>CM038794.1:264266317-264866317 GCA_021764765.1 Vicia sativa | reverse complement strand
TACTTGATTTTGGTCCTCACAATACTAGAAGCATTCTTTATTTGGAATTTTCCACAGTTTCCCAATTAGGAATCCTTAGTTTGCTTGCTACACAAGATTCAGATTGCCACACTCTGTAACTTTTAATAGAAGAAACCATATAGTTAACCATGCGTATAACCAATGATACATCTTTAAAAGATAAGTCTGAAACTTATATGCCTTATTCAATCTCTGGTGTCTTCAACAGTTGTGATGTTGCATCTTCATGCAGAACATTCTCTTTTATAGATCACATACTTCATCTCTTCTCGATTCAGATTTTCACACAGTTATCCCACATACTGTATGAATCTCTCAAATTGAATCAACTCTTCTAGTAATCACCAGACATTGTTGCCACACATCCTAAACTTGTGAAGATCACAGTGAACTTCAATATTGATATTCAGTTCACAATATACATTGAATCCTTCATACAAATACTCAGCTCTCGAAAGAGTATAAGTGGTTTGGTATTCAGGTTTCATATTAATAAGTACTAAGTCTCCTGTCAAAGTACCTACCATATTAGTCAGTTATAATTGTCTATTCACACTAGATTATCCTAACTGATTAGATCTTCACAATCACATACTTTCTGACAACAATACATACTTCTCATGATTGAAAACATTAAGATGATGTTTTAACATATGATACAACATCATTCATTATGGTTCTTGGGGGTAACATCCATAATATCTTTAATCCATAACACTTTGGGGGACGTAGGAAGCACAATGAACACCAACTTTATCTCAAATAATTAACATGATCAAGGAATAATATGAGGCATATCTCAATAAGATTTTTCTTCAGACTTTTATTCTTATTTTGAGATGATGGATGTCATAGATTGTACCTACAGAGGAGATTCCCTCAACTAGGTTTTTGGAACAGACTTACTCATGGCATAATACAAGTAATTTGCAGATTCTTTAAAGCAATCTTTCTACCTTGATCCTTCAAGACAATACCCTTCCAAGACAATATTTAGGGAAGTCAACATTCATGATCATGACTCACTATGGTTGTGACACAATATTCAGCTCCAAACAATATGTTTTCTACGGTCGTGAATAATTTCCCACATATCTGGTTCCTTTGATCAGAAGAATGTACCAGATATAAGCTCATTTTAATTTCTCATAAAGGGACTGAAGGAAGTACCTTTATGAGTCTTCTTACTTGCATTAAGCTTTACTTTAATACTCCCAAAAGTATAGGTCATAAATAAATTAACATCAGGATTATAATAACCTGTTGATCATGTTCTAATCAACTGATAAGCAGATGTCTCCTCTTCCAGATCAGGAGCAGGTTCCAAACATATGTACTCACACTACATTTGTTTATCACCCAGAACATTTGTTCTTCAACTGGTAGTTGCATACCATTAATAATGTTCTAACATCCTATAGAACATTTGTTCCATCTCCTTGGAACATATCATCCTTGATAGTCTTCAAGGTCTTCAAACAATTTGCAGAGACATATGAGAATCATTGATTAATTGATACTCATCAACTCTATTAATATATTCCTTTTTGAGTGGACTTGAGACTTTTAATATAGTTGTAATAATCTGCCAAAATATTTTGTTGATAAAAATAATCCTAGTATCCTTCTTTCATTATAGGGGTTGCATCAGAGGCTATGTAGCGGAATATAGCCATACTTCAACAGAATGTACACAATGCTTACTCCATAATTCACTTGTAAGCATAACACATAAGGATTGAAAATAAATCAATCCTACAATAAGCTTGCTTCTCCACCAAGCAACAAACTAGGCCTAACCAATATCATGACCAATATGGAAAAACATAAACACAAAATTTACCTTATCAACAACTTCACTCCCGCATGAAGGTTTTGAAAATCTTTTCTTTGTGATGATTATATGATGAAAAATCAATTCAAAATCCTCACTCCCGCATGAAGTCTTTGCATTTAACTTTCTTGTTCCAACATCATTATCTTCTCTCTTCAAGAAGTACATAAGTTTTGGACATGTTGGTCTAGCTTTCCACAAATAGGTCCATCATCCACTTAAAGGGAACATACATTATAAACACTCCTTGTTCAAACAATATTCTACCTTGTATACAACCAGAAAGTATCCCCCACGAATCTTATCCATAAATAGATAGGATGCTTGCTTTGATACCAATTGTAATTATGGTTACAAGCAGACTTGGGATGTCATGACACAGACAAGGTAGAGTATAACAATTAACAGTGCAGATAACAAAAGAACACAAGGACTTTTTAACACAATTCAGTTATAACCAACTTACATCTGGGGGCATACCAAGCCAGGAATGAAGTTCACTATTAGTAGTATTAATTCAAAGGGAAACCTCCATGTTTACACTCCTCACTTAATCAGACTACCCAATGACCCTTCAACCTAACATACCACACTTAGATATGAGAACCTCCGCTCACTTCCAATCACCTCAGTGATTTCTATCAGTCGCTATCACACCAGTAACTGCATAAACTGCTTGGCTCCTAACACAATCAGCTTGGAAATACCTCACTCTAAACACAACTAAAATAGTTTGAAGATACCACACTTCAAACGCAATATAAAATGGTCACATATGTGACACAAACAAAACTTGGAATTACTTCACAAATTCTTCCAAGGACACAACTACACTCATTGTTTCACAGCTTCTAAGTGAGTAAAATAATCCTCTTGCCTACAGGCTTTGAGGTATAAATAAGTTACAATCCCACAATCCGGGTGGCTCACCTACAAACCAACTCTCCTAGAGAGTTGTTACAGACTCATCCCTAAAAACTACATCATTACTAAATTCGGCTGGTACAAAACCTAGGTTACAAAGCTTCTATTTATAACCTATTACCCAACCGAATTAGGGCCTTCGGATAACACCTTGAAGCTGTAACAAACTGTAGTAACAAACTTTATGCAGAAAACAAACAAGCAGATAACTTCTGCTACAATCAAGGTCCTTGCTGATTTTTCTCCTTAGCTCTTGGACCTCCACAAATGCCTTCAAGATCACACTACATATGATGCATAATATTCCCAGAATAATTTGCATAATTTAAAACAGAACTGTAATAAACTTTAACAGTTCAGTAGCGTGATGTCTGATGTCTCGACGTCTTCTTCGACATGTTGTTCCAGATGTTGAAACTTTTCAACACAACATGTTTCATCATTAAATAGAATTTCAACCTGCTTTCTCCTTACAAGTTATAAATCCTATTTAACCTATTGTTGTTGTATTAGTTTTAACAAACATAAAGCCAATCCCAAAAATAGAGAATCAACACCACGTCGGAAAATAAATGATGTGGCGCAAAAAAGATTTTTCGAGGACATGTCGCTCGGAGGATTTTTCAGTTTGCTATCAAAGTTAATCCTTGTCGTTGAGTGAGGGCTCTGATTGGGGACAAGGTCCTCATTTTTCCAAGCCTTATCACTTGATTAGCGGTGGAAGGATGGATTTGACAATTTTGTTGAGCTCACCTTCATCCTCTGTTTTTCATGTACAATGGCTGAAGTTGGAGGAGGCTATCGAGAAGAGTCTAGTAGTCCTAGCCAAAGTTCCTCGGAGTTCTCTTCCAAGGAAAGTTCCTCGAGGTGCTCTTCAACAAAAATATTTTTATGAATTTTTTCATAATTTTTGAATTAGAAATGAATTTTCTATGAATTTTTGAAGTTTAAAACAATTAAAATAAAATAATAAACCAAAAAAAATCTGGACCACTAGATCAAAGTCAAAACGCGTTATTAAACAGATCTTAGGGACCTGAAGCGTTGTGCTTGATATGGACCTTATTTGAAACCACACCGGATCAGTTTTTTCAATTAAAATAAAACTAAAATATATCGACCATCAGATAATGTCAAAACGCGCTAATAAGTCAATCCAATTGATCAGACGTGTTGTGCATCTCTTGGTCTTCAGGAAATAACACACATGATTAAATGTTAAACGAATTTGAAAAAAAGCGTGGCAATTTCTCATTGGTTGAGACGAGACATGTCACCGTCTTCAACCTCCAGCCAACGCAAATTGCAGGTTTATGAAATGGTTGAATTAGATAAAGAGTTGAAAATGATAGTTTCTACGGTATCTTAAATGTTTTTTTTTAAATATCTATTTTAATTTTATTTAAGGGATTGCATAAATTTATTTGAATAATAATAGTAAAATAATTAAATGTGAAATATAATTGAGAC
Source organism: Vicia sativa (assembly GCA_021764765.1). Classification (NCBI taxonomy): domain Eukaryota; kingdom Viridiplantae; phylum Streptophyta; class Magnoliopsida; order Fabales; family Fabaceae; genus Vicia; species Vicia sativa. Next base: position 264,862,068 of record CM038794.1, on the reverse strand, counting down.
AATGATATGAATCAATCACACATAAATAGATACATTTTATTTGGAAAAAAAATACATGGTTATTTTTAGTGTTTTTTTTTGTTGTTTTGATTTTGGAGCACAACATGAGAGATCGCAATGTGTAAATTATTTTTGAATTAAACCCTGCTTTTTGTGTGTATATTGATTGACTTATATCAATGTTGAGTGGATGAATGAATGAATGAATGAGTGACTTTGCTATGTTTATTTATGTGAATATGAATATGAATTTCTAATAGTGTAGGGTTTGGATTTTGGAATTTTGCTTTGGGTGTCTATATTGGTTGACTTGTATCACAATCGAATGAATGGATGAGTTTGTTTGTTTATTTATTTGAATATGAATACGAATTTGGAATAGAGAAGGGTTCGATTTTGGAGTTATGGTTTGTGTGTGTATATTGGTTGAATAGAGCAGGGTTGGATTACATTTTTTAGTTAATTTAGTTTGTTTGTTTATTTGAATTTTGATTGGGTTTTGTAATGGTGTAGGATTTCGAATTATGCTTTATGTTTATGTGTGTGTGTATTAGTTGACTTGTGTTTAGATTGAATAATGAATGAGTGAATTGTTTGTTTGTTTGTTTACTTCACCATAGACCGCTCCCTGATGGACATCTGAAAGTATCGGTTGATGTTGCATTAGATCTGGATGCATTGCTACCGATATTTGACATTGCTTCAGAGACAACATTGTTGTGAGATGCAATAAGATCGTTTGTTGCATGGCCGTCGGACCTTATTTTCATAGATGATGAGGTATGTTGAAAACCATTATGATTCTTTTAGTATTCAAATGTCAATTCTGAACCATTACATACATTTTTTTACATGGTAATTTTAAATTCCTACAAAACCCGCACCTAAGGATAAAGAGATTTTGCGGGACAACTAGTTGGTTGCATCACAAAAAGAGGTACATTGAAAATGTTAATTCTATGATCTGAATTAAAAAACTGCATGATTTTATAATTTATCTAAGTTATATGATTTATAGGTACCTGCTCAAGGGTCACAACAAGTGAGCTAGAAAATTAGTAGCGTATCCAACAAGAAAAGGGATTTTCCAAGAACCGTGCCAAGAAAATATTTTGTACCTCAATTCTGGATGTGTCTTGAAACACTTGTGGGAACGTCAGATTTGATGAATGGTGTTATTCTTCAAATAGATATGGAGGAAGGTATCTTTGGTTTTTCTTGCTCCGAAACAATTGCACATGAGGACATGAAATAGATTTTTCAGCATACAAAATTAGGCATTGGTGTTAAATACTCATACATTTGGTAATCCGATCAATCCATTATTTAATTAGTTGAACAATTTGTTTACACACTTCAATGAAAATAGTTTAATGTTTATTACGTTTTTATTTAAGGTTCTTGTATGACAAATTCATGCGTGGGAATCAATTGTCAATTAGATTCCATTTTGTGTCTTCCTCCCGTGTCAACGGACAACCAATTATTAAGGATCTAGATTCAATAAGAGATCACTTAGTCGAGAGATTCATGGCCAACAGTACAGAAAGCTTGTATCTTTTACCGTATAATACTATTGCTACAGGGTTAAATTTTTATTCTAAGTTCTTTCTAATCTTTTTATCTTTTGCGTAGAAAATTTCCATCTAAACTTTTGTTTTAATTTATAGATGTCACTGGTTGTTAGTTGCTATGGATCCTATAAAAGAAGTGGTCTATTATTTGAATTCAGTAGATGGTGATTGGACAAATTATCGGGATATGAAGTTAATAATTGATAGGTAAGTGAGATTGTTCTAAGTATTCGCGTGTATTTATATATTTAATTATTTATGTGAGATATTTAATTATATATGTTATTATTTTGTTAGAGCAATACAAGTATTCTGATCTCAAAGAGATGCTCGAGTATCACAGTCTAGATCAAGCCACATTACATGGATCAAAGTGGAGGTATATTAATTTTTACAATTTTGCTTATAATAGTGATGCTACTTCATAAAAGATTGTGATGAAGTATTATAAAATATATAATACAAGTGAAGTTAGTTGAAAAAGGAATGTAACTAACTCACTATATAAACTCTTTACAATTGTATAATTGGAAATGAATGAAATAATACACAGAGTGTATAATTCTATTATTGATAAAACAAGACAACTATAAATTCATATTTGTTTTTCTATGTATTGTGCTCGTTAGCATAACAGTATAGATTGCGGATACTTCGTTATGAGGTTTATGAGAAATCCTTCATTTGAATCGAATAGAGATTCCAATCACGGTATGGATTTATAACTTAGGATTTATTTTAATATTTATCAGATATTTCATATAATTTATTACTTTTAACTAAATCTTGCATATTATGTTTTGTTTTGTAGTACTTTGATGAATACAAGTGTCCCCATTATACGAAAAATCAATTGGAAGAAATTAAGGAGGAATTGTGTGAATACTTTATTGAGAAAAGAATCATATAAGGTATTGGAAGTTGAAAAGTGTTATGAAAAAAATCAGGTTTAATTGTGTTGGAGCCAAGTTAGTTTAATTGACCGTGTAGTTCTGTTCATACCTTACAGGACCAGGACCGTCCGCTCGTCAAATTTTGGCAATTTTGGGCTGATTTTGTTAGGGTTGATTTAGTTATTGTTAGGGTTGATTTTGTTAGGGATGCATTAGTTATTATTAGGGATGACTTTGTTATTGTTAGAGCTGATTTTTGTTCTTTTGCAAATACGTGAATTGAATTATAATGGTGTATATATTTTGGATTATAACGGTATTATAATGGTATACAATGTCTTTTTTGAATATAATGGCTTCTTTGTTGAAATAAAGGCTCGCTTAAGTATAATGCTTGAATTACAGGTTTATGGGATTATTCCCAAAAATATGTTTTTTAAAAAAGAAAGAATAGGCAACGCTTTTACATAAAAACGCATAAAATGTCATTTTTTACGTAAAGTAAATAAAATGCTTTTTAGGAAAAGTGCTGCCTATAGTTCACAATAGAAAGCGTTTTCTACTGAAAAAGTACTGTCTAAAGATGTCTTAAAAATACATTAGACAATGCTTTCTAAAGCGCTGTCTAAAGGGAGACAATAGAAAACGCTTTTTCCTGAATAAGCGCTGGCAAAAGATGCCAACATAAAGCATAAAAGGCTAGATAAAGCGCTGCTAAAGGTCTACTTTAGAAAGCGCTTTTCCAGGAAAAAGTGCTGCTACATACGTACTTTAGAACACATTTTTCAAGAAAAAGCGATGTCTATAAAGTTTACATAAGGCAGCGCTTTTGCGTAAAAAAAATGTTGTTTATACCTACAACAACGCCGCCTTAAACAACACTTTTAAGCGCTGTTAAAGGGAAAAAAAAAAAGCCTTCTTTTTTTGGCGTAGTGTATTTTCTATTTTACATATTTTTTTTTGGGACTAATTTGGCATGATTTTAAAACAGAAATTATTAGTTCAATGAGATTATAAAGTTTTAATAAGATTAATTTAATAATTTTTTTTTTCAAAATATAATATTATAAATTCTATGTACATTTAAAAAAAAATTGATATCATTGTAAGTTTGTTATAAACGGAAAAAAAAACATTTGAACGTGGTGATTATTATCCGGGAGAGAAATGGAAATATGAAATAATCTACATCTAAATTTAGAGAAATAGGTGAAAGGATGACCCACACAATTGAATTGAAAGTAATAACTAACATTTATTGAAAATGGGATAAGCTTTTATAATATCACAAAATGGACACATGGGTCCACAGCTAAGTTACATAAAAATATTAAAAATTATTTATCTTCCTTGCACTTTATACTCAAGATATATAATAGGTAGGAGCTTCCTTGCGAAAAAATGGGACGAAAACGTCGAAAAATGAAAAGAAAAAAAAAAACCAAGATATACAGCCAGGACCCTCGCCATGAAGCCATGGCCCTCACCATGGACTTCTGGAACCACATTTTCCACAATTTAAACCCATCACCCTCACCATGAAGCCATGGCTCTCACAATGGGCTTCTGAGTCTAAAAAAAAAAGCAACGTACTTTGAGATTTTCCTCCACCTCCTCCTATACGATTTAAGAGCATCTAGTACTAATTTTACTCTATAAATAGGATTTTAGATTTGTTTTTCATCGTCCAAGTGTTTAGAATTGAATTTCAAGATTTAATAAATTATCGATAAACACACTTATTTTTCACACAGGGAAATAAGTGCACCAGAGATTTAGGTTCGACAAATTTCCAGTATATGTGGAAATTTATGAATTTATTAATTTCTATTCAATCTTTCTATATTTTTTTTCTCATAATTTTTCCTGAAGTTTTTTTCTACCAATTGTTATAGCTTTTTAATATCAGTTTGTAATTTTTTTTTATTGCTCTAATATTAGTTTACCTACTATAGTTTATTAGTTTATTGATAGAAGTGCAATGAGTATGTTGGTTTATGTTTGGAATTAATTTACAATAACTACTTCATACACAATATGTCCAACTAAACGTCTACAGTTTAGGAAGCGAGGACCGTCGTTCTATCAAGTTCTGAATTTTTATACATATTTCAATGACACTTATTTTTATATAAAATGAATTTTCTGATTCTGAATTTTGTTTCTAAAACTTAAAATCTTCGTGCGACTATGAAAGTACTTAGACGACAGTGCGACAATGTGAGAGCGATATCCAATGGAAAATTTTGGATTTTTAATTTCTAAAAACAATGACAACACTTTATTAATTAATTAGGTTTTAATGGTTTTCAATAAAGTATTTAAAAACTATAACATGTATGTGAGAAAGAAAAAAATTAAGTTTCAGAAATCTGACACAGACTATGTGAAAGTGAGTATTGTTTTTAAAATAATAACTCTTTCAAAAATGAAGTTTAAAACAAAGTAAAATGTTAAAATTTATCCAAGTTCTGGTGGTATCTGGAAATCTCGTTTCGTCTCCATTTCAATTAATTCAATACTGGTTTTTTTTATTTCGTTTTCAATCATTTATATAACTCTGATAATTATGTGCACTAGCGGAATGCTTCATTAATTTTCATAGAAGTGTTGTGTTACTAGGTTAATAAACAATTTGTTTAAATATGTTCTAGTAATAATTTGATTTAATTAATATTTAGATCCATTTCTTATAATATTCATGACAATAGTATTGTTATTTTTACTTTAAATAAGTTGTTTTTACATATTTGTGCAATGAAAATAGATGATTTGACTATTATTTATCGACAAATCATCAATTTTGACATTAAATAATTTTAATTGCCTCTCAATTTTAGTTAGGGATTGAATTGTCATCAAATAATTTTAGTCCACCACCAATTACTATTAGATAAATTAACGATTGATTTTATAACAATATTTTAAATCTGTTTAAAGTATCAAATATATCTTTTTTATGAAGCACGTGAGTAATGAATGAATTAATAAATGTGAGAGATTGGAAAATGCCACCATAGCTCATATACATGATGACCCACGGGTATTGATACAACTCATTCAAAAATCACACATATTAATGCAAGGATCTTTTGGTTACATAATTCTCTACGGATCAAGAGATAATATATAAAACTTATTTTGGGACAGCTAATCGTAATAAATGAAAATAAATAAATATGAGACACAAGAAAATGGCTAATAGTATATTAGATTTACATGAGCCACAATCATTGATACAGCTCATTCAAAAATTACACACATTATTGGAAGGATCTTTTGTACACAGAATTCTCAACGGTTCAAGAGATAAGATATAACACTGAAAAATATTATTCTTACACTATATGTTATACATACATGGTATTATACTCTTCATAAATACGGTAAACAGTAAAATATAATAATTTCATTAAAGGAGTATGTATAAACGGTGAAATATTAAGGGAGTATGTATAAAAAATTATGTAATTAACCAACTTAATAATTTCATTAACCAACCGTTTAAATATCATTAATCAACTTCATAACTACTAAAAGTTTGGGCGTTTATTAATCAACTTTATAACTTCATTAACCAACATTTTATATTGTATTAACTAACTTTATTTTACGGTCAAAAAATATTTTTAATATATAGGCATTTATTAACCAACTTTATCATTTCATTAACCAACTTTTTAAATTTCATAACCAACTTTGAATTACTACTAAAAGTCATTATTCATGTACTGTTTATAGACAATGTTTACTCAATTTCATGTCATTGTTCAAGTACTGTGAACGACATTGTTCATATAAAACATTTAGTAAGAAAATATTGTTCATCGTATAAATACAGTGAATAACATTGCTGATAAAACATCTATGGTACCGTGATACCATTTCTTACACTAAATATCTAAAGTGTATACAATGTTAACCTTATTTATATGGTGCGTAACATTTTTCTATTAAAATCAAATTATTTTAAAAAAATTATTTTATAACATAAACATTAAGTTGTGTCATTAACTAACTTCACAATTGTATTTGTTATAAATTATGAACCATAAATAATAATCAGGGGTATGTTCCAAAATGACAAGAAAAATATGTTAGCGAGGTTGTTTTTTGAATTTAGGTAAAGGCAATACTTCGTGAAATGTTATTATAGGTAGTACAGTACATCATTTGGTAAAACCGTTGTTGTAAATGATACAATATAAACAATAGGTAAAATTGTTACCATAGCCGAAACAGTGCAACAATTGATAAAATTGTTGTAGACAAAACAGTGCAACATTTGATAAAAGTGTTGCTGAAAGTGCGTTTCAACAAGAAACACAACCTTATGAGACAACACCAATTTGGCCTATAAATTAAGCATTCTGGATTCAGAAAGATATCACAAAAACATATATCATCTTCACCTAAAATTCCAGACACTCTTTGTTACATAAACTCGACAAAAGAATGAATTATCCAGGGCTATTCCTATGTAGAAACTCTAAGACAACTTGAGAGTCCTTGACATACTATAAAGAAAGTGATTTTTTCATGATTCCAGTCTTGATCAATTTTATTTAAATTAGGGTTAAATATGTTTGCGCCCCAAACTCGAAATTTCCTCATTTGTTGGGATGGATTGTAAGACAAAAAAACTTAAATGTTCTTATAGAACAAAACGTTTTTTATACTCTTGAAATATATCTCACATAATTTTGTTGATGTTGTCTTTGGTGTTGTTGTTGTATTTTTGCTCATTTGAAATATTGCAAGTGTCGAAAACTCATTATCCCTTCAGTAGACCGACAATGAAGAAAGATAACTTCCCTGCTATATTAAAAAGTTAAGTTAAGAAAGGAGTTTAACTAATTGGATAATGAAAATTAGCGAAGATATTATTCAAAGAAGTTGAGATTTGTTTTTTTATAAGTTAAAAAAAACATTTCACCTAGGTTTCTTAAAAGACAGCGGTGATAGATAAATTCAAAATATAATAAACCTCAGTTTTTAATATAAATCAGAGGGGTAAAGTATTAGCTTTTACAATAAATCCGATTTTAAATATACTGTCCATTGGCATGAAAAAATTTGATCTAGAAACATTTAAGAACAGATTTTTGAGATGGATTGCAAGTGTAGAAATTAAAATAACTTATCCGAAGATGGGTAAGTTATTCAACATAAAGGTATGCAGCAAAATTTGGATTCCACTAAGGATCAGTTGTTGAAAACACATTCTCCTAAAGCAGTAGTGGAAATTTGTTCTAATATTGTTTTCCTGATATTCTTTGTAAACAATGTATTTAAAATAATATTTTCATCTCGGTTTTTCTCAAACCGAGGGGAAATTTTAGTTTTAAAGTTGATGATATTTGTCAGCGCCCTTGGTTAAATCCTTGTTGTCCATTTTGTGACTACCAACGCTCAATACACTACCACGTTAGTGATGCGCGTGAAACTTAGGTTAACTTCCACTATAAAGGCATTATGAATATCAAAAATTGATAATAAAACGGCATGCAACGCTTGAAACTATAATTCACTTTAAGATATGTAAGAATCTTTATTATATGGTGTTCTCTATGATGGATTAAAAGAGCATAAATTTTTTTGTGTTTTAGGTTTGTGTATTTAAATATTTATTTATCTAACCACTTTTTAATTTAATCCTTTATTTATCTAACCTTTTTTTTTGTTAATATCAGAACCAAATGCAAATTAAAATATATATTGTTTCCCAGCATTTGATCTTTCCACAATATCAAGAACTTGAAGATACAACATATGATCTTCATGGACAACTTAATTTTAGGTCCAAAAAGGATGTACAATTGATTAAATGAAATGGATCATAACAACTCAACTTATTGTAAGTATAAGAGGAAGATGTTGATGAAAGACAAGCAATCTATACTGCATAAATGAGTTCAAGGTTTATACGTGTGACATAAATCTTTGAGTTTTATATATATTTTGTGAATTATATCTAAACTATGATTATACATTGTTAGATGAAAATTGTACATCATTTACGCAATAATATCAACCAGAAGCTTCAGCCAGTAGACAACATCATGTCCCTAAAACTCCATTATCTTTGTTAATTGATGGTAAAGCTACATAACAAGATTCATTTTCAATACTCTGATGTTGTTATTTTCCATTGGAACAAATATTTCATTATATTTCTCTGTTGTTCATTAATGCTTCTACTAGTGAATCACCACATACGAATTCCATTGTTACATCATCTTATGACACATATTTTGATAGTTTATGCAAAGCACTATGGCATCCTACTGATGTGACCTCATTCACGTCTAAGCCTACATATGATGCTGGTTACACATGCAAATTTTATCTAGTTTCGAATATATAAATTTGGATATATGTGTTTCAAATGATCCATGTCAAATTTATATATCTACTTCATCTACATCTAGAAGGCGTAGGATGATGTTATTTAGAAACAAGTCGACTCATCCAGCTAAACATGTTTATGATTCGTATAAAAACTTAATAGTGGAATTTTGCAACTCTTTAAAATTGATATACATAATATTATACATTTGAGTTGTTGTTAATTTTTGTTGTGTAGACCTCGCTGAATCGACATCAGACACTCTGGTGTCAAAAATAATAAATCCAACTTTCACATATGTATGAAAACATGTATCTTAACCGACCAATGTTCTTGAATCGATATCTTCATTCACATTCAATTTTCATGAATATCCCACAGATGAACGCGTGTACATTCCATGTATGTGATTTCTGTAGATAGATAGTACATTCTTCTGTATCTATTTTTTTATTTATCTATGTATTCATTTTGTTATATCATGATTCTTTAACCCATCAAGTACAACCATCAATAACGAGACAACTTTGTTGCATTATGACTAATATGATCAGGCTGAAATTGAAGGTAAGCATAGTCATTAAAATCTTATTAAACTAAAATCTTACTTTACAGAACATGAACAATTTGAAATATTTTGAAGAAACGGTGCTACTATCTCTAACACATGATTCTGTAGATATTGTTAGTGTCTTCGTTTTTTCGTTAATTCAATGTGATGAAAAGGAATATTTAAGTGTTGACTCGACAATTCCTTTAAATGAAAATTGTGAAGATCGTGCGGATTGGTTTACACCTGAATTCTTGATTGAAATGAAACATTTGGGAATGCCAAACCATCGAATAAGGCTGGAGATTGGAGTTCTGTTCATGCTTTTAAGAAACATAGATCAATCTAATGGCCCTTGAAATGGAACAAGGTTTGTCATAAATGAACTATGTCCAAATATTATTGGTGCCACTGTCATTAGAGGAAAAGATTGGTGATAAAATTTACATCCCGAGGATGAATTTGATTCCTTTTGTTCCAAGCATTCCATTTAAGTTTCAGATGAGATAACTTTCAATTGCGCTATATTTTGCAATGATAATAAATAAAAGCCAAGGTCAGTCTCTTTGTCAGGTCAATTTGAATTTACAACGTCCTATTTTCACTCGTGATCAATTCTATGTGGCTATTTCAAGAGTAAAATTCTAAAAATAAAATAAGATTCTTATTTTAGATGGCGAAGTAAATCCGTGTCAAGACACTATAAATGTAATTTATAACGAGGTTTTTGACAATTTGTAAGCATGAGGCCATTATGTTAAGTTATATTTTGTATCTTTCATTATGAAAAGATGCATTTTGGATGGTTCAATTTATGTGTATTTACAGTTATTTCTAGTAAACAACCGCTAGTCCTCCAATTATTGGTTACTTGCAGGATCGACTAGATTGATCCTAGGACACATGTGTCACAATTCATTTTTATATTCATACCCATTATTTGATAAGTTTATATTGTGTGTCGATATGGAGTGTAAGGATTTTAAAGATCTCTCTAAAACTATCTATGAAAATATACTGACTGAAGGCATAAAGAAGGACTTCGAATTTAAATGTGAGATCTAGCAATTGAATGCAAAGACAAAGAGTTTCTGAGAATATAACGATTTCTGAAAATGTAGAATGCTTGAATGAAAGAACAAAGCAATAAAGTAAAGTTTCTGAAAGGATAAAGTGTTTAAGTTTTCTGGAAATGTAAAGACATGTATAACAAGACGTAAAAGGAAAAACAAAGGATTCTAAAAATAAAAGTACTGCAAAGACGAAAGGAATGTAAAAGGACTTGGATTTAAATTATAAAAACTCATGATGTTCAGTACGTACATTTTGTCTTCCAACTCGTTTCCCTTATGTCACGGTAGTTTGAGTATTTTGAGATTTTTTAGTACACGAATGAACCCACTAATTCTAACATAAAAACACTTATTTATAGTATTTCGACCCTAACAGTCTTACTCTAAAATCATGCCACGTTCGAAGCATGCAGGCTTCTCTCGTTCACTGGCTTCCACACGTCTTCTACGAATGACGCTTTTATTTGAAATTAGAATCCTATGCCAGCGAAGTATTTTCTTGTCTCTTCGATTCGAATTGTAAATAATCTGCTTGGACCGCTCCAATTCTTGCACATTGCACAAAATAACTCTTTATATCTAAACACTAAAAATGCTAGATCGAAGTCCATCATTTATCACTAGAAATCGAAGAGCCCTTTTAGAACAATGGTTCTATATTTTTAACCAATATTCATCACTGATGCCAAATATACTTTTATTTGAAATATCCCTTTGATATCTAAATAACTTATTTATTTCGAAATTGCCAGCTAACAAATTTCCCCTCAAGAACATGTATTTCGATAGATATAAAGAAATACTTGTTTTTTAATTACTCATGCAATTTCGAAAACATTAGAACTCATGATGACTACACTGCACACGATGTCATAATGAGTGTCCAACTTTCTGCAAAATGTCCAATCACCATGCCTAGACATGCAATCATGGAAGTTATTGCTAATAATTAGCAACAAAAACATCACTTCCCTAGGAATTTAAAAAATTCACCTTTTCCCTTTCCAATGAGGAAGTTACACGTATTCCACCTTTTTCCAAAGGTCAAAAACTTTTAAACCGCTGAGGAATGCTATAAAAGAACTTCATCTTCTAAAGTCCAAACTTTTCCAAACTCTCTCAATCTTCAAACAACCCATATTTCTTGTTTTCAAAAAAACTTTGATCTCTACAATGTCTTCTCCTTCAGCGCCATCTCCGTCATCCAAGAAGTCTGGAAAATCCAAGCAAGCTTCTTCTTCTAGTCTCAGACCAGTAACAACTCCCAGACTCACTCAAGAACATAAGGCTATCTATGCTTCCCAGATAATCATTCCCACTACTGTTCTTGATAAAACCCTAGGGGTTATGGGTCCTTTAATTTCTACAGAACGTCTGGAAAAGACAAAGGGATTTTTTCCCGTTTATTCCGAAACCAAACCTATTGTCAATAAATCTATCCCTCTAAAATTTCAGAAGATGAATCGGTTGTTAAGCTTTCAAAACCCCTAAAAGAAAAACCCTGTGAAACAGAACCGTCAAAACTTATGAGGGAAGCTTTTAATATGGACTATGTCACTGGGAACTTTAAGCCCTTTCGTTCATGTCCCTCATCAGATCAACTGTATCAAGATTGGCTTTCGAAAGTTGAAAATAAGAAATCCCAGGAATGGGAAAGTATAGGCATTTTGAATCTTATTCGAATGTCAAAATTAGGATTCAGTTATAGCCAACCCTTCTTGCTAGCCTCCCTGTACTTTTGGGACATCACTTATAACACTTTCCACCTCCCCTGTGGAATGTTGACACCTACATTCTTTGATATTGCTGCTATCACCGGACTCTCCCCTATTGGAGAATATTTTGATCCAAATGAGGATGCAGATAACCTCATCGATTTCGATGTCAAGAATGCCAGCTTTTCGAAATACATCAATTTCTACCACTCTGCTGAAGAGGAAATTTCTGACGTCGAACATATAGCCTTCCTGGCTCTGTGGTTATCGAAATATGTCTTCTACAGTAAGTCGCTACAAGTTGCTAGCAGGTTCATCACCCTTGCGAATCAGCTCCACCATGGTCGAAGGGTGTGTATCAGTGAGTTACTGCTAACAAGTCTATATGAAACCATAGGTGCTGCAGTTTTGAAACTGAAAACTTATGAAGCTGGCACTAATCTGCTCCTCGCTGGCCCCTTTTGGGTACTGCAACTTTGGTTGAATGCTACTTTCGATGTTGAGCATTCCCGATGTTGTAAACCGAAGCATTGAGGGTACTAGGTTGTTAAAACTAACCCCAAATGATGAAAGAGAAAATTTCAAAACGTGTTTTGTTAATTATATGATGATCTTCTCCAAAAGACACAAGTTCGACCCTTCAATGGACCCTTTTGCCAATCGAAGTTGTGGTCCAACTTGGTTTACGATGCCCCTTGAACAAGCAATAGAAGAGGAAGTAATGAAGGATATTTGGTGTGCCTTTTTGAACCCCAGGCTTATCATCTCTAGGATCACGCCTGTGAAGAGCCAAGTGTGCATCCTCGCTTATCAGCCAAATTTCATAGCCTGTCAATTTGGACTATGCCAAATTCTACCCGAACCTCTCTTTAATAAGAAAAGGGAGATATGTATAGCAGGGGTACCTTACTCCTTCAAGGAAGTTGAGACTCGACAGAAACACTATGCTTGTTTCGCTGATTTTTCATTGATCTTTTTTAATCCTTCTTTTTATATGACGAAAGATTTTTATACTTGGTGGACGGCTTATTACTCGAATGATATGTTCAACACCCTACAAATCCAACAACAATTGACGACAGCTTTTTCCCTTGTGCAGGAGCATGTCAAAAAAGGTAGATTTATTCATGTCAAGGAAATTCGAGCCTTCCAAAAATATTTCAAAATTTTCTATAATCCCATGGATATACATTGAACCGTTTGCGAAGCAGCAAGAATATTTTGAAATTGTCTATAATCCCATGGATATACATCGAACCGTTTGCGAAGCAGCAAGAACTTTGAAAGAAAAATTTGAAAAACAACTTTCGAAAATTCGATTTCCTCCTTATGTAAAACTTGAAGATAAGTATTGGTGGGCTTTTAAACATCAACCACCAAAATTCCCAACCTACCTACTTCAGAGTTGGGTTTGGCCTTTTTTCCCCCATATCCCTGGTGGTTTGTTTGTGGGAACATTTTTCATAGATATGATAATGATGCCAAAAAACCTGCCCAAAGGGTAATGTGGGCTAAATGTGATTTAGACAATTTCAGGGGGCACCTTCGCTATGACTTGTTAGCCATGTCTATCACGTCTCGAAACTGCGAAGGTGCAGACTGAAGAAATTCGAAGTTCCCTTATTCTTTTTAAACTTTGTTTTTAACCTTGACTGTCTCATACTCTTTTCAGCTGTTGATCCCTTTTTTCGTTGTCGAAATTACTCTTTTAATTGACTAATCATTTCTTTCCATTTTTTCAGATGGGTGGATTACCTCCCAAGTCTCCTAAGAAACGAAGACGCGATGGTGACCACTCTGAGAACGAATCAGAAAAGAGTGAAGATATTTCTCCTCTTAAACGAAAGAAGAAAAAGAAAGCCAAGAAGTCTGGAGAAGGCTCTCAACTCGCTAATCCATCCGGAAAAGCGAAATAAATGCAACTGCTTCCAAACTTAAATCCAAAGGACCTTCGAAGTCTCAGTCTTCAAAGAACGTGATTTCAGAACGCATTGGCAGCAATGCAACTTCCTTCGTTTCTGCGTAGAATGTGCCTTTCGCTCCCTCTGATCCTCCTGCCCTTCAAGGCCAAGCTCCAAAACCTGCAGCCTCTCCTCTACCAGAGGGTTTTAACGAGGTCGTCCTAAATAAGGGTTCATCTACTACTGCTACTCCTGCAGAGACTGTCGAGACCTTAGACCAACAAGAAACTTCACCTCCTTTAACAGAGGACCCTATAACTGGCGAACCAAACACAACGTCCAAAACTCCTGTGATCGAAATTCCTAATGACTCTTCCCCCAGAAGGGTGCACTTTGCCAACCAATATGAGGAAGAAAACGAAAGGCATACCGTGAGTCGTTATTTCGTAGATGGTGAAGAAGATGAAGTAATGCAAGAGGATGTGGAGATTCCCGTTCCTGCTGGAATCCCTTCCACAAGAAACCAAGATTCTCCCTCTTTGACTGGAGAGAAGAAAGAGGAACTGAAGAGGAGCAATCCCCTGAAATACATCAAATTAATGCTAGCTCAACGAGATTCTTCTTCTGGAAAAATCAATCTGAAGATTCAAGCCAAACGAAGGATAATGCCCCTCTTACTTATGTTGACCAACTTCTCCAACAAGTTAACAAAACTATTCTTGAGGCTGATATTTTTACCATTCTAAAAGAAGACGTTGCAGCCTATTATTCTATGAAGAAGTTGCTCTCTCAGATCGATCTCAGCATCTGCCCATATGAAGTTAGCGAAACTATATATGATCTGCAAATCTTGCTCAATGAGGTTAAAAGTGAATATATTAGGGCAAATGATACTGATGCCAAGATTCGAACCAAACAAGAGGCTTTGTCTAAAGCTTATGACCAAACTTCGAAACTTTTTGAAGAAGCAGAGGTATTGGAACGTGCTAAAATCCAAACCAAAGACAAGCATGACATTTTGGCTCGATCAATCTTGTTCTGGGAGTCCCAGATTGAAGAACTCCAAAAGAAAATTGAGGGTGCTCGAAGTGAGCAGGCAGCCCTGAAGCCTGTTGATGAACACGAGCTTGAAACTCTGGTATCACAAAGTCTTCAGCAAATGGAGGTAGCTGAACGCATAAACAAGGAGATCAAAGGGCTCGAAAGCGGAAGAAATGCTACCCAATGCAAGATCAACTTATGTAAGAGCACGTTTGCTAAGTTGAGACGAAACGCTCCTTTCTGATTTTTCGAATGTATTCCTTTAATGCTTTTTATTGTTAAGGATATTTACTATGTACTTTTGTAACTTGAACACAGCCATTTTGGCAGTTATGTAATACCATTTTGACTTTTATTATTTGTTCTACTTCTATTATTTTGTAGTAATTCAAACCTCTTGCAAGCATGGCTTATATTTTTTTATGTATTTCCCGTTTACCTTCAAGATTCTTCTATCTTCTGCTAATTCCTCTATTTCATAAGCATTATTTGAAAACATTTTCAAAACACGAAAGGGTCCCTCCCAATGGGGTGACCATTTGCCTAAGAATTTATTCTTTTTATCCATAGGTAATATAACTTTCCATACCAGATCATTAATTGAGAACAACTTACTTTTAACTCTTTTGTTATATGCTCTGGCTACTCTTTCTTTTGTCTTCTCATAAATTCTAAAGCATGTAGCCTGGCTTCATCCACATCTACTAATTCATTCATCATCATTTCCCAATATTAGTCAGCCGGTATCTCATTTTGTCTTTGGATTCTAACTGACTGTAAGTGTATTTCGATTGGAAGTACTTCATCGTGTCCAAATGTAAGTCGAAACGGAGTAGTATTCGTTGCCTCCTTAGGAGATGTTCGACATGCCCATAAAGCTTGGTCCAGAGTTTTGTGCCAATTCTTTGGCTTTAGCCCTACATGTTTCTTTATCAACCCTATTATAACCTTATTGGCTACTTCTACTTGACCATTTGCTTGAGCATAATAAGGCGTTGATGTGAGCAATTTAAATCCCATTTCTTGTGCAAACTCTTGCATTTTTCGCCCTATGAAAACTGAACCTTGGTCTGTTGTAATACTTTCTGGTATTCCGAACCTGTAAATTATTTGCTTCTGGATAAATTCTATAATAGCCTCTTGATCAACGTTTACTAGAGGAATTGCTTCGACCCATTTTGTAAAATAATCTATACCCACAAGGATATATTTCTGTCCTTTGGATGATGTTGGTCGTATTTCACCAATTAGATTAATGCCCATCCTCTAAAAGGCCAAGGCTTAACAATTGAATGTAGTTCACTTGCAGGAGCATGTTGAATGCCTGCATGAACTTGGCATTCCTCACATCCTTTAGCAAATTCTATGCAGTCTTTAAGCATAGTGGGCCAATACATGCCATATCGAAACAGCAACCATTTCATTTTGTGACCTGCTTGATGTGCCCCACACGCCCCACTGTGCACACTAGACAATGCTAAATACCCTTCGTTTTCTCCTAAACAGTTGAGTAAGATTCCTTCTGGGGTTTTCTTGAAAAGTTCATTTCCTATTAGCACATAAGTCAATGCTCTATATTTGATCTTTTTCTCCGTACTTATTGAAGGTTCTTTCAAGTAATTTATTATGGGACTTCGCCAATCTGCATCTGCCAAAGTATCTATACTTAGCACTTCGAATTCTTTCTGATTTGCATAGCCAAGTTTCGAATTTTCCAAGTCCAGCGGTGACAACTTGGTAGCCATTATTCTACCTCTTGTTTCGATGAGGTATTGGAGTTTTTCTTTGGATGTTTTATATCCTGAGGCTATTTGAGCCAAGTCATTTGCCTCCTGATTATCAATTTTAGGAATATGTTTGATGTCCACATATTCAAACTTCTTGAGCAATCTATTAGCAATAACAAAGTACATGATCAAATTTTATTTTATACACTTATACTCTTTGGTTATTTGTTTGATGACCAGCTCTGAGTCTCCTCTAATTTTGACTCTGGTTGCCCCCAATTTCAACAAAGCTTCAAGTCCAGCAATTAATGCTTCATACTCAGCTTCGTTGTTCGAACAGGGAGGACCTTCTAACTTGTACTTGAATTTTGTTGGAATTCCTTCAGGAGAAATTATAAGCACTCCAACCCCACTTCCGTTTTTATGCGTTGAGCCATCAAAGGATAACCTCCATGGTTGGATCTCAACATAGTTTAACGCGAATTCCATACTCACAGAGTGATTCACTATGAAATCTGAGACTATTTGTCCTTTCATGGCCTTTAAAGGCTTGAAGGCTAAATTGTACTCGGTGAGCGCTAAGGCCCATTTGCCAATTCTGCTGTGCATGATTGGCTTTGAAAGCATGGGTTTAATGACATCAAAATGAGATGAAACATAAACATCAACTGGTTTAATATAATACTTAAGTTTTGTACAAGAAAAATACAGACAGAGACATAGTTTCTCTATACTACTATACCTAGTCTCTGCTTTATTTAAGACCCTACTAAGATAATAGACGGCTCTTTCGACGTCATCATTGTCTTCTTGGGCCAACATACTACCTATAGTTACATTAGAGGCAGAGATATATAATCTCATAGGCTTATCCTTAGAGGGAGGTGCAAGTATGGGAGGATGCATCAAATAGTCCTTGATCTTCTCGAATGCTTCCTGATGTTGTGCCTTCTATTCGAAATTTCCTTGATTGAGACGAAGGAGTGGAGAGAATGCTTGAGTTCTCCCACTCAGGTTAGATATGAATCTTCGTAAAAAATTGATCTTACCTAAGAGGGATTGCAACTCCTTCTTTGTTGATGGAGGTTTCGTCTCCATAATAGCCTTCGTCGTGTTCAGGTTAATTTCGATCCCCTTCTTATGGACCACAAAGCCTAGGAAATCCCCAGCCTGCACAAAGAAAGCACACTTTAGAGGATTCATTTTTAAGCCATGTTTTCTCATTCTTTCGAATGATTGGCAGAGGTGATTCAAATGATCCTCATCAGATACAGATTTTACTACTATGTCATCTATGTAAATCTGCATAAATGATTCGATGAAATCATGGAAAATAGTATTCATCGCCCTCTGATATGCTGCCCCGACATTTTTTAGTCAAAAGGGCATCACCACCCATTCATAAGTGCCTAAGGCGCCTGGACATTTAAAAGTAGTTTTGGGAACATCATCTTCAACAATGAAAATCTGGTTATACCCAAAATATCCATCTAACATACTCAGGTATTCGAAACCCGCAGCAGAATCAATCAGCATTTCTGCTATAGGCATGGAATATTCATCTTTAGGTGTTGTGGTATTTAAATCCCTAAAATCTATGCAAATTCGTAAAGAACCATTTTTCTTAATAACGGGTACTATGTTAGCAAGCCATTCTACGTACCTTGTGGTCCTTATAAACTTGCATCGAAGGAGCCGTTCGACCTCTGCCTTTATTTTTGAGAGGATTGCTGGGGCGAACCGTCTAGGCATCTGTTTGATGGGCTTCTTGCCATCCTTAATTGGAAGCCTATGTTCCACCAGTTCCCTCTTTAAACCAGGCATCTCTTCGTAGCCCCAAGTGAAGCAATCTCTGTTTTGTTTGAGCGTTTTGACCACCTTGCTTTTTAGACTGGGACTGAGTTTCGCACTAATGTACGTAACTCTTTTTTCGACGCCATCCCCAATATCAACTTCCTCCCATGGATCTTGTGCCAGCATCTTAGCGCTTGTTAACTCTGGATCCTTTTCGAACCCCAGGGGTTCTTGATCATAAATGGCATCTAGCCTTAGATCCACCAGTTCTGAAGTTTGTCCATCACAGGGTGGGGGTTGGTAGTTACCCTCAGGACTTGCTATTTCTTTTTTTGTTTTTTCTTTTTTATCTGTGGCTTCGACAGCCACGTTTTTTGTTTCAGCCTCGAGAGCCGTCTTTCTTTTGTTCTCAGCCAAATAGGCCGAAATCTTATTGTAATAAGTTGCTTCAGTCATAATGATCTTCGCTTCCCCATCCAGTTGGCCGTTTGGTCGAAGCTTCTCCATCCTCTTCAATCTCATGTCCGTCCCACATAATTTCTCTATCTCACTGGAATCCATTAGGACGGAGGGTCAAAGAATAATAAGCGTTTTCATTTGGCTCGAAATATTCTTCAGGAGGGTGACATGGCCCAATGTTGGCCATATTTCGATCGAAGTTCCTTTTGTCCACGTTGTTGTTTTCTGTCATATAATAACTTTGGTCTGCCTCTATGTTTTCTACAATTCCATCATCTCTCCACAACACCAACCTTTGGTGCATTGAGGAAGGTACTGCGCCAATGCCATGAATTCATTCCCTACCAAGCAACAGATTGTAGTTTGCCTTCGCAGCAATGACCATAAACATTGTTGGTCTTGTGAGAGAACCAACTGTTAAGTCAACTTGTATTACTCCCAAAGTATGACCAACCTTTACTTCATAATTCGAAAGCACCATATTGTGAGGCCTAATATCTGAGTCGTGCATGCCTATCCTTTTTAACATGAAGTGGGGCATCAAATTGACAGTAGCGCCACCATCCACCAGAACTTTGTTCACACCATATTGCTCTACCTTTGCTCTGATGAATAAGGGTTTTAGGTGATTCTTTATTCCCCCATCTGGCTTCTCGAAGAGAGCATTTTGTTCTTCAACTGCCCCATTATTCATCAGATAATAACACACTGGCCTATGTCTGGCCATTTCGTCCTCATCAGTTTCCTCACCAGCATAAACTTCTGTATCTTGATTGTATTCACAAGGTAGCACAGAAACTACATTGCAGTTTGCATTGAAGAAGGATTCCCCCTCCGATTCGAAATCATCAGTCATCATCTCCTCCTCGTTCGCAGGCACCTTCTGTTCCTTATTTTCTCCAGCTTCTTTCTTTAGTGAAAAAAGCTTCCTGGACACTGGGGGTTTGCCCCTAGTCTGGGTCACTGATGCTGGGTTATTGGTGCTGGATTCTCCTATCTCCATGGGCTTTGAATCCCTCTTAGCCTTTTTGTTTCTCTGGTGTCTGCGCCACTGGGAGCAAGACATTGAATTCTTACCTTTGTAGTTTTCCAGTCTTATTTTTTCCCTCCTATTTGAATTGAATTGCTTCCTGTAAGTCATCGCAGTCCTGCCACCCTGGTCATAGCTTCGCCACTTTCCTTTTCCCTTATCAGCCTTCAGTTGCAGCCACCTGTCAGTGGGGATTTCTGCAGGTAGTTTGAAAGAGACTTTCTTCACTCCCCTAGAATAAGGACTATCTAGCCTTCTAGGCATAGTTCTGCCAGCGTTACCAGGATTCGAAGGCATTCTTCCTTGATGCCCCCAGCCCGATGCAAAAGGAATTCTCTCGAATGCCTCCGCCATTTCCCTGTCATATACAACTGCACATCTGGGACATATTAGACACTCTGTTCCAATTTTGTGGCATCTAACCAGGAATTCGAGCAAACTCTCATCAGCTTTTGGGTAAACTTTGTATAGTTGGTTGTCTTGCCTACAGTTAACCCCTGTTCTTTCACGCTGGGCCCTCTCGAACTCTACAGCGATTCTGGGGTTGCATATGATATTGCACCTTGGGCAGAGCAACTTATCCTGGTTTTTCTTATGACAGTGAAAGAGATATTCGCGCAAACTTGCGCCTTTCCTAGGTAAATTCTCCCTTCTTTGCTCTCTCTCCCTCTCCAAACAGCGTTCAACTTCTTCCATTTCCGCGTTGGGCTGTTCAAAGTCCACCATATTTACTCCTAACGTCTAGTCATCAGAAATTTTACCCTCTTCGAACTTCACCCTGAGACCCTCAGTAGCCTCAGTCAACTTGTTGTCAGCAGCAAGTGGGCCACCAGCAGCCTTCATTGCTTCACTTAGTATCTTTGCTTTGAGCACCTTTGGGAGGCCATCAGTAGCCTCTGTTTTATTCTTGATCAAGATGAAATCCCCATCCTCTTCGAATTCCATTTTCGACTCAACTTTCTTCTCAGTGATCTCTACCACATTAATGTCCAGAGGTTCAGCATAGTTAGTTTCCGCCATCAGCAACGAATCCGTATCAACCTTCATTGGATTCTTTCTTTTGTCTGAGAACTTCAGCCTGCCATCTTTGATTGTGTTTTGAATCAGATCCTTGAAAATAAAGCATTGTGAGTTTTTATGGCCTAAAAGTTGTGATATTTACAAAAACCTCTTTTCTTTCTTTGTTCCAATGGAGGAACTTTAAGATTGGGATGGACTATTAATTGGCCATATTTAACAAGCAAATCAAATATTTCATCACATTTAGTTATATCAAAAGTATACATTTTCTTAGGGAATTTATCATTCTTTTAATTTTCAACAGGATTCTTTCCATTAGAAGGGATGAGAACTTTGCAAGAATAAGGGGGTGCTTCTTTTAGTTCTGCAAGGTCTATTTCGAACTGATCAAATTCATAAAGATCTTGAGAATCATCTATACTCCCCTCTTCAGCCTCTATATAGGCTATTCTCTCTTTCTTGTGATGTTTACTGGCCCTAGCCTTTTCAGCTTTTAATCTTTCGACTTGTCAAACTCTATCTGCTAGTTGGGCCATATTCCTGAGATACAGTGTATCCAATTTCTTTCTAATGGAATAATCTAGGCCCCCAACAGCCATTTCGACCAATTCATGTTCAGGGACCACTGTGAAACATCTAGATTTTAATAAACGGAACCTATTCAAATAATCATCTATTGGTTCCATGAATTTTCTCTTAATGCTTGCTAATTCTTTCAGACTGATTTTAGATTGACCCATGTAAAATTGTTCATGGAAAAGTCTTTCTAAATAAGGCCACGTGTGTACATATCTAGGGGGAAGGGTTGTGAACCAAGTGAAAGCGTTCTTCGTTAGAGAACTTGGAAAGTATTTTATCCTAAGATTTTCATTATTTGCTATATCTCCTGCTTCAGTTAAATATCTTGCTATATGTTCCACTGTTGGTTCACTCGTGTCCCCAGCAAATTTCGTGAATTTAGGAACTTTACAGCCCCTGGGTAATTCCGATTACAGAACATAATCTACAATAGGAGAAGTGTAATTGGGTCTCCTAAATCCTGAATTTAGACCATTCTTGGCCACTATTCTTTCGATCATAGTGGTTAGGTTATTTTCTGCCACTAAATTGTCATTTCAAATTCTATGAACAACATCGTCTGCATTTTGGTCCCTATTTACCATCATTATTTGGCTAGGCTGTTCATCCTGAACTTCTTAAAGTTCATGTTGCCTTAATCTTGCCCCTATATTTCTTTCTTCGACCACTTGTCTAGGGGGTCGAATCTGCTCAATTTTGGGTTCTTCATTTCGAATCACCACTAGATTTTGTCTACGTCTTGCAGGCGCATCAGGGGCACCAAAGAAATCCGCTATTCTAGCCATCTAGGCTTCATTTTCTTGGTTTGTTCTATTTATGTTCTGGATCAAGGGATTAAAAATAACATTCATTTCACGGGCTAAGACTTCTACCATATCATGATTGCTATCATCCATCTGCTGCCTAAGCGCTGCCTGACTATTAGTTGAAAGGGTAGGCAACTGGGCAAAGTTTCCTAGATTCTGGGGATTTGTACCCAAATGGTTCATTCCTGAGCCAGACCCTTGGATTGGGGACGAAGTTGATGCATTATGTAATCCTGCCATAAACGAAGTTGGCATTCCGTACGGAGGGTTTCTGGGTCTCAAGGCCTCAAAGCCTGGAGGCCTAGTGGGGGTCGAATACTGCTGATTCCCTATGTGTGACATAGTTTGCATTGATGACATGTTCGATGGTATTTCTATTGTACTTATTGGGATCGTATTCGAACTCCCAATGGGGATCGTATTGGATGCGACAATCGAACTGAAAGCGATTGTTGCAGCCCCCTGTGGGGGATTTTGTCCCCCATCTTGGTTATTCGTGTTAACCATTATTTTGGTACGTTGTCTTCTGGGTATATGTGGATTATTATTCTTTATTTTGCCGCTTCTAAGGTTCATATAATGAAACGTGCTCCAAACTCAGAAGACCCTAAAATTTTCTAATAGGTTTGACTAAAATCTTATTATGACACTGTCCCACTAGGCGTGCCAATTTGTTTACAGTTATTTCTAGTAAACAACCGCTAGTCCTCCAATTATTGGTTACTTGCAGGATCGACTAGATTGATCCTAGGACTCATGTGTCACAATTCATTTTTATATTCATACCCATTATTTGATAAGTTTACATTGTGTGTCGATATGGAGTGTAAGGCTTTTAAAGATCTCTCTAAAACTATCTATGAAAATATACTGACTGAAGGCATAAAGAAGGACTTCGAATTTAAATGTGAGATCTAGCAATTGAATGCAAAGACAAAGAGTTTCTGAGAATATAACGATTTCTGAAAAGGTAGAATGTTTGAATGAAAGAACAAAGCAATAAAGTAAAGTTTCCGAAAGGATAAAGTGTTTAAGTTTTCTGAAAATGTAAAGACATGTATAACAAGACGTAAAAGGAAAAACAAAGGATTCTAAAAATAAAAGTACTGCAAAAACGAAAGGAATGTAAAAGGACTTGGATTTAAATTATAAAAAGTCATGATGTTCAGTACGTACATTTTGTCTTCCAACTCGTTTCTCTTATGTCACGGTAGTTTGAGTATTTTGAGATTTTTTAGTACACGAATGAACACACTAATTCTAACATAAAAACACTTATTTATAGTATTTCGACCCTAATGGTCTTACTCTAAAATCATGCCACGTTCGAAGCATGCAGGTTTCTCTCGTTCACTGGCTTCCACACGTCTTCTACGAATGGCGCTTTTATTTGAAATTCAAATCCTATGCCAGCGAAGTATTTTCTTGTCTCTTCGATTCGAATTGTAAATAATCTGCTTGGACCGCTCCAATTCTTGCACATTGCACAAAAGAACTCTTTATATCTAAACACTCAAAATGCCATATTGAAGTCCATCATTTATCACTAGAAATCGAAGAGCCCTTTTAGAACAATGGTTCTATATTTTTAACCAATATTCATCACTGATGTCAAATATACTTTTATTTGAAATATCCCTTTGATATCTAAATAACTTTTTTATTTCGAAATTGCCAGCTAACAATGTGTTGTTCATGATGTGAAATTGATTGTTTGCTAATTTTACGGACAACGACATTGTGTTTTATTTATACCTAGAAAAGTTTTGTTTCACACAATTTTTATGTCAAGTTATTATATTCAATGTTTTGTTTTATACTACTGCTATGAATTATGAATTATAGTAGACTTTAGTTATTAATTTAAAATTTTATTCTTATACCAATAATTAAATTGACATGTATAACTGTTAGTTAAACTTAAATAATATTTTATAACCATTAATTTTGTATAACTGTAACTTATTTTTTATAAAAATAATTATTTTTTATTAATATATTAAAGATATAAATTTTTTTAACATCCGACATTTTATCTGTGCAACGCACGGATACATAACCTAGTATAATAAAATTATTTATTACCATAATTATTTAATTAACATAACTAAATCAAGTTAGAGACCTTAATTCATACCCTTAAATTTAATTACACACTCTTAATTATTACTTACCTATTAATTACTTCTGCCATAACTAATTTCTACAAACCCTGAACCAAATCGAACGCATCTTATGAAATGAAGAGATAGACGTATTGGAAAAAGAAAACGATGATCCAGGCATGTGTACATAATTCAATATCGTCATTTCAATTCCAAATTCAATTTATTTTCTATTTCATTCTTCTATTATAAATAAATATATAAAAATTAAAGTATTTGAATTTTTCATTACTAATCTTCTGATTATGAATTTAATCTTTTTTTAATTCAGGGTTAATTCTGTCTAAATACTCACTTGCTGAAACCATAAACATTTGACATTTATTACGTATGATGTGTAATTTTCTTTTTGTTTTTGATTTATTATTTAATCAATACTCATCTACTTTCAATATCATAATTTGAATCTGAATTAAATTTTAATCATATTTTAATTCTTTTAATATTTTTGAAACACGTTAATATATTTTCTGTCATTTCTACTCTGCTGCCAGCATTGTCTTCTGGTTGTAGCTCCTCTCTGTGTATTGTTTCATATTTTCCTTTTATTTAACTCTCTGCAAAAGGATTAGTAAAAATATAGGAAAGAAAGACGAAAATTGAGTCTCCTGCTGCTATTATCTTCTCTGAGTAAATTTTCAAATTATATCCTGATACTTGAAATTCTAAAGTATATATGTATCATTGGAATATGTAGAATTGTTATCAGAAAAACCATAAAAGAGTATATTGGTTTAATATTGACAACAAATTTTATTTTTTAAAGATGTAATGAATGAGATAATAAAAAGTTATCTAAACACTTAGTCGAATGAAATATATGTCAAGAAAAGAATTTGAATAATAAAGACTAAAAAATAGTGTCTAAACTAAGCTCATTCAATATCTATATCCACTTATGAAAATTATAAAGCATGAAACAGAATGAGTTTTATAAATGAATTAATTTTTCTTTCAAAATTCAAAAAAAACTTCTAGAACAATTATTAAGTTTTTTAATTTTTAAATATCTGGTTTACAATACAATTTGTTACGTAAAGAAATAATAGGACTTCTCTTTACCTATAGATAATTTCATATTCTGACAACTAAGACTCTAACCGATTATTTTCCAACAGCTTATTTTCCAAGGTTCATCAATCTCTTTCAAATTTATTATTATGTTATTTTCTACTAATATTTATTTGATGTTTCCTATTTCTAAATTATTTAATAATTATTTAATGTAGATAAATAATACGATTTCTTGATGAGGAGTATCAACAGATTAAAGATGAAGAATTCATTTTAAAATAAATATATCAATATGAAGAATTGATTTTAAAATAAATATATCAAAATGAATAATGATTAACCTGAAATTAAATATATAAAGTGAACAATTGAAATCAATAAAATTTTGTATCATTTTTGAACAAATTTCATTTTAAAAATGAGTTTCTTATTAATAATTATTAAAAACTTATTTTTTTCTAAGAAATATTAATAAAAATAGTATTATTTTATTTTATTTTTTTAACAAAATTATGGTTGGTTTAAAACTGAATGTAAATATTACTATAGGTTAAATAATATTTTGTTATTAAAAAATATAAAATATCTTATAAATTTATAACATATTAATAAAAATCACGTATTTTTAAAAAATATTAAATAAAAGAACTAAAGTATCTTGAATTTTTTTACTTCAAATTATAATTTTTTTATTCTAAAGTTAAATATTTAATTGACATTTTGTAATTTTTTTAGACTTATATGAAATAATTAAAACTTATCAGAATCTTTTCAAATTTACTTTATAATCATAATCGTGATACAAAAAATATTTAATGGTAGTCATGAAAATTTAATGATAAATAGTAATCATACCAAGTTTATGATAAAAGTTAAAAATTTGTTGGTATAGTTAATTTTATAATCTGAATAAGTTACAATTAGTTTTTATAAATGAGAATAAGTTACAAATAATTTTATGAAAGTAATAAATTCAATTATTTATACAATTATTTGTTTAAATGAGAATAAATTACATATATTTCTATAAATTGACACACTGGTTCAAGATACTTATAAATGAAAAAAAGTTAAATAATTTTCTAGAATATAAAAAACTATATTATAATTTTAATCTCCAATTTTATTTGATTTACAAAAGTAGTATCTCTATTATAAATTAAAATAGAAAATTTATGATATTTTTTATTTTTTAACTTTTTATAAAATAAAATTTTACAATAAATTTAAATAAGATTAATTTTTTTTGGCTATTTATAAAAAAATGTAAATATGATCTAATAAGAAAGTTTTAGGTTTTTAATTTAATTGAGAGCTGTCATACATAGTAGGTTGTAAAAAAAATATAAATATAATATAAAAAGATAAGAAAGTTTTACTCATATGAATTTTTAGGTTTTATTCGACTAGAGTTTGTTAACTCATATGAATTCACGGTAGAGGTGAACGTATCTATAAGATACCAACTTTTTTTTATACTGTTGTTTATATAATTGAAGTTAGAGAATTGACTGTACGATGATATATATTATTAACCTATATTTGTAACTATGAGAAGATCAACCAATTGAAGAATGAAATTCATACTTCATAAATGATGATCTTATAGACGTGTAATGTGAACCTATACAGGACCCGTGCGATAACACGTGTTTCTTACTAGTTTCTATAAAAATCTTTGAGAAACCAACTTCAGCCTCCTATACCCTACTGTCATTTTTCATATCTTATATAAATTCACCATCTTCTTTGTTTCCCATTTGTAACGCCCGAATATTTAGTTATAATTCTTTAATTAAATATTTAAATAATTGTTTGCGAATTATTAACTGATGTTATATTCCGAAGAATTATGTTGGTTTCGTTGTAGAATGACGCTGATAATGATATTATAATTATAAGTCAGTGTTAATGGGCTTAGAATGAAAGGATAACAAATAGAAGAAGTGGGGGTAAGAATTTAAGTCCAAAAATAATTATAAGGATTATTATTATTAAAATAATAATAATAATAAGAAGAAGAAAATTGGGACTTTTCATATTAGTGGAAACAAACGTGATTTTGAGAACGGAAGAACAGAGCGATGCGTAGAACTGGGAAAGGAACGAAAAGTTGGAATGATCAAGAATTCTTAGAGCAACCTTCAATCCAAGGTAAGGGTGGGGTTCTTGCTCTATAATTGGGATATGATGGGCAATAGGTGGTTTGAGATGTATGATTCGCTAGGTTGTGTCATGTCGATGTGGTTAACCGTAGAAAATCTCAAATTGAATTATATGATCGTTGTTATTCTGTGTATATTGTTGTTGTTGATTGAAAAGATTGTGCAATTCTGCTGTTATACGTTGTGTTGTTGTTGTTGATTGAAAGGTATGCAAAATCCTGCTATTAGATGATAGGTTGTTTTTAATAATTGAAAATAATCCCAACTGGATCGTGTAATTTTGAGGAAAACTGGTTTTGGATGAATTTGCGCAGCATGAGCCAACTCATAGGATCATGTATCGATACAAGCTACTATTTCGATTGTATGGTCTGCACCCCAAATAATGTTTTTGCCAAATTTTTCCAAAGGGGGAGTTTGTTTTTTCTATTGATTGACAGCAATTTTGGTAAAACATTCTGCTAAGAAATGTCTTGACGTTTACTGAAGTAGCAGATATCACAGCATATGTCCTGACATATGTAACTTACTTAAGTGCAGAATTTTTAGGAAGTCAGTTTGTTATCAATTGTGTGCTTCGATTAAGGAAGCTAGAAAAAGATCCTCAACAATTGTTTTGGAGATTTATTATCCTGGTTTCATGGAGAGAAGACAGGGTGCGTGAAGACTTGTGAGTCAAGCAACCCTAGTTGCTTTCACTCTATTTAAAGGGCTACAATCCTACTTTTGCAGTTGGCCGTTCCGATTTTAGTGTTTCTAGATTTTAATTTCGTTGTGCTTTGTTTTGGTTTTAAGTTGTCAATTGTGAGCCTCTCTTGTAAGTTACTTGAGAAGGAAGTTTTTAGGCTGTTAGTTTTCAATCACCAAAAGCTTTGAAGCAAGCGTGATTGTGTGTCTTTGAAGAGTATATTCAATCTTAATTAGTTTTTAGTATCACAAGTAGCGGTACTGAGGGAGTGAGCGGAAGATTCTCATATCTAAGTGTGGTATCTTAGGTAGAAGGATCACTAGGTAGTTTGATTAAGTGAGGAGGGGTAAACGAGTAAGGTTTAGCTCCGAATTAATACTACTAATAATGAACTTCATCCCTGGCTTGGAAGCCCCTAGACGTAGGTTATTGAGAGTCGAACTGGGTTATCAATTCTTTGTGTCCTTTACTAATTTATGTACTCAGCAACTCTGTGTTGTGTGTTTGTGTCCATAGCAGATTTAAGTGTCGTGACATTACATTCGACATCTTATATCTGATACCAGAATTTCAATGTCAAATTAATTTAATTATGTGTTAGAATGAGAGGACTTTAATTAAACGAGTTTTTATCGACCCCGTTGGATAACATTTATGGATGTTTTGGTTTTTAAACAATTTTATTAAACTTTACTTTAATCTGCCTTTACGTAAGTAAGGTAGTGAAAACACCAGGTAAGATTGAATGTCGTCTGGTACAAACGATTAAATTTTTATTTGGTTAATCGAATATATCCCGCGAAATCCTTTTATTAATTAACTAGGGAAGTTTAATATTTCTAGAATATTGATTTTAAAACTACTGACGAACGCGCGCGTTATTAGGTTTAGAATCCGGTTCTTAAGCAAAAGCTTAAGAACCCTTTTAAATTGAATTTTTTAACCAAAATCACCTTTCAATTAAGTTAAGAATTTTATTTCTTAAAAATAGGTTTACTACTTTTACGCAATACTTACTGTTCATATCAGACAAATGAATGTTTAGATTTAAAGGGTAAATTTGGTTCTGATCAGCGAAAGCGAAAGTTTCCATTAAGTTAGTTCTTTTCATCGTAGAAAGTATTGTCCTATGAGGAAAAAATAAAGACATGGTTAATTAACGAAGTCATAAGTCAAACACCGCTCTCTCTAATTTATTTCTTCTTTTTTACCACAAATCCTCTAGTTACTTTAATTTATCTTTCTCGCATTTAAATTTCTTATATTTATCCTCAACTTTAGTTAAAAATTGTAGCAATTAGTAACGATAGGTTTTGACATCGGTCTCTGTGGTTCAATAATCTTTTAAAACTACATCGATAGGCTATGCACTTGCAATTAGAAAATAGGGTTAAATATGTTAGGGGTCCCAATAAATATGCGACCTTGTAATTTTAGTCCCTCTAAAAAATTTCTTCAAAGAACGATCCTCCTAAAAATTTAATTTTAATTTTTAGTCCTTGATATTTTTGAAAATTTTGAAAAATGTTTACTTACCCTTAAATTTTTTTCGTACATGTTAAGAATATTATAAAAGTTTTCTTTACCAAAGTTTAGAATTTTTTAAAATTAAAAGAATTAAATATGAATTTTTTAAATTTAAAAAGATAATGATAAAAGTAATGAAAATTTCCACTTAAAAGAGTTCCTTTTTTTTCGAGAAACTTTTTAAAACATTCTAAACATGTCTGCAAAATAATTATTCTAAAATACACATTGGTTTAACAACAGGAATTAAAACTACGTGCATACGAATTTTGTAGGGACCAAAACATGCCCATTTTTTTATAAGGACGAAAAATAAAATTTGGTATTTTATTGGGACCAAAAATATATTTAACCATAGAAAATATATACTAAGTAGCCGACGATCATTAAGTTTAAGTTGTATGTGTCCACCTGAAGGAAGATATATGTCGACTAATTCAAGTCAGAGGCTATAGGCTTTAAAATAACATTAAATGTGTCAACCTGAAATTCGTATGTGTCGACACATAAAACAAGAATTTTGGCAATTTTTGAAATTCTTCAATATGTGTCAACCTATGCAATGCATGTGTTGACCTGAATTTTCCAGAGGCTACATGCTTCAAAATTGAGTTACATGTGTCGACACTTGCAGTGAAAAATTATGCAGAAATTTATTTTTCATGACTTGGATAAATTTCAAATAATTTTTAATGGTTCCTAAGCTCTCTAATGCAAAGGAGTGCCACAAGACATAGAGATTTGAGTTATTAATTTTGTGATTCGAGACATCTAATTTTAGTCACGAAAATGTATGATTCGAATAAAACTTAAAAACCAAATCCCAAAATATATGTAGGTTGTGTCTGATTTGAATCAGAAAATTTCTTATTAGAATCAATCTTCTGTTATTTTAGTCGTGGATGTTGAGATTTGAATCAGGACAAGATGAAAATAATTATTGGACTCTATCACTCTAATTCAAGTCATGGAAATGTGTAATTTGAATCACACTCCCAGAACCATTATTTTAAAAAAAATTAGTGTTTTTTTTTCATATTTTACCATTGTTGTGATTTGAATCTTTAAAATATGTTTTTGATTCAATGACTTGACAAATCTAAAAGAAGAATGTTTCTTAAACAATAATGATATATTTTGATTTATGCTTTGCGCAAAATAAATTGTAAACTTAATCCTATGGTGCAAACTCATTAAAAGATACTCAATAAGAATATAAACAAACTCAAAAGTTAAAGGGAAAGAAACCAAAACATAAATTCTAAGTAGATCGAGAAAATGCAACTTCAAATAACATCCTCATGAGTTTGGAGGGGGAGAAGAATGAAGGAGTTCAAAATAAATAGATTGGAAAAAAAAAAAGATGAACCTATAACATTTTTTTAAAAGAATTTTCTTTAGAATGTTAAATAAATGCTTTTCATTATTATATTTTTAATTTATAGATTTTTTTATTAAAATAAATCATAATTGGGGAATTTATTTAAGCTCTTTAAAACCCATAAAACTCCTTATTCAATACAATTTTTAATTTCTCTAAATTAAAAAAATATATTTATATTACGAATAAAATGAAACCTTCTTAAACCATTTCCGCCAAAAACTTTCATTTCTTTTTACTCCATCCTAATGTTTTTTTTTTCTCTCAAACTCTCAAATATTGCTTTTAAGATTATAACTTGGCTCGTGTGTTTGAATTTTGATATAATCAATTTTCATTTTTATCTTTTTCATTTCAAAAACCGTCAGAAAAATAACATGGCGAATGCCTTTCGAAAATTGTCAAAAACAGCAAGGCAACGTTTATGATACATGAACCAAATTTTTTATCATCTAATATTTTATTCTTATATAATATATTCTTAACCTATTTAACTTTTTTTAAATAAAATTTTAAAATTTTAAATATAAATACTAAAAAATTTTATGATAAAATATATCACTTTATATATATATGATTTTATCTATTACTTTATATAAAAATATATATTATGTAATTTTCTTATAATAATTTTAAAATTTTAATAATATAGTATTTATTTTAATAAAATATTTATGATTAAATATAAGTTATATATAAAATTAAGAGATTTTTAAAAAAATTGAATAAATTGAAGTTACTATAATCTAACACAATATTATTTATAAAGTTATATAATTTTTTTAATTAATTCAACTTTCTTTATACTACTTTAAACTCTGATTAAATTTCAAGACTATTATTTCAATGTCTCAAAATTTTGAGGTCTTATAATTTGATGTATATTTGTATAATATAAATATTTTAATATTTACATTACTTTACTTTTTGAGTGTAAATTAACACATTATTATAATTACGCTGGTAATTTGTGAAATTTATAAAAGTAAAGGATCATGAGGTATTTTATTATTTTACAACTTAATCTTTTTATTATTTATAACATTTTGTTTTTAATGTTGGAACATATATAAAAATATCTTGGTGAATCAATAATAAAAATTGGTGAAATAGTTGATTGAGAAAGATGAAGTTTTGAAGAGTATTAAAAATTAGAGAGAGAATAATTCAGGAAAAATATTATTAGAGATGTAAGAATATGTTACAAACTTTGTAATAGCTATTATAGTAAATAGTTCTATGAATTTTTTAGATTTAAATTATAATGTTTTGAAGATCAATATATGAATTTTCTGTAATTTTAGCAATAACTTTAATTTTGCTGCGTATGTATCTGTGACTTATTTTCTACAGGTGTAATTGCGGATCTTCCGGCAAAAAAATAAAATATTATCCACAAAAATTTTAGCCAATGACCATAAATCACAGGAAATATATTTTCTACAGGATTTTTGCTTAAATTCTTAAATAAATCTTTAATAAATCCGAATATTTTTAGTAGTGACAATGCTTAATTATTGGTGACTGATCTCATAATCCAACGTGTGTTTTTATTCTTCAATAAAATATTCTATAATGTGTAAATAATTGACAACTTGTTAAATTTAGAAATTGTGTTAGAGTTTTTTTAATGGTAAAATACACTACGACATTTAGCTTTTGGCAACAGTATTTTATATAATATGCTTAAATTATTGTTTAAATAATATTTAGGGGTGTAAGCGAATTAAAAAAAATCAATTAAATAATGGTTCAAACCAAACTAATTCGAAAAAATTTGACTTTTTTGGTTCGGTTTAAAAACCAAATCAAACCAATAAAAATCGAAATAATTTGATTTGATTGTCGATTTTAATTTTTATGAACAGTTAAACCGACCAACCGAACCAATATTTGTAATTTCTAACTAAAAATATTTTATTTAGGTTAATCCCAAGTTTTACATTGTGTTGACCCAACCCTTCTCCATATCTTTTTAAAGAGCCTTAAAGTTAGTAAAACCTAAATCACAAATTTCTTTTGCTTGCCGCGCCCGCGCCGTCATTTATTCTACTGCCTTCTGATTATTTCAAGATACTTGGTTTGTTTTTCTATGATCACTTCTTTGTTCAATTTACATTTTACTAGAATGATATGTCATTATTAAATTGTTAAATAATATATGGATTAATAAAACATGTATAATTCGTTATATTTTTGCTAACATCTAACACTTTTTTTCGGTAGTTGTGCATTATGTATCTTTCAATAATGTAAGTATTTCCATATGCAAAGGTGATTAGAATTTAGAAATATGAAATCGTGTAGTTTTGGTAGAACTAACATGCTTCATATGTAATAGAAGTTATATAAAATTTTATTGTAAATAATATTTTATTGGTTGTTCTTTCTTTCTTAAACTAATTACAAGGCTCATAAACAGTTTGCACGGCAAAAAGTGTCGTCGTATATTTTACACGAAGAACATTTTTTACCATATAGCACTGTTGCTAAAACATATTATATATTTAACTATGGATTTGTAAGTCATGTTTTTCATGATATTAAACTCCTTCAATTTCGGTAAATATAATTGAGACTTTCATTGTTCAATACTGTAATAACAACAACCATTAAACTAAGTCTGTTGCTAGCATGATTTTATATTGTATAGCTTATAGGTTAAAAAACCTAACATAACGTAAACACAATTTACAAACATATTGTATAGCTTATATGAAAAAAATTAATTAAAGGTTATCTTACACTCTTAGTTGTTTATAATTTTGCGTTGATTCTTTTTAAACCCGTGTTTATATTACCACATTTTTTATAGGTAATTGAAAATTGAATAAATGGCAAGTGAAAGTGTCACAACCAGCAACACACAAGTGGATTCTTCTACAACAAGTGGCATCCTCAAGCTATTCTACTCAAGCTAACACAAGTCAATATGTCGCTGAAGATGATAATGGTGATGTTGATTGGGATGATATTTTTAGTTTGAAAATGAAGCAAAAACATGTTGATGTAAAAAAGAGTAAGCTAGAGAGATATGTTGGGGCTGAAAATGAATATTGCAAGGATACTTCATATGATATTTTAGGTTGGTGGAAAGGAAAATCTAAAAAATATTATGTTCTTTCTCGCATGGCTAGAGATGTACTACCTCCGTTCCTATATATAAGAGACAATTCAATTTTTAGATTCATTGAATAATCAATGTACCTAGTCTATAAATTGACCAAATACATTGATTATTCAATGAATTTAAAAATGAATTGTCTCTTATATATAAAATAGTATTATTATATGTGTCTACCGTTTTCTTTGAGTCAACTTTTAGTATAGGTGGTCGAGTATTTGATCAATTTCGTAGTTGTTTGAATTTCAATACTTTGAAGCGTTGATTTATACCCAAAATTGGATAAAAAATGCCAGGTGTTTGCATTACGAGCAAAAATGGATGAAGTGCAACAAAGGTATGAAAATTTAAAATATTTTGTATTGTTTACTTTTTTAATGACATGGTTAAACTAATCTTCTATATTTTATGTGCATGTTTTAATTTTTAGAAATTGCTGGAATATGTCTAACTAGTGATGAGGTTAACAATGACAGAGTGGCAACATAATATGAGTTAAGCAATGAGGTTAACAATGACGGAGTGACAACATAATATGAGTTAAGCAATCTAAGATTAAATTTAATTTAATATGTTGAAATTGAAAATAAATTCAATGGTACATATTCTAACTTTGTATTTATTTGAATTTATTTTAGGATGGAGAATTGACGATTCAAGTGGAAAAGGAATTATATTTTATTTTAGTCTTATTTTGTTATTTAATGGTGAACTAATGAACTTGGTTTTATTTTGTATTTGATATGATGGTGAATTTATTTTGGTTGTATTAGTCATTCGCAAGTGTCCACTTTTGTATTTGATGGTAATATATTTTGGGTGTATTAGTCACTTCCAAGTGCCAATTTTAATATGTGATGATGAACTTATTTTGGTTTGAGAAAATAATAGCAAATATATATTAAAAAAGAACAAAAATACACATGAATATAATGTTATAAAAATTATTGTAAACTGATTAACCAAATCAAACCGATTTATTTGGTTTAGTTTCAATTTTGAAAAATACTAAAAATCAAATCAAACCAACTCGATCAAAATATTTATGATTCGGATATTTTTTTAACCAAAAATTGATTCAAACCGAATCGATTACACCTTGTCAAGACAATTTTTGCAACATCGGAGAATATTTTCTAAAATACTATTGAAAACAATTTTTAAGGACCCTTATAATTTATATTGACAATAACTAATAAATATTTTTAAGAAAATTTAATTTATAATAAAAGGTTAGTTTATCAAATATATATATATATATATATATATCTATTAATTTAATGTTAATAAGATTTAACCATAACAAATGTCACAATATATTAATATAAATTAGTATTAATATATATAAGTTTTTTATTTAAATTAATAATAAAAATATAATATTTTTTCAGCTTAATTATAAAAAAATTAAGCCAAAAAGAATAAAAAAAGTTCAGCAAAATTATAAAAATAGTATTCAGTAAAAGAAAAAAATTAATTTCACCAAATTTTAAGGCCCACGTAATAAAAGGGATTAACCTTAGAGTACCTCCAACCACAATTTCTTTATAAATTTTCCAGCGTGGACAACATTGGTTATAATATTTCTTCCATTGGAGTTGGCCAGATTTGCCTACTGTTGGAGTGCATCCAACGACTCCATCGAATAAAAAATTAACATAATTCAAAGTGGCAGTTTAGCGGATCTTTCTTTCTTTTTTTTTATAAATATTTTTAGTTGATTATAAAATACACTATTTATAAAATTTTGGATACAATTTTTCTTTGACACTTTTATTTTCTCTGAAGTTTTTAATTTCTCTCTCACAATTTTAATATTTTATTAAATTTGTAAATTTTTCTATTATAATTTATTCTCATTATCATTCGTTTGACAATATATTTTATCCAAATTTTCATATTTTTATTTCAAAATTAATACAATATAGGCCAAATGCATATTTTTAAGTTCATGCAAAAATTATCAAAATCTTAATCCATAAAATTCTCAATTTTCATCGATGCCAACAAACTCCGCCGCATTTTTTCTGTCATCAAACAATATGAATTTGTATCATAAAGCTCAAATAAATAATCATGGAATGAATTTTTTTTGTCATTGTTGTAAATCGGATGCTTTAGAAATAAAGTATAAACTTGCTGCTTAATGATCAAGAAATAATTAGGTAGGAAAAGGAATGAAGAACACAATGAACACAAGGATTGATTATTAACTGTTATTCTTTTCTTTATCTTAAATCAAGATTACAAGTATACAAGAATGACAAATAACCCTCTCACCCTAAAATAGGATTTATTGTATGCAATGATGAGAGATTAGTATGCTATTTATAATAAACCTAACATACTAAACTAATGGGCTTTTAACACAAATACTCATTACAAGCTAACTTAGTGTACAAGCTAACTTAATCAATTGGACATAACAAACAAGCTCAATTCGATGCTAACAACTCTAGCATTATTCGACACTACAACTTAGAACAACTTCGACTACAGTTTGTAACACTTCGACAACAACATGTGAGCATCCTTCGACTGCATGCTAAACTTTGTCGTTGGTATAAGTATCATTACAAAAAAATTTGCAAGAACGTTTAATGTCGCTGTCATAATTAATGTTTTTACGATAACTATTATTGTTGTATTTGATAGAAAACAACAATCATAGTCGTCACTAAAAGTTACTTTTGTCAACAAAAATTTTTTTTTTGTAAATTATTGCAATATCCTTTATTCCTCAACTATTATTGTAAATTAGACTTCCTAATAACTTATGTCATTTGAAAAGTATATTTATATTTTTCTAACTATTTAAAATTAGTATCATTCACAATTTAATTTAAATTGTTATTACTATTTAAAAATAAATTATTTTACCTTAGACACGTTAATGTAATTTTTATTTTTAACACCATAAACATAACATTAATGTATAAAATGTCATACAAAATATTCCAATTGAAATGAAAAACTAAACATGAAAAATAAAAAATAATAATAAACAAGCATGTTCAAAAAAAGAAAACTTAAAATTTACAATGATGACTCCTCCTGTCAGCAATAAAATTTACTCTTTAAATCTTTGATTTGAAACTCTCTTTTAACAAGTAGAAACAGCCTTATTTGAGCTACAATTTCAACAGTCAAAAGTTAGTGAACATGTTTTTACATTATGCACAAAGACACTAATTCAAGTTCTCTTAGAGTAAACAATGTTGCTCCCAAACACTCACACAAAACACAATTAGAATCCAAAAACACTCGTAGGTTAAATTATCATAGAATATAAATATTCTAAATGTAAAGAGATAAAATTAACAAGTTTTATAACTACAGAATCACAGTGCAGTTGTTAACGATCTAGGATTAAAAGGAAAAATTATTGGCAATTTTAGTGTATATAAGTAAAAACTATTTTCTAATGAATATCGCCTAAATAAAAAATCATATAGAGTTTTTGAAATAGAAAACAAATATTAAATTACA
The DNA here is from genome assembly GCA_021764765.1 of Vicia sativa. Taxonomy (NCBI): domain Eukaryota; kingdom Viridiplantae; phylum Streptophyta; class Magnoliopsida; order Fabales; family Fabaceae; genus Vicia; species Vicia sativa. The sequence goes on along the minus strand of CM038794.1, from coordinate 264,824,004 downwards.
TTTTCAAGTTCGTTTGAGTAATTCAGTTCTTCTAGAAAGAAGTTATTGACTGCAAACCTATAGAAATTATAAGCAGTGATAATCTATCCACCACTATCCTAATGTTAGAACTATTATTATTATTAGCTTTACCACTACACAGTTCAAAGAATAAACTGAATTCTACATGGAAAAACTGCAACAGTTAGACTAGTAATATCATCATAAGATCAAACATTGACAGAAAATCTGACAACATATGCAAGGTGTTCTCTCTGAACTCCCATTGCTTTGGCAGCTTCAACACACTAGGCAACAATGAATGTTGCAGCAAATTTTGCTCAGATTTAACCTTACATATCTTCAACATTTTGATTAAAGGTGTCAAGTCCCATCTGAAAGTTATCTTCTAAGTTTAAATATTCAATTTTTAAATGACACTACAAAAAAAATTTCTTCTAGCGGCAGACATACCGCGGCAGTTAAATCAGAACCACCCCCATAATGTACTAACTGCGGCAGTTGTGTTTGTACCGCCCCCATAATGCACTAAATGCGGCAGTTGTGTTTGAACCGCCCCCTCCATGGTTACAGAAATCAAAGTTCTTCTCTATCTCTTTTTGACTTTATATTTACAGAAGTCAAAGTTTCTTCGAGTGAAGCTTCAGAAATTCTGATATTTTGACCAAAAACCGGTGCTTTGGATATATGATAATGGAAAGTATCCTCCCGCTGTTTATGCAATGACAAAATAGTGGAAAAGGGAATTTTTAACAACTTTATAGAATATCGTCGTGCCGGTTGGTTATTCCAGTAACTTTTCTAGGTGCATTGATATAGAAACTCTACGAATAAATATAATGCTAAAAACTCATGACTGTCATATATTGATGGAACAATTTCTACCCTTGGCCATGCGAGTAGGATTGCCTAATGAGGTATCAATAGTTTTAATTAAGTTATGCTCATTCTTTAGGCACTGATGTGGTAAGGTCTTGAATATAGCTGACTTGGATATAATGCAAAATGATATTGTTCTTACTGTATGCCACATGGAAATTTTATTTCCCCCTTCATTCGTCACAGTCATGGTTCATTTAGTTGTTCACCTTGCTGAAGAAGTTAAACTTGGAGGCCCGGTCCATTATCGATTGGATGTATCCGGTTGAAAGGTAAAGACTATGAGTCAACCTCTACTCACTTATATAAATTTTTTAGATGAAAGTTTACTACAATTCACGTTGTTATGATACGATAAGTACTCAGGGTCATTGAAATCATATGTACACAACAAGGCACGACCTGAAGGATCTATTGCAGAAGGTTATAAAATGCATGAGATTCTAACATTTTGTTCAAGATATATTGATGATATTGAGACAAGGTGGAACCGAACCCCGCATGTAGATGACAAACCTATTAATATACAACAAAAACACGAACGTCTGGATTGTTTCCACAAGTTGGAAAACCAATTGGCAGCAGTTCATACTTCACTTTAATGTATAAAGAAAAGTTACAAGCTCATTGTCATATTCTAACTAACTGCCCCTCAGTAGATCTATATATATCTTCGGTGTGTATTTCTCAATATATTTCACATTTAATAAATCATTAGTGGTCATTAATTATCTTAATTTGTATAGTGAATTTAGAGAGGATGTGCGGAGGCAACTAAGGAGTCGGACAAGGAATCCCGCAGAGATAGACAAAAAGGTTCTTAGAGAATTCGTCGGTTGGTTTTCTAAGCGTGTGAGTAAAAGTTCACAAAATTAGACATGTCTTGCTGATATGTACAACACTAACCCTCCATTTTTTTGGTTTTATATTTTCTTAGATCCAAAAAATCTTCGGAAAAGGATGTTCCTATTAGGGTGCTAAATGAATCCATTAAAACAAAATTCATTTAATCTATCTATCAAAAATTTCATTCAATCTATCCACCACATTCCAATGATCCAATGGATTATTCTTTAGATAAAATAAATACTAATTTTTTTTATAAAAAAAAATTAAAACACTTTTTTTTTAAAACTGAAAAATTTATTCTATAAAAAAAATTGAATGTTTTTTTTTTAAAAGTGAAAAATTTTTTTTCCGAAATAAAAACTGAACAACAATTTTTTTTAAAAAAAAATTTCCAAAAGAAAAAAGTGAAAAAAACAAATTGATTTTTATTTTAAATACTGAAACAAATTGGGAATTTTTTTTTGAATAAAAATATTGATTTTCTTTTTTAAAATACTGAAATTATGATTATTTTTTAAACTGATTTTTTTTTCCAAAAAAAACACTGAAAAAAAGTTTTTTTTGAAAAAAACAAAAAAAAATTTCTGAAAAAAAAAGTTTTTTTGATAAAAAATACTTATTTCTTTTAAAAAAATAATGATTTTTTTTTTAAAAAAAACTTAATTTTTTTTAAAACTGAAACAAAATATTTTTCATTTTAAAAAAAAAATACTGAAGTTTTTTTTAAAAGCTGAAACTTTTTTAAAAAGAAAAAATGAAATTTTCTTTTTCCAAAAAAAATGGAAAAATTTATTTTTTTTGGAAAAAAAACTGGAAGTATATTTTTTTTGAAAACTCAATTTTATTTATATTTTTCAGAAGAAAAAAATAGACGAAATTCTTTTTTTTTTTTTGAAAAAATCAAAAATAATCGAAAAAACAATTTTTTTTCTTGATGATCCATTATAATGTTATTAATTGATGGATTTTATTTTTAAATAGATGGATTGGATTTGATATATTTAAAGAAGTTTTAATAGATTAATGGATTATTTTGATCCATCCATTAACAATCCAATCTATATTCATTCAATCCATCCATTTTGTCACCCCTAATTCTTATTAGTCTTGTCGGATGTCCTACTAACAAATCTAGAAGGTTTACATCATATAATGTTAATGAATACAAATTTCGAATATAACGAACATATTGGTGATCACGAGGACGATGAGCCATATATTAATGCTTCGGAAACTCACATGGTTTTCAAAGTGGATGATGAGAAAGAAAAAGGTTGGAAGATACCTATTCATTTTAATCCAAGGCACTTATATGACATGAGTGAAGAAGATGATAGTGTGGTGGTTTCTAATGAGGTCTATCCATCCGAAAATTTAGAACAGATTTTTCCTATGTATGATGTATACATACAATTGGCAAGACCCAATATTGATGATGATCTTTAAATTTCAACCATTAATGAAATATTGATGATACCAGTGATATGGTTGTAAGATAGGCATTGGTAATATATATATATATATATATATATATATATATATATATATATATATATATATATATATATATATATATATATATATATATAGTATTCTTTTAATCATATTATATATGCTATGTTATATATGGATGTGTTACCTTAAAAAATATTAAGGTATTTAAGCACGTGGAGTAAATGAAGATGTTCCCATAAGTTAAGGATAATCTTTCGAAATAAGGGCTTTTAGGAAATTGAAGCCAAGGTGTTTGAAATTTGGTTTTATCAAACTAGGAAAATTAATGACCAATGGGAATATTAAGCCAAAATGTCGAAGTTGAGCCTTGTTGACCATAAGGAGAAGAATAACACTTGGCAACATACTGAAAAATTGGTTTAGTCGATCAAAAGAAGACAAGAACAAATGTTGAGATGTTTGGAAATTAGTCTAGTCGACCAGAGTTTAAAGAACAAGAAAGACGGTTGAAGTTGGTCTTGTCGACCAAAAGGAGTTCTAAACTTAAAAGAAATCTGTTGATTTAATCTTGCTAAATGAAACGTGTCGAAGCAAGCCAGAAGCAGGAAGATTCAAATTTTGAAGTTACAAGCAGTTACTAGTAGTTCGTGTGCTGATTGAGTGTCATATATGTGGCGACATCCAGTGGAGCAGTTACCTAAAGATTCAAATATGCCTATAGATTATATCTAGGCAGCTACATTGTAAATACTATAAATAAGTAGATTCAGTGTAGTTTTTTCGTGTGTTCACTTGTTCTAAAATCACTTGCCAAAACTCTATCATTCCGAGCGTTAGGAAACAAAGAGTGAAGAAGTACGTGCTTGATGTACGTGAATCACCACCTTTATTTCAATGCAAATCTTTTATCTTTTAATTGTCTCTTTTGATTATTTTACTTGCATTCTATTTACTTTCGAGCAAACTCTTTACATTATTTTTTGTTTCGCGTAAATAATTCAATACTCTCTGTCGGTCACGAGTCACAAGTCAGTTAATTTATTGAGTTTTACTTCATATGAAAACCTGCTGTCGGTCACGAGATACCAGTCAATTAGTCGAATCATGGTGTGGAAAGTCGTTATAGTTGTTCCCTTATTCATAGAAAACTGTTTCTCTTGATAAGTATTTCGACAGAACCAGTATAATATCAAAATCTTAGCACATGTCTTAAGATCATTTGATCAATCTTGCGAGTAATCCTTAATTTTAGGGTTTTGGGAGGACCACTAGTTGTTTACCATTTTCCACAGTAAACAAGATGAAGATAGACAAGGTCTATAATAGTTAATAGTCATAAAAATCATATTTATGTATTTCGTGTAGTGGGTTTGGAAGCTGGTTTGCTTCATTAGCAACATAATGAAACTGTTTAATTGTCATCCATAATTAGTAACTTTGAAGGCTAATAATTTTATATATATATATATATATATATATATATATATATATATATATATATATATATATATATATATATATATATATATATATATATGTGATATATTTTATATAAATGATATTTTTATTTTTCTTACATTATTAATATTGTAATTTTGTAGGAATGGCCAAAACCAAAAGAAACGCTCCAAGGATTCAATCAACATCTCCTCCTATTCAGAATAATACTTCCACCATTAATCAAAGGACATCCCAAGAAGTCTGTCATAGCATGCCTATTCCCCAAGTTGAAGTTGAGAACCCTCCATCTGTTGCAACTACTCCATCTGTTGCAACTACTCAAGTTGAAGATGAAAATCCTCGACCATTTCTTAGAAGGAAAGTATCCTTGAAGAAATGGTCAGTTAATGTTGTAGGTATGATAATTTTAACAACTAGCTTTTATTTATTTATATGTTTAACCATACTGATTTTTTTATTTGCTTTTAGATATCAATGGAATAGTTAAAGAAACAAGTTTAGAAACCAATGAATTGTTTTCAAAACAAGATGGGAGGAATGGCTTTCTAGGGCAGTTTTTGGGTGAAATTGTTGCAAATTTTGATAATATTTTAATTTGGTATCTAGCGGTATTTATGGTTGGTTATTTTTAATAATTAAATCATAACCATTTTTAAACCATTTAAATAGCTTGGATTTATAACCAAAACCACATTTTAATCAAAACTGGTTATAAAATCCGTTATAAATTTGGTTAATAACTGGATTATAACCGAATTCAAAAAAATTTAACCTGTTAATAAGTATTTAATTATATCCGGATTATATGAATAGATATCTAAAACCATTAAACACTAAACTGGTTAATAACTATTCAATTATATCCAGATATTTTAAACGGATTTAGATTTAATTATGAATTTAGTCCTCACAACCGGATATTTTACACACGCCTATTGATATGAGAGATGGCGAGATGGCCAGATGTTCCATCAAGTTACAAGGAAAATTTTTGGAAAGATATAGGCATAACCTAATAACCTAATTTGTCATTCTTTTTTACTAATATTTCATTTATTTATTACGACAAAGTTTCAAGTCGGCGTGGAGCGTAAAAAGTACATAATAGCAAATATTGGAAAAAAATGGAGGGACAATTGAGTACAGATATTTGATGATTGTTACAAAAAGACTTTAAGTTGGGAAGAAAACCTTGTAACACGCCCCAAGGGAATGGCCAAGAAAGATTACGCAACTTTTTTAAATTATCTATTGAAAGAAAAAACTTTGGTAAGTAGTATGTTGAAAATGTTATGATAACTCTCAACTTTTTACTAATATGTTTTTTTTTTTTTAAAAAAAAATATTGTAAAATATGTGTGCACAAAACGCACACAATCGAAGCAAGCAAACTATTGCCCATACTCTTGGCTCAAAAACAATTGCTAGGAAATGGCATGAGTTGGTATGATTTATACATTGTTTGTCGTATTTTACTACATAAACTGCAAAATCAAAGATTACTCATTTCATGACCTTATTAATTTGATATGTATTTTTAGGAAATTGAAACTGGAAGGACTTTTACTACAGGAGAGATGTATTTCATTTCACACAAAAATAAAGATGGATCATTTGTTAACGAAGAAGCTAAGAGGAAAGGTGTAAGTCATTTTGTTTCTTAGTAGTTTATAATTTTAAGCGTCTGAGATGAGGAAATGAATGATCCATCTTCTGAAAATGACGCCTATACTAAGGTGTTTGGTAAAGAGCACCTAGGATATGTACGCGGCATGGGGTTTGGTACTGTTCTACCTAGTAAGTTTGCAAACTCAAGTAAGTCTTCACTTGGTGGTGCTTCCTCGTCTGAGATTCATAGCTTTAAATTGGAACTTCAAGCAAGTAATGCAAGAGTTAGAGCCTTAGAAGAAGAAGCAGCAGCAAATAATCCAAGATTTCAAGCTTTGGAAGAACAATGGCTCTTCTCATGCAAAAATTTGGAAGTCAATTTCAACAAAGAGATAATCAAGCAAGTATATATTAAATACTTTTCAAAATCTGTCAACATAGGGATTTGATGGTAATCTTGTACCATGACACCTTTTTCATATAGCTACATGCATCATTAGACTTATTGACTACTTGCTTTTAATTAACTGAGTTGCACCATAAAATGTTATCAAAGCCATATATTTAAAATCAAATCACATATCATACGACTAGTTTACTGTGTATTTATTTGCATCTGAAAATATAGACGAGGTTGTGGATATAAAACTCTTGTTTATTTATGTTTTTTATTATTGAATCACTCTTTATGAAACTCTAACCTAGTCTCATTTGTACTGAATGTTTTGTACATTATATATGTTTTAGAATAATTCATGTTTTAAGGGCATTTTAGTAATTATTAGAATAATTTAATATTTATTATTTTATTGTTATTATCATATATTTTTATTTGTTTATGAATAGGATTAGAGTTTGTTACTATTTTGTCTTATAAATAGGCACTAGTATTCCATTGTTTTATTTTAACTCAATCAATATAATTTATTCCTTGTTTTTACTCTCTCTCTTACTTTCATCATTGTTATCTTCTATCTTTGTCCCAACAAATTCGTATCTAGAGCTTCCGGTTTAGAATCCAGGGAAACAAGAAGCGTGTTCACTGTGTAAGTTAATATATCTAACGATATTTGCGCAAGGAAGAAGATGAACGGAAACAGCAACCTAAGCACCAACCTTCCAGTCTTTGATGGCAAAAACTGGAACCGATGGATGATCCAGATGCGTGTGCTGTTTGGAGCTCAAGATGTTCTGGAGCTTGTTACTGATGGTTACATTCCAGTTGCAAAAGCTGCAACAGAAAAAGAGAAAGAGGTACAGAGAGATAAAAGGAGGAGGGATAAGAAGGCGTTGTTCTACATCCATCAGTGTTGGATGCGACTGTGTTTGAGAAGATTGTAAATTCTATGACGTCAAAGGGGGAATGGGACTGTTTACTGTGGAAAATGGTAAACAACCGCTGGTCCTCCCTAAGTCCTAATACTAAGGGTTACTCGCGAGATCGACCAGTTGATCTCAAGACACGTGTTAAGGTTTCTGGTGAATTGCACTATTTCTGTAAGCGAAAAAGGACGTTGGCCCAGAAACAGTTTCCAGAGCCTAAGGGAAACAGCGCAATGACTTTCCACTCACAGAATTCTCACTATTGGTGACCCATGACCAACAGTTTACATATGTTTTTGGTAAATAAGGCTATTGGTGACTCGTGACCAACAAGCAAATGAACAGAAGTAAACGAAAAGCAATAAAGATGAAGTTAAAAGTAAATTGATTGCATTGAAATAAAAGTGTGGTAATTCACGTACATCAAAGCTTGCGTTACTCTTTCTTCCTTTAGCGCGGAATTGGGCAGAATGTTAGCAAATAGTTTAATAGTACAAATGAACACGTTGAATTCTAAACATTCTAACTTATTTATAGTAATTACAAAGTAACCGCTAAAGCTAATCAACGAATGAGATTTAATCTTCAACAGCAACTTCCGCACATGTTTCGCCATCCATTCAAAAGCTTCTAACCCACGATCTATTGAGGCAAACACCCACGATCTCCTCATTTTTTACTTTCCCCGCTTCATGCCTTCAGAAGAAAACTGCCTTCAGGTTCTATCTTCTTGAGGCACCACAAAATTTCCTAAGTCCATCAGCAAACACCTTCAACAGCAACAACACTTCGACTGATGCCTTCATTCGACTCAAACCTCTGTCGAATCGACCATCGTACAATATGTTGACATAGTCTTGTTTTCAACGTTGTTTTGCTCTGGTCGACTTAGTTTAGCCTTCTGAGCCAACTTCTCAACCGACAAACATTCTTTTTGGAGCTTCTGACTTGGCTTTGTTAAGTATCTTCAGAAGCTAACTTTATTTAAGTTTTAGTCCTTGAATTGTAGGAACTTTTGCCTCTAAACCATGCCCTTAGGCATACTTTACAAATTTCCAGCTAACAAAATGCCCCCCAGAGATACCATTTTCGAATTCTTGATGCTGTCGAACATGAGACAATGGTATCTATGAAGTTTCAACTTGTGTCGGTTCAAACGTTTCCGCTACCTTAGTATAAACAGCTCACTGCTCCAGTCTTTTCATGACATCATGTAATCATGGAAACGTATATTACCTTTCCTCGAGACGTGGGAGCATTTAATGTTTAGTCATCATGACCTAGGTAGCCGGAGTGGCCCACCACGCTAGAGACTTAATCCACCTACACGTGTCCTTCGACGGACACGATTGAAACCCTAGGGAAACGCCACGATCCCTTTTGCCCTTTCGTTTTCCTCACTTCCACTCCTATAAATAGGCATTCTTATGATTTCTTCTCTTTTCTTCTGCACCTTCATTCTCTCAAACAAAAACCCAAGAAAATCCTCACATTCCCAATCTATGAATCAAAACCTAGAAACGCCCTCAAAAACCCTAATCACTTGTTTCCTTCATCTTCAACTGTCAAAAGTTTTCAGCTTTCATTTCAATCTCAAAGAACAACGATCTTTACGGTTTTTCCAACTTCTTTCTCAGTTCCAACTGAGAATCTTTAAACCTTTTCAAACATCTTCAACTTCAACAATGGCAGACAAAGATTTTATCACAGCTCCCGCCACCAGTCTCCAACTCCGCCAGATTGATGGCAAAACCTACCTCCCGGAGCCATCGCTTACTGAAGAAAAAACCAAAATATGTCAATCTCAGGTACTCATTCCTTTCAGACTAGACGATGATCCTTATGCCTTTTTAGGGCCACTACCTTCAAAAGTCCCTTCTAAGATACACGTAGACGAAGAGGGTGCCTTTTTCCCCACCAGCCAACGCAGTTGCCCCCTAATCACCTCAACAAACCCCATTTCACTATAGTTTGTTGACAGAAACTTCCGTACTCCTCCTCCCTTACATTGCCCTAAGTTTGGGGCTTGGATGGAGAGATTGGAGCCACACAAGGGCCAGCAATGGAAGGCAATGGGTATTTATGATATGCTGCAACTTGCTCGTGTCGGCACACCCTACTCAGGTGGCATGCTATTGGCTGCCTTATACTTTTGGGAAGGATCCACTAACACCTTCCACACAAGGTATGGTATGATAACTCCCACGCTTTTGGATGTAGCTTCTTTGACAGGTGTAAAACCTGCTGGGATCGTTTTCAACCACACCGACCACGAGAGCATCCCCATCAAATTCGACGTTGGCGAATCAAAACATCCAACATACAACAACTTCATTCAACACCATCACTGCGAATCTGAAGAAGTTTTTGATGAGGAGCACGTTGCTTTCCTAACTCTGGCTATCTCGCTCGTATTTTGTTCGAGGTCGATGCAGATAGCCAAGCAATTTGCTCATTTTGCTGTCGTGTTGCATAGGATTGAGAATGTTGCTTTAGGCCAATTAATTTTGGCCTCTTTGTACTCTTCTATGACCGACGTGGTCGGCCAAATAAAGAGCTTTGATCCCAAGATTCCAAAAAAGAAGAGTGTGCTGGTTCATGGACCCTTCTGGCTCTTGCAATTGTGGCTAAATGCCACTTTTTCTGCCGTTGTGAAGCCTTTTCGACAGAAGAAGGTTTCAATTTCCCAAGACAGAAGTGGAGCACTATGGCCATGTTATCTGCCCTTGACTCCGATCAACAAGACTTCTCCAATTGACAAAGTCTTCAAAATGCTTTTCAACATAATGCTGACACGGGAGGATTTTACACCTTCGATGGCTCCCTTTGCTGATGGCAAAAGTGGGCCATTGTGGCTCACTGAGTCCTTTCCCCATGTCGAAGAAAGGCATCAAAAAAGATCTCTGGTCATTTGGTGACGTTTACTGACTCCCCAATTTCTATCAGGTGCCATCACTCAAATGAGCCCTTGCTTGGCAGCTTACCAACCCAATTTGGTGGCTAGACAGTTTGGGCTCTGTCAAATTGTGCCTAAGTCACTCTATCCGTCCCATGAATTGCCTATGGACATTTTAGATGACCAAGGCTGGGAAGTCATTAAAGAGACTGTCGCCACCTTGTGGGAACGTCGAGCCATGCTTACATTCACCCCTTTTAGACCAGCGTTTGTCTGTACCCACGAGTTCAAAATTTGGTGGCAGTCATACCTTGTTACCTTTATAAGTGATGCTGCTGGAAAAATGAATGAGCTAACTGTGGCTTTCAATACTTTTCAGGGGAAGACAACAAAATGTAAGGCAGCTCACATCAGAGAAATTCAAGCATTCTAGAACTTTTTCAGAGTGGTGTACTTGTCAAACAATCTTCGTCGAACCATTCATGACGCGGCCCAAGAGCTAAAGGAGAAGGTAACTAGGAGGATTACTCACCTTAAGATCCCTAGTTACGTGAAAGACAAGTATCTTTACGCACTTCACTTTGGAAAAATCAAATTTCCTCCTTTGCCGACTAGCCCTTTGGCTCTGGCTTTTCGACCGCCTTTCCTAGATTGGTGGTATAGCTCGGGGTCGAATATTCAAAATGCTTATAGAAAGAGAGCCGACAGGGTGGTTCCGACGAAGCATTGGTTGCATGACTACCCAGGCTTTCTTCATATCGACCTTGAATATGTGAGAGAGCTTGCCGTAGTACTCAAGGGTAACCACTTCTGAAAAGTTCTGTTTCCTTTCACAATTCGACTTACACCTTTGTCTGACTCAGTTTCTTTTTTAGTTGTACCTCTGTCACAGGTAGTTGCCCTCAGGTGAGAACCTGCTGCTATTGAAAGCCAAGGGGGCCCGTCAACCAAAACTGCCAAAGTCATCGCTGAAGGAGGCCCTTCACGGTCTAAGGTGTGTTTTGTTCATACCTATATTTACATTTTCTTATTCGACATATCACTTATATCTGATGTCTTTACAGTTCATACCCATCCACACTCTCTCAGATGACGAACCAATCTCTGCTTCTGTTAAGAAAGATGATTCTTTTGTAAGTGTGAATGTCTATGTTTTGACGTCTTGTATCTTATCTATTTACTAACATCTCTATTTCTTTTGTAACAGAGTCGAAAACACTTAGCGGATTCGGCTGCTCCCTCCACTATATCCAAAAGGTCCAAGGAGGAAAAAAATCCCACCATAGTGGGAGAACTGAGGTAAACATCTTATCACTTTCTGACTGCTTTTGATGAAGGATTAATATTTCTCTTCTGAAATCCTCTTTGTTTCTACAGCCATCACCTGATGCTCAGTCTCCCCACTCCCAAAAATCCAAAGGCCATAAAAAGAGGCACGCTAAATTGCCTGAAGAAAAGGCAAAAACAAAGAAAAATAAAGCCCCCACGGCCGAAAACTCAGGGATGAAGGTCGACGATGAAGTGGAGCCGACAGAGGTCGAGGATCAACCACTTATCACAAGACGGCGAGGTAAAGTGCTCTTGACTGCTTGTCACGACACTGCCTTACTTTCACATGCTGATAGTAATATCATAATAAATACAACCATTGTTACTCCAGACCCCACACCTGTTCCTGATGTCAATAAGGAAACAACAGAAGAAACTGCTAATGCTTCTGTTGGAGGAAATGAAACAAGGATTCCCTCACCACCTCCATAAGTATTTCTTGTATCCTATCGAAGCTTCTGAGCCACACCACAGTGCTCTAGACTATACTCCACTCTCATAAGCTTCTTCTCCTCAGCACTAACAGTCTCCCCATGTAGCAGCTGGTGAGTTTTTTGAAATTGCTACGTGGGCTTCTCACAATGACTCTGATTCAGTCACTAGTCCTGCCAGGCACCAAGCTTATTGTTCGACTAGCTCTGACTCTAGTATTTTAGATTCCCTGTAGGATTCAGGGGTTCCTCAGACCGACACCGTGCCAAATCAGATTCAGAATCCTTCTGAGGGGGATAACTTAGCTGGCCCTTCTGGAGCGAAGGATGTTTCTGTCGACATGGATGTCGACGATGTTGATGCCGCTTTGGCAAGACTGAATCAATTTATGAATCGGTACGCTTCGTCTTTAGATTCTGATCGTTCCCAAGTTCATAGCGATAAGCTGGGACCTGAGGCAACTAAAGTCAAGAAGCTGAATGACACCATTCGTACCCATGCCTTTAATCCTGACTTGCCTCATTTGCTGCATGAGGATTCAACTCTTGGGCCTGAGCTTCTGGATGCTATCACCCAGTTTAAAGGTCTTGAGATCTCTGAATTTTCAAAGCTCATGATACCAGCATTTGAAAACATCCTTTCTCCTCTGCTGGTAAATGTTACTCAGATGAAGGAAACTGAATAATTAGTCGACACCAAACAGGCAGCGGTGAAGAAGAATGTGGAGATGGTGAAGAAGACCAAAGCGGTGGTCGAAGGGATAAAGGCCCATATTAATCACAGGCGACAAGAGCAGAGCCCTTAAAGAAAAAGAGCTGCTGAAATATGCAGTCAAATTGCCTAATTGACGAAGGAGATGGAACTTATCGAAAGACAAGACAAAGAAATTGACCAGGCCAACATTTCTAATCAAAACGAAATGCGCCAGTTGGCCAAAGATGCTCTTGTCTTCAGTAACGCCACGACTCGCGTCGAAGAGGAGTTGCAGGCTCTCAGGACTAAAGCTGATGGGCTAAGTGATACTGCTGCTCGTCTTGGGAATGATTTGGGCAGGTTCCAAAGGAAATTTGGCAACTTCTGATTGATGTGAACTTTTAAATGTATTTGTTTTGTGGTTTTTTATCCCTTGTAATATGAATCTCCATAATTTATAAAACACCATTTCCATTGGCATTCCTATTTTTATAATTTTTTGCATAGTTAATATTTTGTACAATTAAAATGCTGGCTATGTTATTAATATGTTCCAGCTCTGTTCGACACACAAACCTTACGTGGTCAAAATTGAGATTTCTTGAAGAATAGGTTTATATTTCTTCAAGTATTTTCCATTTACCCTCAGAATGCGTCGATATGAGGCCAATTCTTCAAGTTCATATGCGTTATTAGAAAAAACCTGGATTATTTTAAACGGTCCTCCACAATTTGGAGACCATTTCCCTAACACCATATCGTTTCTGTCCATAGGCAATATTACTTTCCAAACTAAATCATCAACATGAAATACTTTGTCTTTTACCTTTTTGTTATAGGCTTTAGCCACTCTATCTTTTTGCCTTCTCAGGGCATCAAGGGCTAGCATCCTTTCTTCGTCCAAATCGACCAACTCATCAGTCATCATATTCCAATAATCTTCAGATGGTATTTCATGTTGTCGTTGAATCCTTACAGATTGGACATGTATTTCTACTGGCAAAACAACATCGTGTCCATATGCCAGTCAAAATGGGGTTGCCCCCGTTGCCTCTTTAGGAGATGTTCGACATGCCCATAAAGCTTGATGTAGCGTTTGGTGCCAGTTTCTGGATTTTTTACCCACATGCTTCTTGATCAGGCCAATTATTATTTTATTAGCAGCTTCGACTTGGCCATTTGCTTGAGCATAATAAGGGGTAGAAGTTAGTAGTTTTATTCCAACTTCCTTTGTAAAGTCTTGCATTTTCTGACCTGTGAACACTGTGCCTTGGTCGGTCGTAATTGTTTCAGGAATTCCAAACCGACATATAATATGATTTTGTATAAAATCAATCACAGCCTCTTGGTCGACATTTCTTAATGCTATGGCCTCGAGCCACTTTGTGAAATAGTCAATACCGAACAAAACGTACCTTTGTTGCTTAAATGATGTTGGTTTTATTTCACCAAATTACATCTAAGGCCCATCGTCTGAATGACCAAGGTTTTACAATGGCATGCAATTCGCTTGTTGGCACGTGCTGGATGCCCCCATGTATTTGGCATTCTTGGCATCCTCTGGCAAACTCAATACAGTCTTTCAACATTGAGGGCCAATACACACTTATTCGCATCAACAACCATTTCATCTTGTGTCCAGCTTGTTGTGCACCGTATGCTCCACTATGCACACTCGACACTGCTACATATGCCTCACTTTCTCCTAGGCATTTAAGTAATACCCCTTCGACAGTTTTCTTGAATAATTAATTTTCAATCAAAACAAAACTCAAGGCACAATATTTTATTTTATGATCTGTCGAACCAGTTGGCGAACGTAAGTAATCGACCAAGGGTTTTCGTCAGTCACTGTCTTGCCCATTATCAATTGCTAAAATTTCAAAATTTTCTGTATCTATGGCACCTAATTTTATAATTGATAAGTCTGAAGGGGATAATGAAGTAGCTCTAACCTTTTTCTTTACTTGGATAAGCTCTTCATCTTCATTCTTCTTGTATCCTGAAGCTTCTTGTGCTAGATCATTAGCTTCCTGAATTTCTCGTCGGGGTATGTGTCGAAGGCTCGCTTGTTTGACCCGTTTTAACAATCTTATGGCAATCACGAAGTACATGATTAAATTTTCCTTAACGCATCTATATTCTTTTGATACTTGTTTGATTACCAATTCAGAGTCTCCCATAATTTCGACACTCCTTGCCCCCAATTCTAGCAGTAGTTTAAGTCCAGTAATAAAGGACCCATATTTTGCTTCATTATTAGTGCAAATGTCGTCGATAGTGTATTTGAACTCTGCTGGAATTCCACTAGGAGAAATTATAACTCCACCAATTCCTGCACCGTTCTTGTGACTAGAACCGTCGAAATATAATTTCCAAGGTACTAAATCGACAAAATTCTCTGGCATAGCCACCATAGAGTGGTCGACTAAGAAATCTGCCACTATTTGTCCTTTCATTGCTTTTAAAGGGACATACGTTAAGGAATATTCAGTTAATGCTAAAGTCCATTTACCAATTCGACTATGCAAAATTGGTTTAGACAACATATGTTTAATGATGTCGAAATAAGAAGAAATATAAACATCAATTGGTTTTATGTATTGCTTCAGTTTGATACAAGAAAAATACAAACACAGGCATAGTTTTTCTATGTCACTATACCTAGTTTCAAGACCATTTAACATACGACTAAGGTAATACACAGGACGTTCAACATGTTTCTCATCCTCTTGAACTAACATACTACCTATGGTCGAATTTGAGGCTGCTATATACAACCTCATAGGCTTATTTCTAAGTGGAGGTGCCAATATAGGAGGCTTCACCATATACTCTTTTATTTTGTGGAAAGCCTCATGATGCTCCTCTCGCCAAATAAATTCTTCGTTCTTCAGTCGAAGCAGTGGTGAAAACGCCTTAGTTTTTCTACTTAAGTTAGAAATGAATCTCCTCAAGAAATTATTTTGCCCAACAATGACTGAAGCTCCTTTTTGGTCGATGGAGGTTTTACGTCCATGATGGATTTGGTTTTGCTTTTATTGACTTCAATTCCTTTCTTATGCACAACAAAACCAAGGAAATCTCCTGTCTGCACACAAAAGGCACATTTTAATGGATTCATTTTTAACCCATATTTTCGCATCCTTTCAAAAGACTTCCGAAGGTGCTCTAAGTGTGTCGATTTACTATTCGACTTGATTACAATATCGTCGATGTAAACCTGCATGAAATTTTCAATGAAGTCATGGAACATGGTATTCATTACCCTCTGGTACGTTGCTCCGGCATTCTTCAAGCCGAATGGCATGACTACCCACTCATAGGTGCCTAATGCTCCTGGGCAACGAAATTCCGTCTTCGGTACATCATCGTCTACAATAAAGATTTGGTTATAACCAACATAACCATCAAGCATACTTAAATATTCAAAGCCAGCAGCAGAATAGACTAACATCTCAGCCACTGGCATAGCATATTCATCTTTAGGAGTTGCAGCATTTAAAGCTCTAAAATCAATGCACACTCTTAACTTTCCATTTTTCTTAATAATTGGCACAATATTAGCCAACCATTCGACGTACCTTGCAGTTCTGATGAACTTGCTTTGGAGGAGTCTTTATATTTCCTCCTTGATCTTCGACATGACTGTAGGTGCAAACCGTCGAGGCGTTTGTTTTACTGGCTTCTTGCCAGCTTTTATTGGTAGTTTCAGTTCGACCAATTCCCTGCTCAAACCAGGCATTTCATTGTAGTCCCAAGAAAAACAATCTTTAAATTCTTTTAATAAAGATATTACCTCAATTCTGAGCTTTTGGTCGATGTTGGGGCTGATGTAGGTTGGTCTTTTGTCACCCTTTGCGCCAAGGTCGATTTCTTCCAAAGGATCTTGTGGCTGCATTTTTTCAGGTGTCATAGGATCCTTTTCGAAGCCTAGTGGTTCATCGTCGTATATGAAATCCAGACATTGCTCATCGACGCTTCTGTTGACCATCTTACTTTTGTCTGGTGGTTCTGGCTCGACAGCCAGAATTACTTCCTCTGGGACTGAAAGTTTAGCAACTTTTGTTGCCATCTTTGCTTCTTCAGCTTCTATAGCCGAATTTATTTTATTTTCGGCAATATACGTCGAAATCCTTCGCAAAGCCTCTATCTCAAGCATCATTCTCATAATGATTTCCCCAGCCTGTCGGCGCAGGTTCTTTTGCATAGGGATCCTCTAGATATTTAACATCTCATGTAAACCTGTGGGTTTCATGCAGCTTTAGCGAAACGAATGCCGCATGTAAGTTGACATACGTATCTTCTGCTGGATGACAGGGAGCGATGTTGGCCAATTTCCTTTCGAATTGGTTTCGGCCCACAGTATTGACATCTGCCATGAAATACCCTTGACCAGCTTCGATATTTTCTACGATACCGTCTTCTCACCATATAATGAGGTGATGTTGCATAGAAGAAGGCACAACACCAACTCCATGCAGCCATTCTCTGCCCAGAAGCAGATTGTAACTTGGTCGACCTTGGATGACCATAAATATTATCGGCCTAGAAACTGAGCTGACAATAATATCTACCTGGATTACTCCCATGGTAGTTTTCGTTTCTCCTTCGTAGTCTGCCAAGACCACGTTATGAGACCTTATGTCGGTGTCATACTTACTGACTCTTTTCAGAATGTGATGTCGCATTATGTTCACTGTAGCGCCACAATCCACTAACACTTTGTTAATGACCGTCTCTTCAACCTTTGCTCTGATCAGCAAGGGCTTTAGATGGTTTCTCATATCCATATCAGGCTTTTTGAAAAAAGAATTTTGGCTCTCAACATAACCATTGTTCATCACAAAATAGCAAGTTGGCCTGTGTAAGGCCATTTCAGCAGCATCTAGATCACCATTGTTCTCCACTTCCGTAGGTATGTTATACTCTTCTGGGAGTATAGGCACCACATTGACCAAGATGTCCAAGCTTGCTTCAGAGTCAGAGGCAAAATCATCAGTTTCCTCATCAGAGCCATGGTCGACTGGCTTATTCACATACTCCTTGATCTGTTGATTAACAGCACGGTCGACCTTTGGCTTGTACTGTCGAGGGTTCTTGTAACACCCGAGTCCAAAAGAAGGCAGGGGTAGTTACACCGCATGGTACACTCGAGGCCAAAGAAGGCAAGGGTGGTCGCCACATCGGAATGAGAGGGATCCTAAGACTATGCAGGTATGGGACTGCATGATCGAAAGAGGCTTATAAGGATTAATTGGTACTACCTATACCAACAAGATGCATCTTCTTTTCGGTAGCTCATTCATAAGAACTCCATAGTTAAGCGTGCTTGACTTGGAGCAATTTTGGGATGGGTGACCTTCTGGGAAGTTTCTCAGAAAGCGTGCGAGTGAGGCCAAAGCATGCTGAAAAGACTTGTGTTGGTTTGTGGGGTTAGTCGGTAATCCTGAAGCCAATCAGGGATGTTACAGTTCTTACCTTTGTTGACAACACTTTATTTAGTAGCAGCGGCCTGTCTTTCAGCTTGCTTTTTCCTTTGAAATCGTCTCCATTGAGTTCGACTCATTGGATTTTTTTCCATGTAATTCTCAGATACATGACTCTTTTTCTCAAAACACACCTCGAGGCAGTAGCTCATTGGTGCTTTCCCTTTGGCCTCTCTGATGACGACAGTAGCATTGGATGGCCCAGCAGCCATTTGGGGTTTGATCCATGTTCCTTTGGACGTAGTAGCCGATAGAACAAATGTTTTTCACCTGAATTGGAAAGATTGCCTTGGATCTCTTCTGTTCCATTGGGCTCTCCCCCTTTCCAGCTGCAGTTTCTAGAAGTTTTCAGTAGCAACCCTATCAATCAGCGCACTATATTTGGGGAACAAACCAACTAGAGCGCCCTTATTTTTGCACCGATACAGAAAACTCAGCAAGTCTTCATCATCCCTGGGGTAGACGTCAGCTAAATTGACGTGTGGAGTTTCATCAGTGTTTTCTTCCAACATAGCATTGTCGGGAACTTCAGTAATGTCGACCATGTTAATGGCGACAGGTTCAACAAACAAGGCCTCTTCTTGCCTCAGGGGATCAGTGTCGATCTTCTGTTTTCTGGCAGCGAATTTTAAATGCCCCTTTTGGAGAGCCTTCTGCACCAGATCCCTGAAAATAAAACATTGAGAGGTTGTGTGACCAAGATAATTATGATATTTACAAAAACCTCTTTTTTGCCTTTGTTCTAATGGTGGTAATTTAGCATTTAGGGGTACTAAAACCTGACCATCTTTAACTAGTAAATCAAAAATCTCCTCGAATTTACTAACGTCGAAAGTGTAAGTTTTTGCAGGAGTTTTGGAACTAGTTTCGACTGTAGGGCTTTTCCCTTTGGCAGGAAACAACAATTTACATTCATATGCTGGCCCTGATTTCAATTCAGCCACATCCATGTCTGCCTCTGTCGGTGACATGTAATCAGCCTCGTATATGGGATCCGTATCGTCGAAGTCTACACAGGATACTTTCTCTTTTTTTTACTTAGCCTTAGTATGTCTAACTTTTTCTAGTCGAAGGCGCTCAAGGTGTCGAACCCTGTCAGCCAATTGTGATATACTCTTAACGAAAGTTGGATCTATTTTCTTCCTAATAGAATAGTCCAAACCTCCAGCAGCCATTTGAACAAGTTCATGTTCAGGCACTTAGGTAAAGCACCTTGCTTTTAATGACCTAAACCTATTTAGATAGTCATATATTGTCTTAGCAAACTTTCTCTTAATGCTTGACAATTCGACCAAACTAATTTTGGTGTGCCCCTCATAAGACTGTTCGTGGAACAACTTCTCCAACTTCGACCACGAGTCGATCGAATCAGGGGGCAAGGTAGTAAACCACGTAAAGGCTGTTTTGATAAGGGATGAAGGGAAATGCTTCACCCCTAAGCCTTCATTATTTGCCATATCTCCCGACTCAGTCAGGTATCTGGCGATGTGTTCAACCGTCGATTCACCCGTTTCCCCTCCAAACTTGGTATACTTAGGAGTTTTCCATCCTCTAGGGTTTCCAGTCTGTAATATGTACTCTAATAACGGAGAAGAATACGTTGGCCTTGGTATTGTATTCATACCATTTCTGGCCATAATTCTCTTGACAATGTTGGTTAGGTTATTCTCAACAACCAAATCTTCCTGTTGAACTTGGTCAAGGACTTGGTCGGCCTCTTGATGTCTTTGCACTAAGACCCTAGGTGGGTTGACAACAATATTCCTTTGAAGCATTGCAGCTTGACCTTGATACACAGTATCTTTTTCTGTTTCCCCCATGTCCCCTTGAACATGTACAGGTTGTCGAACCGGATGCACCTGTCAGGCAACCGCTTAAGGGGCGCCTAAGAAGTTACATAGACATGTTAATTGTGCAATAACTTGTCGGTTTATTTCAGCAGATTGCCTATTAGTCTCGACCGATTCTTGCACTATGGGGTTAAACACATTCCCCATTTGGTTAGTTAACATATTTACTAACTCATGGTTGCTATCATCCATCTGTTGCCTTAATACTGCCACGAGGTAGTATTTAAGTGTTCTTGCGCAGGCATTTCCCTATTTGCCCCCACTGATCCTTGTAGAGGGGAATTAGCATTCTGCAAGTCATCAGACACTATTGCTACACTAGGGGTCGACTGATATCCCGCCATTAAAGAATACGACATTCCATAAGGAGGATTTGTAGCACTACAAAATTGAGGTATCATTGTGTTCGGAATGGCACTCGTGGCCACCACAGGCCCTAGACTCACCGGTGTGGCCTGGGGAATGGGAATTGATACTGAAGTAGTTGGCCCAAAGGCAGTTGTGCTGCTTAAAGGGGGAAATGACGCTACTTGCGACACAACTGTGTCGGCAATACCCAGCGTTCTAGATGGAACTCCATCCACATTCGATGCGGATGCGTTGTTTGTCATCTTAGATGTACATTTCCTAGTGGGTGGTGGTTTCTTACTTGCTAAATTTCCACTTCTAAGTTTCATACACTTCTAAGACACACTCTAACAAAAATCTAACACTTAGCACAATGTCCCACTGGGCGTGCCAATTTGTTTACTGTGGAAAATGGTAAACAACCGTTGGTCCTCCCTAAGTCCTAAAACTAAGGGTTACTCGCGAGATCGACCAGTTGATCTCAAGACACGTGCTAAGGTTTCTGGTGAATTGCACTATTTTTGTAAGCAAAAAAGGACCTTGGCCCAGAAATGATTTCCAAAGCCTAAGGGAAACAACACAATGGCTTTCCACACACATAATTCTGACTATTGGTGACCTATGACCAACAGTTTACGTATGTTTTTGGTAAATAAGGCTATTGGTGACTCGTAACCAACAAGCAAATGAACAGAAGTAAACGAAAAGCAATAAAGATGAAGTTAAAAGTAAATTGATTGCATTGAAATAAAAGTGTGGTAATTCACGTACATAAAAGCTTGCGTTACTCTTTCTTCCTTTAGCGCGGAATTAGGCAGAGTGTTAGCAAATAGTTTGACAGTACAAATGAACACCTTGAATTCTAAACATTCTAACTTATTTATAGTAATTACAAAGTAACCGCTAAAGCTAATCAACATATGAGATTTAATCTTCAACAGCAACTTCCGCACATGTTTCGCCATCCATTCAAAAGCTTTTAACCCACGATCTGCTGAGGCAACCACCCACGATCTCCTCATTTTTGACTTTTCACGCTTCATGCCTTCAGAAGGAAACTGCCTTCAGGTTCTATCTTCTTGAGGCACCACAAAATTTCCTAAGTCCATCAGCAAACACCTTCGACAACAACAACACTTCGACTGATGCGTTCATTCGACTCAAACCTCTGTCGTATCGACCATCGTACAATATGTTGACATAGTCTTGTTTTCAATGCTGTTTTGTTCTGGTCGACTTAGTTTGGCCTTCTGAGCCAGCTTCTCAACCGACAAGCATTCTTTCTGGAGCTTCTGACTTGGCTTTGTTAAGTATCTTCAGAAGCTAACTTTATTTAAGTTTTAGTCCTTGAATTGTAGGAACTTTTGCCTCTAAACCATGACCTTAGGCATACTTTACAAATTTCCAGCTAACAGAGACACACTGGTTAGGTGTTACGGTGGTGACGCATCAGTGAAGAAGGTGAAGCTTCAGTCCTTAAGAAAGCAATACGAAAACCTCAACATGAAGAGCAGTGAGAAGATTTCTGAATATATCTCAAGAGTGATTTTGATCACTAATGAGATGAAGGCGTGTGGAGAAACTCTTTCTGAACTAGTGATCATAGAGAAGGTTCTGAGGTCACTTATCCCTCTGTTTGACTATATTGTGGTTGCTATTGAACATAACAAAGATCTGGAGACCATGAAAATTGAAGAGCTGCAAAGTAGTCTAGAAGCACACGAATTGCGCTTGGCTGTCGGAGCTTCTGAGAGGGAAGTAGAGAAGGCTCTGAAAGCTTCTTTTGTCAAGAAGGACCAGAAGTAGAATAGACATGGTGACAGATTCCAGAAGCCAGAAACTTCTGATTCTGATGAGAAATATCATAAGGGAAAGGACAAAAGGAAAGTTCAATGCTATTGCTGTAAGTAGTTTGGCCACTTTGCTAGAGATTGTAGGTCAAACAAAGAAAGAGAATCAGAAGAAGCAAAAATAGCCAGAGATGATTCAGATGATGAACCTGTGCTATTGATGACTTATGAATCTGACAAGGAACCTGTGAGGCTATCATTTTCTGAATCTGAGGGGGATGAAGATTCTGAAGGAGTGTCTCTTTATGCGTCAGAATCAGAAAATGAAGAAGAGTCAGAAGTTGAAACTTCTGAAGAGGAGTCAGAAGTTGAAACTCCAGAAGATGAGTTAGAACATGAAGGTCTAGAAGATGAGTCAGAACATGAAGGTTCTGGAGATGAGTCAGAACATGAAGGTTCTGAAGATGAGTCAGAACATGAAGATTCTAAAGATGAGTCAGAACATGAAGGTTCTGAAGAAGAGTTAGAGTCAGAACATGAAGGTTCTGAAGAAGAGTTAGAGTCAGAACATGAAGGTGCTGAAGATGAGTCAGAAGCAGAAGGCTCTGAAGAAGAGTTAGAGTCAGAACATGAAGGTTCTAAAGAAGATTTAGAGTCAGAAGATGAAGAAGCTTTTGGAGACTCTAAGGATGAGTTAGATAGTGAATCTGATTCAGATCCAGATTCTGATAATGATCCAGAATATGGTGGTGGTCATGCTTTTGGAAGGGAAACTATGAAAACGTAGGAGGACAAGCTTCTGGAGGTGATCAAGAAAGTGATCATGTTTCTGGAAGGGAAAAATCTGAAGACGTAGGTTCTGGAGGACAAGCTTCTGGAGGTAATAAAGAAAGTGATCATGCTTCTGGAAGGGAAAACTCTGAAGACATAGGTTCTGGAGGACAAGCTTCTGGAGGTGATCAAACTTTTGGTGGAAATCATGACTCTAAAGGTGGAACTTCTGAAGGAGGAACTTCTAAAGGTAGTCCAGCCTCTGACATTGGTCATGATTCTGAAGGTGGAACTCCTAGTCCAGCCTCTGACGTTGGTCATGATTCTGAAGATGGAATTTCTAGTCAAACTTCTGATGGTGATCAAGATTCTGAAGATGGAAATTTTGAAGCAAGAGCATCTGAAGGTGATCCAACTTCTAAAGGTGATAATTCTGGACAAGGTCCAGAAGTTAACAAAAGTGGAACTACTAGTGGAAGTTCTGAAGGTGATGATTCTGGACAAGGTCCAGAAACTAACAGAGGTGGAACTGCTGGATGAAATAAAACTTCTGAAGAAAGTCCAGAAGGAGATATGGTTCCAGAATCAGAAGGATATTCTGAACAAATAGGCATTGAAGATGCTCTCAAGAAGAAAGCGTGGTTGAATGCCATGAAAGAAGAACTTGAGGCTTCAGAAAGAAACAAGACTTGGAAGGTTTATAAGATTCCAAGGGAGAAGAAAGCCATCAGCGTCAGATTGGCTTTTAAGGTGAGGTTTAAGCCAGATGGATCAGTTAGCAAGAACAAAGCAAGGATAGTGGCCAGAGTTTTTATTCAAAAACCTGGACGAGACTACTTTGAGGTGTTTGCTTTTGTAGCGAGGCATGAAATAATCAAAAGTTGGCCGCTGATGCATTTGGATGAGAAGTCAGCATTTCTGAATGGTTCATTACAAGAGGAGTTATACGTGTCACAACATTCTGGCTTTGTGAAAAAGAATCAGGAAGGGATGTCGTATAAGTTACACAAAGCTCTGTATGGATTGAAGAAAGCACCCAGAGCTTGGACTCAGAAGATTGATTCTTTTGTTAAGAAGCAAGGGTTTCAGAAATGTGAGATGAAGTATGGTGTGTATGTGAAACATTCTGGAAGCAATATGATTCTAGTGTGTCTCTATGGTGATGACATATTACTTACGGGGAGTTGCAACCAGAAGCAAGCTGCATATGTTCTGATGAAGTCATATCCACAACTTCTGAGAGGAGTCAGAAGTTTTGAGGTTCTGGTGCTGTCTAGAAGGTGGTTCTAGAGCTGTCTAGAAAGTGAAGTTCTAATACAATCAGTTTCTGATGAACATGAATTAAGGGATGGTGTTGAGAATAATTCATGTTCTAAGGGCATTTTAGTAATTATTAGGATAATTTAATATTTGTTATTTTATTGTTATTATCATATATCTTTATTTGCTTAAGAATAGGGTTAGAGTTTCTTACTATTTTGTCTTATAAATAGGCACTAGTATTCCATTGTTTTATTTTAACTCAATCAATACAATATATTCCTTGTTTTTACTCTCTCTCTTACTTTCATCATTGTTATCTTCTATCTTTGCCCCAACAATATACATGATCATGGGGTTCACGACTCTCTTTAGTAGAGTTTGTATAAGATGAAAAGTAAAAAAAATTTACATCAGTGAACCAATTAGGACATGATTTGGTTCATTTAAATGTTTGTATCTATTTATCTCTTTAAAGACAAAATTTGGGCTATTTGTTCATATCAGGGGTATATGTCCAAAAATATATTATGAGAACTTTCTGAAAAATAAAAGATGTTAAATCAGATCTTGAAAGTGAGTTACAATGAAAATATCATGGATTCATATTTAAACACAATAATGATTAGTTTTGTAATTACTTTAGTTATATATCATTGATTTATACATACATGATTAGTAGTTTGTGGTTTAAGTGAGTCCACTAAATTCTCAAAGCTTTTATTTGTGCCACCCATTCACTGCGTCAAACTAGGGATTAGACAACTTTTTTTTTGCTATAGACAGCTCTTTAAAGTGCTGCCTAATACACCTCTGCTAAAGGTATAGATATTGCTTTGATTATTGTAAAAGCGCTGCTATATATACCCTTTAGGCAGCGGTTTCACCTTAAAAGCGCTTTCTTACTTTTTCTGGCAAAATAGAATGTATACCTATTGGTAGAAAATGTTCCATTATGGCATGGCAATCATGTGTCTTTAAACTCTTTAACTTGAGATCTTTCATAGACACGAGTCTTCTGATGTCTAAGGAGTAACCTTCTGGAACTTTAACTTCACTCAGAAACTTACACAAATTTTTTTCTCCTTTCTAGATAGAGTATAAGCAGCAGGTGGTAGATATGTTCGTCTTCCTTTCTTCACGAGTCCTAATTCAGTTCTTATTCCCATTTCTACCATGTCCTCCCTTTCTTAAGGTCATCCTTGGACTTTCCTTTTATTTCGAGTAACGTACCAATAACACTTTGAAATACATTTTTTTCACTATGCATAACATTAAGAAAATGTCTTACGTACAAAGATTTCCAATATGGCAATTCAAAAAAAACGACCTCTTCTTCCACCCACATGAGAGAACTGTATGTGTAAAAGGCTTGCCAAACTGAATACTCACATCTTTCACCTTTTCAAAATTTTGATCATTTGTCAATCCAGGTGGAGCTCTACGTTGTTTGGTATCTCTATTGAACGTTTTTCTCCATCCACGATATTGATGTTTAAAATTTAAGAATCTACGATGACCGAGAAAGACATTCTTCTGACAAACTTTGAATCGCATCGTATCGGTTCCATCTTCACAGACAGGACACGCTTTTCACCTTTAATGCTATACCTGGATAGATTTCTATATGCTGGAAAATCGTTAATTGTGCCAAATAACATCCCCCTCAAATTGAAACTTTCTTTCTTATATCCATCATAAACTTCCACACCGTTCTCCCACAAAATCTTCAAATCTTCGATTAAAGGTTTCAAGTATACGTCTATGTCATTCCCTAGTTGTTTAGGCCCATAAAATAACATAGATAACAACATGTACTTACGCTTCATACATAGCCATGGAGGTAGTTATAAATCATAATAATCACAAGCCATGTGGAATGTGAGATACTTTGAAGACCATGCGGGTTCATTCCATCAGGAGATAATGCCAAGCGAAAGTTTCTTGTTTCTCCTCCAAAATCAGGATAATCATTATCAATTTTCCTCCACTGTGGTGCATCTTCCAGATGTTGAAACTTTCCATCAATAATTATTTCATCTGCATGCTAAGTCAAGTGTCTTGCATCGGTTTCACTATGAAACATGCGTCTAAATCTCAGAATAATAGGAAAATACCATAAGACTTTTGCTGGAGATAATTTTTTCTTATATCGAGATAAACCGCACCTAGGGAACTCATTCAACGAGGCATGCTCGTTTCGAAACAAAATGAAATCATTTGGACAAGCATGTATCTTATCATAGCTTATGCCAATAGAGCACAACATTTTTGTGGCCTCATAAGTTCGATTAGGAAGAACATTATCCTCAGGAAGCATATCTCTCAAAAGGGATAATAACTTTGTGAAACTTTTACCCAACTATCCATTGCGCGCCTTTAAGTTGTACAACTTTAATACCGCAGACAATCTTGTGAATTTGGTGCAATCTTTATACAACAGTTTCTCTGCATCGCTTACCAACCTCTCAAACATTTTGGGACAGTCCTGAAGATCTTCTTCAAGTGCTTATGCAATCTCTTCGACTCGATCACAATCGTATGTATCCGTGACATTGTCGTATGAAGCATAGGTCGTATTACTTTTCTCCCCTAGTTCAACATTCTCGTTGCTTTTCTCACCATGAAATATCCAACACATATAACTTCGATCAATTCCACGCCTCAGTAAATACGATTTCAATCTATATGCATCAACCCAACCCACATAACAACAACCTAATAAAGGGCATTTCATTCAAATGGGGGCTTCAGTGTGTTCAACAACAAACTTAACGAATTCTAACACCCCATTCTCATACTCTTTTGACAATCGATCGACAGACATCCATTTTTTATCCATGCTTTTACTACTTAGTAAGCTAAACAAAAAAACTAATTAGGGCACAAAACAATATAATACGTTTATATCAAAACGCAAAGTATACACATAATGGATCCGAAGCAAGCAAATACAAATACAATAGTACACATTAGGCTAGACAAGTACAACTATATTCATGCAATTTCAGACAAATTCATCACAGATAATACTGTTTGATAAAATAGAATCTCACGCACACTAGAACCAATAATTTGAGGATGAAATTTACCAAAAATTCTGGGAAACGCAGGGAATGAGCACTGTACGTCGAACTCGTCTGGGAAACACTGCTAATTCAAAGGAAAGAAAAATTCTAACAATAACATCATAATCCCATTTCAAATTGTAATAAATGAAACATACTAACAACATCACTATCCCAACTAAATTGCATCCTTATGGACAAACCACAATTTCTATATCAACCAACCATAAACTCATCGCAAGTAAAAAAAATCATTACCATCTTAAACAATTCTACATAAATCAGAACCCTCTAATCTTCAACAATAGATTCCCATTATCAATATTGACTCATAAACAAATCAAACAACAATTTATCATTCACATCTGTCATACCCCAATTTTTGACCTAAGATACCATTTCATATCACCACATATGCATCATTGCATCACTAATAATTCCAGCACATGATAGATCGTGTGTGTGCTCCTTGAGCCAAATTAGGGTTTTGGTCAAAATTTCCATCTGTTCAAGATATGATCAATAATGGTTTGAGTCTCCAATCACCTCAAATTACCTATCTTCATCAATCATAAACATTTGATCTTCAAATTCCCATCATTTCCTCAAGATCTATCTTGAATCTTCCAATTAGGGTTTTGATCGAGGATGGTGTATCATTGAATTTTTGCTCAATGAATGGCCTAATTGCTTGGAGATTGATCTTAAAATCATCAATGAAACATCTTGACCTAATTTCTTGGTTCAAAATATTCCAAATATCATGATTGATTCTCAGAGAAATTCTGAATCATCTGATGAAAATTCAACTGTTCAGAAAAGTCAAACTTTTACTTTTGGTCAACTTTTTCAAATCCAAATTATTTCAATCATGAAATAATTTCAAATTATCCATCATGATCATAAAAAATCAAAATGTGTGAAAACGTCAACAAAAAGTCAAGATTGAAATTTTTTCTAACACTTAGAAAAAAGTGTTAAAAACATGGTTTTTCATCACTTTCATGGCCATTTTTCACCTAGATCCATTTTGATTCAAGAAAAAATCAAAAAATGAAAGTTATAGATCTTGTTCCAATATTTCCAAAATTTCCAAGAACTTGGAAAAAAATTTGTGTAGCTAGGGTTTTGAAATTGAAACATAATGGTCCATAACCATGATTTTCAAGTCATTTTTCACAAATTCTTCCTTCTAGAAGTCTTGTCACCATTAAGAGATAGGTTATAACTTACAAATATTTGATTGCAATGATTGAGAGAGGATTAGATCAAGTGATATTTTTAACCATGGTTAAAGAAGTGAACCATGTGCATTTAATACAAAATTTCCTTTTTTACCCTTTAAGGCAAGTTGTTAATTTTCAAGTCAATCCTTGCCCTTGCCATTCAGAAATTCTTGGCCTATAAATAGAGGTTTCTACTTCACTTCAAATCACACCAAAGCATCATAAACAAACTTTCTTTCTTTCTTGTTTTTCAAGTTTCAAGTTTCCAAGTGGGAGAGTTTGCAAAACTCCAAGCCTTGCAATTTCTGAGCAATCTTAGGCTTCAAACACTCTATAAATGTCATTAGAAAGTTGTTAGCATCCTCAAACCATCCCAAAAAACCTTCAAACTCAGAAATCATATCCAAGCTCCATAAACTTGCAAATTGAGCCTTAACCTCGAAACTTCCATTCCACTCGTGCAAGCTTCAATCTTTCACTTCAAACATCATCCATATACCTCATAGAAGTGATACAATCACCTGGAACACATATGTAACAGCTCCCACATCAAAATCGAATCACACTGCAAGCTGTGGCAGTTGGACTTGGGTGGAATGATCCAGACCATTTCAATCCAAGGTAAGCATATCAACGCCTTCCATAATCATCACTGAAGCTATAATAATAATCAAAACATCTCTGGAACACCTCCAACAAGGAATTCGATTTCAGCTTCAAGAGGTAAGTCAATTGAACTTTGAACTTTTTGATTTATGCCTTCCAGTTCAAATATTTCTATGCCATATTGTTTCTGCATCTTCACTGATCATTAACCCTCAATCAATTTCACAAATCATGGTCCATACACGATTTCATATTGATTTGTTAGAATTAGGGTTCTTCGTGTTCCTGCAAAAATTAATCATTTTAAGCTCAAAATAAATGAAATTTAACACCACCATCGTGTTCCTGGGTTAAAAACGAGAAAGTTTGATCTTTACATCTTTTAATTTCATCAAGAATTGAGAGAGATAGGAATCAAAGAAGGATAGAGGTTGAAGAAGAACAATACGCGCGTTTTTCTGTTTTTTTTTTCAAATTCAAATATTTGTTTATAATATAATTATATAGAGTGAGATAAATACACGAATGTATAGCCACCCCAGTGGTAGCCAGCACGCATTTAAGTCTCTTGCCATGCCATGGGTCTAGGGTTCGAATCCCCATGAGACCTTTTTGTTTTTTAACTTTCCAAAACCTTCATTTTTCACTCTTTTTTCAAACTGATTTCACAAATCATTTTCAAATATAGTCAAATCAAAGTCTTGCTTTGACAAGCTACGTGTGTGGCCCAGTGGCTAACTTTTTCACCTTTGAGCCTCAGGTCATGAGTTCAAACCTCCTTAGGACCAAAATCAAATTTTTATCACTTGTTTTCTTCACATTTTCAACAAACTTCAACATTCTCAAAAACCGATCAAAACTTCTCATTTTGTGATGATTTTTTGCACACTTGTCATTTAATACACCTATTTTATGATTATGTCAAAAAAATCCAAAAGTATTTTCTTTTTGATATATTTTTATTATGTCAAAAATAAAGGTTTTTAAAGTATTTTAAATACTTTTCAAAAATGTTTTCTTTTCGATTTTTAAACCTAATCTTTTTCAAAACCTCTTGTGAATATCTTTCACTTTTCAAAATCATTTCAAAACTTTCAAAACATTCCAATTAACTTACACACTTCTTTTCCATGATCGATTCGATTAATCTTTGAAAATACAAACCGAACTAGGTTTTCCTTTAAATTCTTTTGAATTCCAAATCAAATTGATCATGGGCCTCCCTCACGGTGTAAGTCCCAACCTTTTTTATGAACATATTTATTTCCTTGTAAATGTCCACCCTTTTTGTGTACATATTCAATTCCTTGTACATATTCAATCATCTTTGTAAATATTCAAGTATAACAAACATCATTCGTTTGTTTTTATCCACTTGATTATACACTGATTCCATTGGTATTAAGAGGAGCATTATTCCCGGTGAAACTGCTCTTAAATCAATGGGCCTCCCTTAAGGTGTAAGTCCCCCTCATTTGTATGTATCCAAGTATACTAGCTTATCCGCTTCTTTTAAACACTTGTTTATATATTCACTTTCACACATCATTTGTATATATTCAAGTTACACTTGCTTTGATTGCTTCTTTTATACACTTGTTTATATATTTTCTTCATAAACTCCTGTGAATGCACACACACACTTTATCATATATACTTGTTTATATACTTGTTCATGTTTATTTATGTCACAACAACTAGTATAACAACTAGGTTCCACATAGCCTTCTCTTGGGATTTGTACAAGATAACTCACCTGTTGAGTTATCCTCCCGTTGGGCTTCGTACAAAAGAACTCCCCTGTTGAGTTAGCCTCCTCTTGAACTTCGTACAAAAGAACTCCCTCGTTGAGTTTAGCCTTCTCTTGGGCATCATACAAGAAAGAGACCTGGAAATCTCTAATAGCCTCCTATTGGGCTTCCAATACAAACAATCACCTTCCCTAGGATAGAATCCTAAGAGTATGATTTCTTGGTGAAATCACTCTTGAATCCTAAGAGGATGGTTTCTAGTGAAATCACTCTTAAATCCAAGCCAACCATACCCTATAACCTTCTCTTGGGCTCCCAATACAAGGACCCTCGATGACCCTCGATGTCCCTCGGAATGCCTCCTCTTGGGCTTACAATACAAGGACCCACGGGCTTCTTAAAAGCATCCCCCTAATCAATAATAAATTTCTCCTTGAGATTTAGACATGTATCATCTCTATGGAAGAAATATCTCATCTATAGCATCACATACAAATCAACACTTTTTAAAACACTTTTTCAAACAAAACATCTTTACTTGTAACTGGCAACACTTGTACAGTCAAGAAAAAAATCCCAATGCTTACAATGAAATATTAAAACATTTTTCAAACATCTTTCTTAACTTGTAAGTGGTAACGCTTGTACACTCAATAAAAACACCCAATGCTTACAATGAAATATTCAAACATTTTTCAAGTATCTTTCTTAACTTGTAAGTGGTAACGCTTGTACACTCAAGCAAAACACTCAATGCTTACAATGAAAGATTTAATCAATCAACTTTCAAAAATGTATGTGATGAAATAGATTAGATACATTTTTCATTAAGATGACATTTGTCTTTGTCTCTTAATAAGATCACCTTTGATTCCACTATCATAAGTGGGAACTACAATTGCTCTGACTTTCTCAACCTCCCGTTGAAAATACGTAGGCACAAGGTCTCACCCTTGGCGAGCATACTTCGTTCTCCCTCAAACCAAACAAACCTTAGTTTCCCTAAGATCCGAGCTACAAATGCTCTGATTCCCACTAAGGGATATGTATGTAGAGGATCCCAATGATCTTTGCATGCATAATAATTATAACAACTACATTCCTGCCTAACCTACCTTTCTTAAATCCCAACGGAGAAACTTTCCCAAAATAACATAGCAAATAAAACACATAAACATACAAAATATGCATAAAAAAGTTGCTATAGAAAACTATAGATATATAGGGTACTAATACCTTCCATTTATATAACCAACCCTATTACCCTGGTCTATCCCCAATGTGTTGCGTCTAGTTCACGCTAGTCGCATCGCATATCATATTTAGGGTATTTCAGCTTTCCCCTTTTCCATCTACTTTATTGTTTGGAAACAATAAATCTTGGTGCTTGCGGCATCTTTTAAAATAAAAAAAATCAAAAGAGTAAATCATTTTGAGCCTGAGTTTCGAATTTTGATTTGATTCCCTCGTTCGTCACTTTTTACCCCGAACAACATCTTTAACCATAATTGACAATGATATGAATTCAACAAGAAAACATCAATGATTGCATTATTTTTTATTGTTTTTTACTATACTCCAACATAAGATCAAATTAAACAAGCATCAATAACTTCAACAATTTTTGCTATCACAACATCAACAAAATCAATATTCAAATTTCTTTACAAATTCATCATTCCAGCTCAACATACTATCCATTCCACAAATATTAACTCATAAACAAAATTTAACTACAACACTAAAAATAGACATCAACACCTTTCATTCCTCATTCAAAGAACATCCTATCATTATCCCCAATCAATAATTCCACAACACCTTCACAAGAGCAAAGTTAACAAAATACTAGAGGTAGCTTACTGAAAGATGAAGATGAAGTGTCGTTGCAGAAGTTGGAACCTTAGGTTGTAGTAGAATCGTGAGGCAGTTGGTGATGGCCAGCGTGATGTTCCGAAATTAACAGCGGAATCGGTGCCGCGTTGTTGATGAAGTGCAAATGAGACGGTTTATGAAGAGACGGAGACGACGGTTTTCTTCAGAGGGAGCTCATGAAGAAGTTGCGTGGATGGAGGTATATGTATAGAGGAATGACACTTATGAGGTGAAGTATGACTGAATGTGACAGAGGCGAAAGAGAGACAGAGGCGTTTGATGGCTGGAACGGTTGGCTGTGACAGAGGTGAAAGAGAGACAGACTCAATTAGGGTTTTGCAGAGAGAGAAGAAAATTCAGTTAGAGTTTTGCAGAGAAAGAAGAAGATCGTAAAAGAAAGAATGAAATGAAAATAGGGTTGTTTTATTTTTTTTAAATAAAGTCCTTAGGCAGTGTTTTTTTAGAAAGCGCTGTCTAAGGTGGGCCTCTAGCAGCGCTCTTCAAAAGTGATGTCTAAGGGGTCCCTCTAGCAGCGCTTTTTGAAATATCCTTAGGCAACACTTTTTGAAAAGTGCTTTCTAAGGGGGCCCTTTAATAGCGCTTCCACAAAGCACTGTCTAAAGTGACCCTTTGGCAGCGCTTTTAAAAAGCGCGGTCTAAGACTAACCCTTAGACAGTGGTTTTGCTGAAATTTCTTCAAAATTTTTCGTGTTTATTTTTTTTAGTTTTAGGAAGCACTTTCAAGAAAAAGTGTTATCTAAAGTGCACTGTCTATTTTCATTTTTGGAGTAGTGACTTTTAGCGTTGCCATTACATTAGCAATTACTTTTGGCAATTGTTTGATTGATGATATTAATTGTTTGATTGCTAATATTAATTTAAACAAAAAAGGAGAGGTGGGTGTTTAATATAAACAAATAGTGTGATGGTTAAAATGAGGAGATTTGAATAACATGAAACCAAATGATTTTGAATATCTGATTTTTGAGTGCATTATTTTTTCTTGTTTGATATTAATATTAATCAAACTTTATTTATGTATTATTTATTTTATATAATGATTTTTTATTTTATATTTATTTATATTTGAGATTTAGGGTCTGTTTGGTTGGAAGTAGATGGAGGGGAGAGGAGGGGAGGGGAGGGAATTTTTATAAATTTATTTGTTTGATTCATCTTTTATAAAGGGAGGGGAGGGGAGCGAAGCAAAATTCCTCATAGGCTCACTTTTTGCTCCCCCTCCAAATTGGGGGGATTTGGAAGGGAGAGAAGATTCTTTGATAATTTTTTTATTGTTTTCCCTAATTTAACCTCAATTATTTTTTTAATTCCAAATTTATCCTTATTAAATTATAAAAAACTATGTTTTTTTCTACGTGTTATTTCACGTTTTAGTGTGCCTGCTATATTCAAGTTTTTGCTATCAGGTGAGTTTTCTCCTTTTTATTTTATTGAAATTTTCTTTTTTGTTATTATATTGTTTACTTGATAGTGATATATGTTCATATAATTGAATTCTTGTTGATATTTATATGTAATTTAACATTGTCGGTATCGAATGCTAGTGTTATTGTTAGAATTAGCTATAATATATATTTATATTTATCGGTATGCTTTCATAGCCATATACTATTACCGCTGCTATTACATTGTTGCATAGTTACTTGTACAGGTAGGTTAGGTTTAGTTTTAATATATATATATATATATATATATATATATATATATATATATATATATATATATATATATATATATATATATATATATATATATATATATAAAATTTATTTGATTAGTTGGATTATCAATATTATTTAAATCTAATATTATTTGTCTAATTTTTTTACCTATTTTAAATTATATAAATTATTTTATTGGATTAGATGAATAATCAAGATCAGAGAGTTGTTATTAATAAGTGGTATTATTTGCGTCGAAGAGCTATTGTGCAACTAATATGTGTTGTTGTTTACTGTTATGTTCAAATGTTTCGTAAGAGAAAATTGTGTTATAGTATGAGCTCTGAGAGAGAAATGGTTTGTGAAAAAATAATGTACTGAATTAGTAACAGTGAAACTAGTAGAAATATATTAACAATGGGACCTCAAACCTTTATGACCTTATGTGGTATGTTAGAAAGAGAAGCGGGATTACAAGCTACCCGATGGTCAAGTGTGGAAGAGCAAGTTGTAAAAGCAAGTTACATATTAACACATAATGTTAAAAATCGTGAAGTGAACTTTTGGTTTCGTCGTTCTGGTGAGACTACTAGTCGTCATCTTCATCAAGTTTTGAGAGCTATTCTTGAATTGGAAGAAAAATTTCTTGTCCAACCCAATGGCTCAACGGTCCCTCATGAAATTTCTAATCGTTATAGATTCTACCCATATTTTAAGGTAAACTTTGTTATTAAAAAATTATATTCCTTACACAAAAATATTAAAATTTTGAATAGTCATAGATTTTATTGATAATCAACCTGCATAAACATAGTGAAAACATATCCAGAAATAGATTTTTTGGAATCCATACAACGTGCATAATCAAAGTCGACATATCCTTCGATTACTGCTTTACTATCTTCACCAAAAGTTCCACCATAAATTAAGACTCTATTCAGAGACCCATTTATGTACCTTAGAATCCACTTCAATGCTTACCAGTGAGCCTTTCCAGGATTCGCCATGTACCTGCTTACAAGACTTACTGCATATGCTATGTCGGGTCTAGTACAACCCATAGCATACATCAAAGAACCTACTACATTAGCATATGGAATGCTATTCACATAAGTTCTTTCAAACTCAGTACTAGGACATTGATCACTACACAACTTGAATTGAGGGTTTGTTGGAGTCACAATAGGCTTCGAATTCGACATACCAAATTTTTTGAGAATCTTTCGTAAATATACCTCTTGAGATAAGCATAATTTCGACTGCTTTCTATCTCTTCGAATGTCAATTCCAAGAATCCTGGAAGCTGCTCCTAGGTCCTTTATTTCGAACTCCTTATTGAGTTCTGCCTTCCACCTCATTACCTCTTCGACATTGTTACTTTCTATGAGAATATCATCAACATAAAGTAACAAAATAAAAAATGAATTACCAGGACAAAATCTGAAGTAAACACAGTGGTCGAACTGACGTCTAACGAAACTTATGTGTGTCATGAATTTGTTGAATATCTTGTTCCACTGTCGAGGAGATTGTTTCAGCCCATATAAAGATCTATTCAACTTGCACACATAATCTTCCTTTACCTTTTCGTCATACCCTTCAGGTTGCCTCATCAGGATTGTTTCATCTAGATCACCATACAAGAACGCAGTCTTCACATCCATCTGTTCCAGTTCAAGGTCGAATTGTGCCACCATGGCAAGCAACATTCGAATGGACCTATGCTTCACATCAGGAGAAACACATCATTGAAATCTACACCTTCTTTCTAAGTGAAACCCCTTGCAACCAACCTTGCCTTGTATCTTTTCGACGTCACTCCTTTGATTCCTTCCTTAACTTTGAAAATCCATTTACAGCCGACTAACCTGGCTCCAACAGGTTTCTTGATCAATTCCCAAGTGTTGTTATCATGAATAAACTTCATCTCATCATCCATGGCCTTCAGCCATTCATTCTTATTTCGACTCCTCATAACTTCCTTATGGTCTCTTGGTTCTTCGTCTAGAACCTCACTTGTAGAGATTAAGGCATAAGCTATAAGATCTGCATACCCAAACCTTTGAGGTGGTTTGATGACTCTTCGTGTCCTATCTCTTGCCAATAGGTAGTCATCGACAGTTTCCTTAACTTCATCAGCATCCTCTGCTTCTTCGAATTTATCTGGGATATGCAATTCAGCATCAACATGCTCCACCTGAACAGGACTGTCTACCTGTTCCAGCTCTTCGTCAGATACCTCTGTACTTCGACCAACATCATCCATTTTCTTGAAAGTCATTTCAGCTTCATTGAAAACAACATCTCGACTGGTGATAATCCTTCTGTGACCTGACTCTAGGAACCATAGCCTATAAGCTTTGACTCCTTCAGGGTATCCCATGAACATGCATTTAAGAGCTCTAGGTTCGACCTTGTCTTGCCTAATGTGAGCATAGGCTACGCAGCCAAATACTCTTAGCTTGTCGAGATTTGGTGGATGTCCCGACCAAACTTCTTCAGGTGTTTTCATATCTAACGCAGTCGAAGGACATCTGTTTATCAGATATGTTTCTGTCGAAACAGCCTCAACCCAAAACATCTTCTTTAAGCCAGCACTAGTCAACATGCATCCAACTCTCTCCAAGATGGTTCGATTAAACCTTTCAGCCAAACCATTTTGTTGTGGAGTGCCTGCAGTAGTTTTGTGCCTTGCAATACCAGAGGCAGCACAAAAGCTTTCAAATGCCTCATTGCAAAATTCAAGTCTGTTCTCAACCTCTTGACCTTTCTGCCAGTTTGGTTTTCGACCAGAGTCTTACAACCTTTGAAATTCTCAAAAGTTTCATCCTTAGTCTTCTGAATGAATACCCATAACTTTCTGGAATAGTCATCTACTATGGATAGAAAATATCTTGCTCCTGAATGTGATGGACACCTTGCAAGCCCCTAAAGATCAACATGGATGTAATCAAGGGATCCATGTGTTCTTTGTTTGCCTTTGTTGAACTTCACTCTGCAAGATTTTCCAAGTACACAGGGTTCACAAAACTTCAGCTTTTCGACTTTGTCTCCACCATGCAAATTTTGTTTCCCCAATTCGACCAGACCCCTTTCACTGGCATGGCCTAATCTCATGTGCCAGATTTCTGTCTTCGACAAAGGTTTCGTGGATGCAACATTTGTCGAACCACTTACAACTTCAGCCACAAGGGTATACAAGCCTTGTTTCTTCACGCCTCTCAAGACTTCCTTCGACCCCTTCATGACTCTTAGGATACTTTTCTCTCCTTGAAAAACATATCCTTTCTTGTCGAATTCACCAAGAGAAATCAAATTTCTCTTCAAATCAGGTACATACCTGACTTCAGTCAATAACATTATTGACTCATCTTGGAGTTTGAATCTCACAGATCCCACACCTGCAATATTGCAAGCTTTGTTGTTTCCCAGCAATACAGATCCACCATCTTGATCACATAATTCCTCGAACAAGTCTTTATTTGGAGTCATGTGCCAAGTACACCCAGAATCCATAATCCATTCCTTCGACGAGTTGCTGCTCAAAACCACAAGAACATCATATGAGTCGAAATCATCTTGAACAATAGCTGCATTTCCATTATCCTTTCCTCCATGATTTTTCAACCGTCGAAGGTTTATGCTAATTTTGTTCATTCAAGTCCTTCGAATACAAGGCTGATTGAACTTCCTCAAAGGTCAAGGACTCCCTTCCATACAAGAGAGTTTCTTTGAAGTGGGCATGTGATCTGGGAAACATGCACAACAACAACAACGCTTGATCTTCATCATCGATCTTCACATTAATATTTTCAAGATCAAGAATCAGCTTGTTGAACATATCCAACTGCTCAGCCAACACTTTGTCTTCAATCATCTTGAATGAATACAAAGCTTGCTTCAGGTAGAGTCGATTCACCAACAATTTGGTCATGTACAAACTTTCAAGTTTCACCCATAACCCTGCCGCCGTCATCTCCTTTAAAACCTGTCGAAGAACCTTATCACCAAGGCTCAACAAAATTGCGTTGTGGGCCTTCTCTATCATTGTTATCTTTTCAGCTGTCGTTAAAGCTTCGTTCATGGCTGATTCTCCCTTCAACGCTTCCAAACAACCCTGTTGAACTAGTAGAGCTTTCATCTTCAAGCGCCACAAACCAAAATCATTCACTCCGGTGAACTTTTCAATCTCATACTTTGTCGAAGGCATCTTCTCCACGCTCACCGCACCAATTTGTTGTGAATCGGATGCCTTGGAAACAAAGTATAAACTTGTTTCTTATTGATCAAGAAACAATTAGGGTAGGAAAAATAATAAAGAACACGATGAACACAAGGATTGGTTATTAATTGCTATTCTTTCCTTTATCTTCAAAACAAGATTACAAGTATACAAGAATAACAAATAACCCTCTCACCCTAAATTAGGATTTGCAGTCTGCAATGATGAGAGACTAGTATGTTATTTATATTAAACCTAACATACTAAACTAATGGGCTTTTATCAAAAATACTCATTACAAGCTAACTTAACCAATTGGACATAACAAACAGGCCCAATTTGATGCTAACAATTCTAGCATCCTTCGACACTACAAGCTAGAACACACTTCGACTACAACATGTAACACTTCGACAACAGCATGTGAGCAACCTTCGACTGCATGCTAAACTCTGTCGAACCCGTCGAACCAATATACTACCTTCGACCCAATAGAGTTCGATCCAATATCTCACACTCTCTTTAATCCAAAGAACCCTCTTTTGATAAGAACACTAAACTTGTTTGCATGAAATTTATGATTTTTGAGATTAAGAACCAAAATTCTTTTGTAACTAAATCTTAAATACACTTGAATTATAGAAAGACAATGATATCACACAAATCCCTATAAAAAACGATAATTTAAAATACTTGTGGTAGAAAATACACAAAATACGCACAACAATACTGCAAACCATATCTCTTTTGATCATGGCTGACGATGAACAACAATCAAAATTTGATTTGGTACATATGTAAGAAAGATGCGTGGAAATACAATTCTAATGTGTGTTGTCACTTTGAATTTTAGTTTCATGTGATAATATGGATATCTTGATTAGAAACATTGTTATGATTTGAAAATGAGTTATTTTATTTTTTATAAATAAATTAAAAATTTGAGAGTTTAACTATTCACTTAAAAGTTTTATATGATTTATAAATTTTAATATGAAATGTGATTTGAAAGGTGTGAATCTGAGAATTTATTAATTCATATTAACTTGTTTGTAATTTGAAATTAAATAGAAAGAATCAGCCTATAATTATTGTTCGTAAGTTTCTGAGAATTTATTGCATTACCAATGGTTGATTGAACTGCCGCAAATATACCTCCCAACGCATCAAACTGCGGCACTTTGAAACCGCCGCTAAATGAAATACTGCAGCGGATAAAACCGCTGCAAATATATTTTAAACCGCCGCAAAATACTCTTTATGATGTAGTGTGAAAAGAGTCCTAACTCTATAAAGTTAGCTAGGATCTATATAGTCTACCTCTTTTTCGGTCTGTTAGTGGTAAGATAAAATAAATGTGACCCTAATTCTAAACTCTAAGAAAACACCTTTGTACACATGAATTACTTTGCCTCGTAAATTTTAAGGTCTAAAAACATCATTGAAATTATATATAGTCATAAGTTAAAAATAAAATCTAACCTTTTACACATCGGCTCATCATCTGGAAAAAGGTTCTTCAAATAATTTATGTCTCACATTCTTCTATAAACCACCTCAATTTGAATATCACAAATCTTTGTTCATCATTAACCAATAAGGTACAGTGACATGAAACATGTGGACACATGTTCCTCCATTTCTAATAAATAACAACTTAACAAGATATAAGCCTTTCACTTCAAACTTAATTTATATGCTGCTTAGGGTCCCAATCCAACCCAAAACAAAAGGGAAAGAAACAAAATTGCCAAATTCATATGAAGGAGAAATTGGAGGACTATTTGTTCATGTTAACAAACCATCGCCATTCAACATTTCATTGCTATCAGACAATCTACCTGATGTTAATGGAAATACAAGTTGATTTTCCATAGACAAACCTATTTAGCGTTACAGAATTCAAATCAATATGGAAAATCAACCATTAAATTTAATGGTGAAAAAAAATTCCAAGAAATAAAGAAAAAACGTGGCAAAGGAGAGAGCAAATAACGAAAGGTTCTGTAACAAAATATCAAATTTGACATTGCGACCAGAATTGTTGAGAGCGGCACAAATTCTTTTATGTTCTCCATTCGGTTCCCTGTTCAAATTTATTCAAATTTCTGCAAGACTAAAGAGACTCTTTAAGGCGTACTCTGTAGAAGAAATTACAGAGAAATGGAGCTACAATTTTTAGGTTTGGCTTTCTGTTTCCATTGATTTTTTACTTTTGAAATTCTGAAACCAATCTAGAACCAACTAAGAAGAAGAATAATGGTCGGGCTGGAACTTGGATCTTATGCAGATGGGTGG
Organism: Vicia sativa; assembly: GCA_021764765.1. Lineage (NCBI taxonomy): Eukaryota > Viridiplantae > Streptophyta > Magnoliopsida > Fabales > Fabaceae > Vicia > Vicia sativa. Next base: position 264,782,843 of record CM038794.1, on the reverse strand, counting down.
CCCATTCAAGAAGACAGCTACATGTACATCTAAATAAGGCACTTACAAAATTTAAAATATTATTTTCAATTAGTTATAATTTCTTCACTTTTTTCATCACAATTAGACTTTAATATATTATATTTAAACGAAATGCATACATCTTGTTTGGTTTGTATTTTTAATTGTTTTTATAATTTATCGTTTAAAATATTCAACATAAATGTATAAAAAAATTTGTTTCTTTATAACTACTTATATTAGTGATTGCAATATACATATTAAAAAGTTGTATTATTTTCAACGACAAATATTATTGTTGCGGTAAGTCACTTTTCCCAACAATAATGAGATTGTTGTAAAAAATGTAATGTATTATAACGGCTTAAATAATTTGTTTCTACATGTATATGGTTGAGTCAATTTCTATATGGCACTCTAGATTAGCACATATTGATATTAGTACTATGAATAGACTAATTAAATTTGGATTGATCTCATGCAATATTCATGATTTCGAAAAATGTGAAATATGTGTTAAATCGAAAATGATCAAGAAACCTTTCAAAAGTGTTGAAAGAAAATCAAACTTACTTGATCTTGTGCATTCTGACCTGTGTGAATTTAATAGCATGTTAACCCGTGGGGGAAACCTTATTTCATAACAATTATCGATGATTGTTCTAGGTTTACACAGGTATACCTTTTAAAGCACAAAGACGATGCTTTTAATGCTTTCAAGGTTTATAAAGCAGAAGCGGAAAATCAATTAAATAAAAGAATAAAAGTACTTAGATGTGATAGAGGTGGTGAGTACTTTTCTATAGAATTTGATGCATATTGTGACGAATATGGCATCATACATGAATATTCTGCGCCTCGTACACCACAACAAAATGGTTTGGCGGAAAGAAAGAATCGAACATATCAAGAAATGATAAATGCTATGTTAATGCATTCTGAATTACCATTTAATTTGTGGGGTGAAGCGTTATTATTCGCATGTCAAATCATGAACCGGATCCTTTGAAAACTACCGGTATTTCTCCATATGAGACATGGAAAGGAAGATCGTCGAATATTAGTTACTTTAGAGTGTGGCGGTGTGTAGCATATTACAAGAATATGGATCCCAAAAGAACTAAATTAGGTCCTCGAGGGATCAAATATGCTTTCATAGGATATGCACCCAACAGTAAAGCATACAAACTTTTAAATTTAGAGTCCAATGTAATTGTCGAATCTAGAGATGTGGAATTCTTTGAAAATCTTATCTCAAAGGATAAGGAATATGAGAATCCCACGAATAAGGAATATTGTGGGAAAGATTCTCCGCGGATTGTTGAAGCACAACCCGAACCTAGGTTAAGCAAAAGGGCTCGAAAATCTAAGGATCTAGGACCAAATAAAATTGATTCTCAAATTATTTCCTTTTATTTAGTTGAAGGAAATTGCAATAATTATGTTCATAAGATTCCTATTATTCTTCAAGTGGAAGAGGATCCAAGAACTTATAAAGAAGCGGTAGCTTCAAGGGATTCTTCCTTTTGGAAGGATGCTATCCAGGACGAAATGGATTCAATTATGTCAAACAACACTTGGAAACTTGTCGATCTTCCTAAGGGGTCAAGACCCATTGGATGTAAGTGGGTGTTTAGAAAGAAGTATCATAGTAATGGTACATTAAAAACCTATAAGGCTAGATTAGTAGAAAAAGAATTTAGATAAAAGGAAGGTGTCGATTACTGTGACACATATGCACCAGTATCAAGAACTACGACAATTAGAATATAGTTCGCACTAGCTTCTTTGAATAACCTTATTGTTCATCAAATGGATGTTAAAACAATATTCCTAAATGGAGATCTCGATGAGGAAATCTATATGGAACAACCCGAAGGATATGTGCTCCCTGGAAATGAACGAAAAGTATGCAAACTTGTTAAATCCTTATATGCTTTAAAATAGGCACCAAAGCAATGGCATCAAAAGTTTGACTCTGTCATTCTTTCAAATGGGTTTACTCCAAATGCTTGTACACGAAGGTGCGTGGAAACATCGTAATATTTTGTGTCTATGTGTTGATGATATGTTAATCATTAGAAATGAAATGAGTGAGATCTTATAAACAAAGAGATTTCTAACCTCCACATTCAAGATGAAAGATCTTGGGCTAGTTGACACCATATTAGGGATCAAGGTAAAATGAAATAGTGGGGGATATGAACTTAATCAAACACATTATATTGAGAAAATGTTGGATAAGCTCAAGAACCTAAACTTAAAGGAAGTAAGCACCCCATTTGATCCTAGAGTCAAACTTCAAAAGAAAAATGGAAGAATTGTGGCCCAATTAGAATATGCAAGTGCAATTGGATGTCTAATGTATCTAATGCAATTCACCAGACCTGACATAGCATTTGCAATTAGTAAAATGAGTAGATTTACTAGAAATCCAAATGATGAACATTGGAAGGCCATAACTAGGATTTTCGGTTATCTTCTAAAGACCAAAAATCTTGGCCTTCATTATGGTAGGTTCCCTGCCATACTAGAAGGATATACTGATGCGAGTTGGATATCGAGTGATGGAGATTATAAATCTACAAATGGGTGGATATTTACATTAGCCGGAGGTGCGATTTCTTGGAAAAGCAAGAAACAAACTTGTATTACCCTCTCAACCATGGAATCAGAGTTTGTGGCTCTCGCATCCGCTGGACAAGAAGCAGAATGGTTGAGGGACGTTCTGTTGGAAGTCCCATTAGCTAAAGACAATGTTTCAAAAGTGTTGATACATTGTGATAGTCAAGCCACCCTAGCAAGAGCATTCAGGGAAGTATACAATGGAAAGTCTAGACACATAGGTCTTAGACACTCTCTAGTGAGAAAAATGATTAAGGATGAAATCATTTCACTAACATACATTCAAACAAGCTATAATTTAGCAGACCCATTTACTAAGCCACTGGTCAGATACTTAGTAAAGACTACCTCGATAGATATGGGATTGAAACTCCTTAAATAAGGGTTCCGACAATGATAGCAATCCAATCTGAAGTTAATACATCTTAACCTTAGATTCAATGGGTAAAAACAAGTCGTTGATTCGGAAGTTGGTGCAACATTGTGTGATGATGTTGACCTTTACATAATTGAAGGTTGGGTTTTTCAAGCTCTTAATGAAGTTCTATATCGAGGAGGATATGTATCTCAAGAAATAAGATACAAATTGAACTTCACCTATATGAATTTCGAGATGGTGCCGTCTTAAAGTGAGAGTTGGAGTTTCTCTCATAAAAAATTCATGAAAACAGGAAAAGCACATAGCCATAAATAGTGCTAGGCGGGATATGTAGGCAAAGAATCCTTAAAGAATGTGTGTAAGGTAACGCCAGTATAATCACAAGGGATAATGGTTCAAAATATAGCTACCTAACATTCCAATTAAACTTTGCATTATTCTTACTAAGGTTAAGTTCAAATCGAAAGATACTTAATTGTATTAACATTCTTTTCTACCTTTTATGGAATTGGTCATGTCATTGTTAGAACAAGTGGGAGATTGTTGTAATTAATAATTTATTACAAATAATATGTTCCAAAATGACATGAATGGTTGTATTTTGAATTTTGAATTTGAAAGTGACAATACTTCATGAAGTGTTATAGAATGAAACCATGCAACTTTTGACTATGTTGCTCTAGGCCAAACATTATAACTTTTGGTAAAATGGAATTGTTTCACCAAGGGTCGCAACCTTCTGAAACAATACTAATTTAGCCTATAAATACTTCATTCCACATTTAGAAAATTCATCAAAAAAATCTCATATCCTCTAGAAATAAATCCAACACTCTTTGCTACATTTGAGTTTTCATCCGTCTTGTGCAAACTCGAAAAGGCTGAATTATCCCGGGTATTCCTGCATCTAAACTCTAAGACGAATCGAGAGTGCTTGAAATACTATAAGGAAAGTGTTTGGTACACGATTCCAACCTGGATTCTTTCAATTTTGACGCTTTATATAATAAAGACTTCCTATCTTTAGGCTATGTTTGGGAGTTTGGAAGGAAAGGGAGGAGAGAGTTTTGAAAAATAGGAAGAATTAGGGGAAAAGAATATAAAGATTTTGGTTTGGAGGGTTTTGGAGGGTTTGGTTTTCTTCATAACACCCAAAACTCCTTAATTTGGAGGAACTCAAAATTTGTATTGGAGGAGGGTTTTGGAGGACTTAGACAAACTATTCAAATATATTTTTGTTGTTATAGTATTTGAAAAGGTAAAAATACATTAACGATAAAAATTATTTTACCATTTTAAACAAAATCTTTTTTAAAAAAATGTTAAAAATTTCTCTATATTTTATTTAAAATCATTTTTTGAAGCTCTCCCTTCCCCTCCCCTCCAAACTCCCCTGCCAACCTTACAAAATTATTGATGGTCAACCTTTTAACTACTCCGTCCGTACCAAATTATAAGACACTTTGAAGAATATTTTTTCTAAATTATAAATCATTTTGCAATTCTAATACAATATTAATGATTTTCCCAATATACTCTCTATTATTTATTTCTCTTTTATCTTTCAATTTTCTTAATTTTTCTCTCCTCTATAATCAATGAAAGACAATAGTCCAAAGTCATACATAATTTACCTTTCCCATAATCAATTATTATTTTTCTTAATACGTGTGAAATGTCCAAAACGTCTTATAATTTAGGACGGAGAGAGTAGTTAATTACACCATTCAATTTTAATTAATTTGTCTTAAATAAAAAAAACTAGGAGTTGAGAGAGTGAACGTGAAGAGGAGCAGAAATAAACCTTCAAATGAGTGCGACAAGAAAAAGTGTGATGTACTATTAATAGATATGTTTTAGATTTTTTAAGTTAAATTATTTTAAAATTAAGTTTAAATAGTCTATTGATATTTGTAAATTGGCGTGTTTTTTATTTATTTTCGTGCTTGTATGTTTTTTTTTTTTTTGGAAATGATCCTTAAATGTTCAAAATCTTTTCGCTTTAGTCTCTAAAAAAAATCAGCAAGGAAATTCGAAGAAAAATCCGTAAGAAAATTGCAGATTTTCTACAGATTTTTACTTTAGGGACTAAAAATAAAAGAATTTTAACATTCAAGGATCATTTTCAAGGCAAATAAGATAATTGAATGAAAATAAAAAAACACGCAAACTTATAGGAATAAAAAGACTATTTAAGCCTTAAAAGTATTACTAAAATGAGAAAAAAATTTCCAAACGAAATACCAAAGTAACCATTTTTCAAATAAAACATTCGCCACACAGAAGAGGCATCACAATGTTTGGCACATGTATTATAATATTAAAGGAGAGGATCCACACTGCATGGCGCATGCACCTATGTCATGCCATCCAATGTGGCTCATTTCCTATAGTTTTAGGTGCATGTGTCATGTAGAGTGGCTACTCAGTTTTAGTTTTTTTTATAAATGCATCATCTATCTCCACCATTTACCATACATATTTTCATTTTACTTTTAAATATGTTTTTAAGAATTCTTTCAACATTTTCAATTATCAAAAGAAATGCTAAATTTTTTTAGCCGACAAAGTCTCTGATGAAGATCCAACTTTAAAATATGGAGACCTTCAAACATTTGTAGAGGATCTTGATCCGTTGGCTAGATGGAGAGATTCCTGACGGTGAACGACTTGTTACACTGGTCAACTAAAATGGAGAAACTCGTTCAAGTAGTCCTGTTAAAACTGACAAGGATGTTATTATGATGATGCATATACAAGTTGATATTGTCTTGATGGTTGTAATCTCCTAGACATTTTTTTGTTGTTATAGTATTTGAAAAAGTTAAAATACATTAATGATAAATATTATTTTACAGTTCTAAACAAAATCTTTTTAGAGAAAATGTTAAAAATTTCTCTATATTTTTTTAAAAAAATCATTTTTTGAAGCTCTCCCTTTCCCTCCCCTTCGATTATATGTTTTGTAACTTTTCTACCTTTAGTGCAATTATAAGAGAGACTTAGACGAGAGATAAATATAGTTAGGAGAGATAAGAAGAAATTTATTAAAGGTACCCAAAACCAAAAGTAGCTGATCTTGGTCCATTTTAACGAAACCTTGGAATAAAAAATTAGTATAGCAGTTTAACAGTTCTTTATTTATTTTTTCTTTTTTAACTCTTTTTAGTTAATTATAAATACATTCTATTTGTAAAAATTTACACACAAATTTTCTTTCACACTTTTATTTTCGCTTAAGTTTTCAATTTCTCTCTCACAATTTTATCACTTTACTAATTTTTAAAATTGTTCTCTTACAATTTATTCTCTCATTAGTCTTTATTTGACAATATATTTATCCAAATTTACATCTTTTTACTTCAAAATTAATATTTTTTAGACTAAATAGATCCTAATCAATTTAATTATCAATAGACTATTTTCAAATTCATGCAAAATTATCAAAATTCTAATCCACAAAATTCTAAATTCTTATCGATGCCAACAAACTCTGCTGTATTTTTTCTCTCCACCTAATAATCCAAAAATGTATCATAGACCTCAAATAAATACCATGTGATGGAATTATTTCGTCATGAACTGGAAACACCGATTTTGTTTATGTCCGAAAGTCAAGTTCCACCATTTTCACCTCAAGTTTGTATTTAAAAAGAAGAAATTTGTCCCGTTAAAAAAATCTCAGAGGTATTTTCAAGGGATGAAGATACCCTTCCTATCCAATCATGGGTAAATGTTTTAAAGGATTGTGAGAGTTGATCAAAAAGCTGGGAGTTTTTGGTTAAGAATCTCTACCAATAATAATCAATTTCTTAGGCAGTCGCGGATAAAGTTAAGGGGGAAATTAAAAATTTGATGGCATTGAATAAATGGTTTAGTTCAAAAATTTGTTGGATGTTACAAATAAGTTGTTAATGGAAAGAAAAATGGTACATCAGAGATGGGGTAACAAGCAGCAAAAAGGAAGACGAAGGAACAAGAAAATGTATTTGAATCACCTTATAATATTTTGCAAGATATATTGAATAAAAGAGTGGCAACAATTGAATTACTAGCCCAATGTAAGGAGGAAGAGATGAGGTTTAAGGTAATGCAATCACTCATGAAAGACACGTCTACGATGAATGACAATCAATGAGATGTTCATGAAAAATATTGTAATAAGTTGAAAGAAAAATATGGACTTTAATCATGATGAAAAGTTGTAGTTCTTGATATGTATCACACCTATATAAAATGGTCATCGTTAACACTTTATTTCATAATAAATATTATGTTGTTATCCAAACTAGTCGCTAGTCAAACTAGCCATTTTTCAAACCAGTCGTTAATCAAAGTAGATATTATTCAAACTAGTTGTTAGTAAAACTAGCCGTTATTCATATAACAATATATATACTACCATTTTTCTCATTATTTTCTCATATGATCTCTTTTGGGACTTGATTGAAAAGGATATTATGGACAACATTAACGAAGAACTACTAATGTCAATGCTCAAAATAGGAATGTGTTATACACCAATTCCCCCCCCCCCCCCCAAGATCCTCCTTAATTTTATATCATAAAATTGCATTAAAATTACACATGTGGGTGGGTTCTCTCTTCCACTCCCTCATATCGTTAAGTTTGTCCTTGAGGGATCACCAAGCACTTTAAATTGTGTGTATTTTATATATGTTTTTATGTTTACTAACCCTTAATCAAAATCCAAAATACGTATGTAATTCTTTTTATGCATTGTACATTATAGGTAAAGAGCCAAGTGCGGCTGTTTCACCTTCTGAGATAGAGTTTTGAAGATGAATCCTTAATCAATTGGCAAATCAATGGATTTTAAAGCTTAAGCTTCAAGGCTATGATCATGGCATCAAAACTCTATGGTTTCAGAACTCTCAATTTCATTTTTTTCAAGTTTGCTTCAAAGTTGGTAGTTAACGTCATCAAGAAGCCTCATAGGTTCATATGTTTATTTCCATGCCTTCTCTCATAATTTTCATTGAGATCTGAGCCTTATCATCACATGTACTTCAAGACAACATCATCTCAAGGTCATTTATGATTAATCATGCCTTCATTTGAAAGGATGATTCAAATGGGTCAAAATTAATCCCAGTGGTTTGACCTAATGGGGCAAGTCCTTAATTCTATGGTCCTAAGTGCTTATCTCCCTCAATTGTCAAAATTTTGAAATGATTATTTTATATATGGACTATTTTCATCATTTATAACAAATTCTCCTCACATGACAAGATCCAATTGTGCAAGTAAATCATCAAAAGTTTGAAAAGATTACAAGTCCTTTAAGAAGACGATGGAAATCTTTGACTTGATTTCAAAAGATAATAACTTAGTCAATTTTTATCTCCTTGAGTCCATTCTTTTTTCACAATACACTTGAGGTGTCTAATAAAACTTTTGTTAAAGTATCAAGAACTAAAAGTATTTGGAAAATCATGAAATATATGGAGATATTATAGGTCATATGTAGATTTCTCAAGAATTTTTTATCAAATTCCAAGGACAATTACTCTTCCAATTTTTATTATTTATGAGTGATCTCAATTCCACAATCCTATTTAAAAAGTATACTTCATTTCATCTTAAAGGACCAAGATCTAATTTTGAGTAGAAGGCCATGTAACCTTGTAAAACATTATAGGTCATTTTGAGATTCTATACGTAGAATTTTTTCTAAGTGTAAATTTCAGTGAGTTTTTCCAAATTTTAAGCATGCATAACTTTTATCTCAAGTTTCCAAATTAAAGCTTTCTTTTCACATTGTGAAGCTTGTAATGTTATCTTTCTAATGCAACCAGAACTATGCCATAATGCTTACTACATGTTGAGTTGTGATCATTTGAAAATAGTGCCATGAAGTCAGAGTTTTGAGTTTGGTTCATTTTTGAAGTTCAACATAACTTGGATTATAGTTCACTTATGTATGCATTTGTGTCTCTAAACATTAATAGAAAGTTTTTAGAAGGGATTAACATGTTAAAACACATCACTTGAGTGAGTTTAGAGTGCACATGAAGTCACACTTTTTGCATGATAAGGTGCGCACGATGACGCAACTAGGAAAATCATCGAGAGAACTCAATGAAGTCGCCATCAAATGTTTTTCATCCCACAGGGGAAAGGTAAACATCGAGGTCCTTTCTTAAGTGCAAGATGTTCCTATTTCTGTTAAAGTAGTTGTTTCTGCTGCTCAACAACGTATGCCTCACTGTTACCCGAGGAGAATGCCTGAGAACTTTGTGCCTGAAGGGTTCGATCCTACTGCTCAACCTGTTGTTATCCGGTTATAAAAATTTTAAAGTAAGAAAATATTTTTAGAAAATAAAATAAAAGGTGAAATTAACCAAAAATGTCAACAAAAAAAAAAGTAAAATCAGAAATAAAAATAAAATAAGGTCACCAATATTTGTCAAGTGACCATTGGATCCTTCCATAATTTTTCCAAAATTTTAAAATGGCAAAAAATATTTTAAAACAATTAAAAATATCAAATAAAAGAGAAAAATAATAAACAATATCAAATTTGAAAATAAAATTCTAAAAAAATAAAAATCAAAAAGATAATATTCTAAAGTATTTTTGTGAATTTTTTCATAATTTGTAAGTCAAAAATGAATTTTATATGATTTTTTGAAGTTTAAAATATTTAAAATATAAATTAAAAACATAAAAGAAAAACCAAAAAAATGTGGACCATCTGATCATAGTCAAAACGCGTGAGTAATCAAATCCAAAGGATCACATGCGCTTTGCTTGATATGGACTTCCTTGGTTTTCAAGAATCAAAATTAAATTTAAAAAATAAAACAAGAAAATATGTCACGCGTTGGATCGATGCTGACTAATAAAAGTAATCAGATCCAAGAGCTCCCATCACGCGCGCACGGTATTGTAAACACAACGGATTTAATTCAAAAAATTACATGTCTAGCCCTCATTGGTTGAAGACAGACATGTAGGTCGTCTTCAACCTCCAATCATCATCCAAACTCGATTCTCAAACTGTAAAATCAATAAACATGAGTGTTATCCTTGGATTCGTCTTTTCAAGACGATGTCAACCACATGCTCGCAAAAAATTTATTTAAACTAAGTGAAGATAAAATTGGAAAAAACTCAAATAATAGCGAATAGGATTTTGATGAAATTCTCAGTTAATACTTAATAAAAATGTAAATGGTGAAGATCACAAGGATCAGGGAGTTGAGGAGAACAAGTTAGGCATTCATTTGAAGAGATTTGATGGAGATTCCTACCTGAACGAAGTTCACTTTCAGAGCTCTGAAACTGAAATTGGATAGCGCGATTCAGAGAGCTTCAAGCCACTATTCTTGTTATGTTAGCTTCATAATAAGCATATTTTTAACTAAATTCACTATAAATATGTAAATTGATTTAATCACTAATTCAATTTGAAATTTTTGGTAGTGAAATTTAACTAAAAAACACCAATTATGTAATGGACAAAATATCAAATATTCAACAATAAAATTTTAAAGTGAAAAAATACAACCTCACTGACAAAATGGAGCTAAGCACAAGAATTTGCATGAACCTCAGGAACATGAGAATCAACCACAGGTTGATGTGCAGTGAATACACAAGAATTCAAAAATTTCATCACTTTAGCTTTTATGTAGAATTGAGATCTCTTTATCATAGAGTCACCTGTTGATGTTTCGTTGTCTCATAATTGTCTTGATTATGCATCCTCCTTGACACTATATGAATTCTTTGTCCAATCAAGATAATTTTCCTACAAAATTTTAATAAGATAAACCAGGTACCCAATACTTATTGTGTCCTTGAGGGTGAGTAACATAATTATGACACTTAGGTCTCAATTTAGGGTAGTCGTTTGATCTTAAGATTTTCTTAATTTTGCACTCCGCAATTCTATGTCCCTTCATGCGACAATGATAACAAGATATATTTCGAAAGACATTCACACTACTCTTAATTTTCTTTTTAACAAAACTATATTTAACATATGGAGGATTCAAATATTTATCAAACTTAGTTAAGTCTACAACAAGAGTGACTTTTGGTTGTAAAGCTTTTATTATTTTAGCCTAAATTAAGAGTTTTCACTTCGTTTTGCCAAATATTACAAGTATTACAACCAAAATTAAAGGGATTGTCATCCATCATATTCTTAACATTTTCAATACCTTTAAGAGAGTTCTTAAAAGCTTCAATGTTATTTTCATTTTCTAAAATCTTTGTTTCCAAATGAGAAAAAATCTTTCTATTTGAAGCCAATATTTTAAACGCTTCAATAGCTCCCTTATGTAGTTTTTCAATGGCGTCAAGTAGATCAATATGAGACTTTTCATTTGAGACGTTATTTTGAAAGGATTTTACCCATGATTCTTATCCTTTTGATTATTGTTGCTTCTAGAAGCTATTGTTCTCTTCTTGTAATCTTCATGATATTGGCCTGAGAGGCATTGGAAATAGCCTTACAAGTTAAGTGCTATAAACGTTAAATATGTTGTTCATTGTTAAATATTTTTAATTCATTATCACTATTGTTCCATATTCAACATTAATAATCAATTTGCATATCAGAGCAGTTAAAGAAGCTAACTTGAGTGAGAGCAGAGCAAGAGGAAAAGACCTTGGATTTTGTGGAGACAGAAAATGCATAAGTTTATGTGACAAATGAAAGATTATGTCGTTATAGTTGAGTGTTTGGTAGGAGGGAAAAGACTTATTTTAATAAGACCAATGCAAATCTTACATTTGGCATGTACATAACACTTCTAATACAAAAAGTCCTTGGCTTAATTATGTAGTTACAAAAAAATCCTTTAAGTAGTACAAAGTTATTTTTGTGTATTATGTTGATGAAAGGAATTTTTGGGTAGATTGTTCAAAGTGCTTACTAAAAGTTTTGTTAATTATGTAGTTACAGAAATATACTTGTAGCAGTGTATATATTTTGTTCTGAAAGGGAAATTCTAGAAATATGCTCAATTGTTTAGTAATGGGTAGTATAGTAGATAGTAGACTTATCTACAACTATTTACAATTTGGTTATGAAAAACTTTTTTTTTCCAATTATGTGATGCGTTGGACAACGAAAAGGTGAGAGGAAACAGGTTCTAAATTATTTGACTTTTATTGTAAAATTGCATTGTTATTCTTTCATGTAAGAGGTATATAATAGGGGGTAGAAAAATGAACCTGGTCTGTTGGGCAGGTCTAATTTGCTCACTTGGTCAAAATTTTATACTTGCACATTGTAATATGTTCGTCCCGTTCTATCTCATTATTGGGAGATTTTGATGGGCACAAATATTAACATGAAAATATGTAATTTTTAAATTTAAAATATGTAATGCATACGACATTGTTTTACACTATTTTTTTTTTTTGGAACGGAAAAGATTTGAGACCCACAAACTCAATAAAATCTATTCCACTCCGGTCTATTTTTTTAACCGATTTTATGGAACAAGTCTAAATGAGCGAGGTAGCGTCTTTTTTTCACCCCTAATATGAAATGAGAAATGTTATTCTTATTCTATTTTTTTACACCTACATTGTATTTTATTGTTCACTTATACAGTGAGCAGTGAAATATTATAATAATTATTCTTTTAAAATAAAATAAAAAAAATTTACTTTTTTTTTAAGATTGAGAAATACATAATTAAAATAATGTAATTAATCAATTTCATAACTTCAATAACCAACTTTTTACATTTAAGTTATCAACTTCATAATTACTAATAGTTGGGCAGTTAATTAACTAACTTCATAACTTTATTAACCAATTCTTTATATTTTAATAAAAAAATTTATTTTACTAATAAAAATTATTTTAAATTTCATTAATCAATTTTTTAAATGTTTATTAATCAATTTTATCATTATATTAATCAATTTTTTTAAATTTCATTAACCAACTTTATTATACTATTAAAAATCATTTATATACTATTTATAAATACTGTTTATCGATACTATTCACTGACACTGTTCACAAATACTCTTAATTATTTAATTTTATTTTATTAAAAAATGTTGTTCATCGTATAAATACGGTGAATAGTAAATACGGTGTAAATATTAGGTGTTGGGAAAAATATAAAGATAGCACTGCTGATAAGAAATATGTAGGGGTGATTATCTTTTAGATAAATGATACCATGACACCATCTTTTACCCTTACACCAAAAACATTGACCACAAACTTTGGTTAATATATATTTCTAACATAAAAAGATAATATGTATATCGCTTAGACTTTGGTTAATAATTTATATAAAATTAATTAATACAGTAGATAAATTGGTTAATGCATTTTTAAATATATAAAAAAATATTAAATAATAAAATAACGTTGGTTAATATAATATAAAAATTGGTTAATAAATTTAGTTAAAAAATACAGTTAATACTATATAGTTTATTGATTAATAAAATAGTAAAAATAATTAAAAATTCATAAATAAAATAATTAGTTAATAACGTATATTTATATATAATAAATCCAGTTGTAAAATTAGTTAATAATACAATCATATAGTTATGTTATAAAATAATTATTAAAAACAAATATTTTTTTAAAAAAAAATTTATTTTAATAGAAATACACTCTACGCTATTTATATAGTATGAACAGTATATAGAAATTGATGGTATGATAACATTGTTTAGCATTGTCTATCTTTTATCACATATGCTGATACGAATTGGATATGGTATATCTATTGCATGAGATCGATTTGTAACATTTTAGCATGTGTTATGGCATTGCCTTATCAATTTTTATTGGCTTTTTAGAAAAAGGGAAATAAAGAGTATGGTGGAGAATTCATACACGGGTCCCACAACATTATATCATATCTAACTTTGTACCAAATCATTAAATAAAAAACGCATGATAGTGAGACAGGTGGGCGACATTTATTGATCACACACCATACCTCATTAATTCAACCCAACTACCACCCCATCTTGATGTACATTCACCAAAAATTCACCACTCTACTCATCTTCACACCTTATCTTATTTTCTATTTAAACCCCCTCCCACTAAGATATTACACACTCCAATCAAACAAACAAGAAAAAAGAATTCAAAAGAAAGAAAAGAAAAATGGCAAGAAGCATGAAAGTAGCATGTGTTGTTTTGGCTATGTGCATGTTAGTTGCACCTATGGCAGAAGCTGCATTCCAATGTGGAGCTGTAACTGCTGATCTTGCTCCCTGCCTTAACTATCTTGAAGCTGCTAACAATGCTGTGCCTACACAAGCATGCTGTGGAGGAGTGAAGAAGCTTCTTGCTGCTGCCCCCACCGTTCCTGATCGTCGTGCTGCCTGCAACTGCTTGAAATCAACTGCTAGTGCTATTTCTAATTTGAATGCTAACAATGCTGCTGCTCTCCCTGGCAAATGTGGTGTCAACATTCCTTACAAGATCAGTACCTCCACCAACTGTAACTCGTATGTCTTTTTAAACTTTCACTCTCACTCTTTTTTTTCTTTTTCTGTTGGTTTATTTTGAAGCATGTGAAAATATAAATTTCATAACTGACTGTTTTTTTTATTTGATATTTTTATAGCATTAACTTTTGAAGATGATGGATGCTGTGGTTTCAAGGTTATGGAAACTTCTCACTACTGTATGAGAGTTCCATTTAATGCTATTATTAAGAATAATGTCTAATGAGAGTGTTGTAGGCTCATGTTATATGTGGTCCTATACTCTTGTTGCACTAGACTGTACTGGATTCTCTTACTGCTTGTGATGTATCACTCTATATATATTAGAAAATTTTAATTTAGTTTTATTTCCTTGTTAATCGATAAAACTTATTTTCTTTTAATTTTTTAATACAAATCACAATATTACCTGAAAGACAAATCATCAATAAAATCCTAAAACTTAAAAACATTAATTATTCTTGGACAAATTTATTATGCAAATAGATCAGTTATTGTTTGACACATGAAGATATTTGTTTAAAACATTAATAATTATTTTTTGAGTGTATATCTTTTTTAACTTAGCAAGATATAAATATTAAAATATCAACTTAGCAAAATTCAGTTATTTAAGATATCAAATTAATATTTCGAATCTTTAGTAAAATTTAATGTCTCCTAACAATATTAATATGACATTGTTTAATTTATGTGCAAAAAATATTAAAGGACATTTATTTTAAAATTGGAAAGAGTAATGAGTTATTACACTGCAAAAGCTAAGAATGGCGAGCTTTGAAACCACTTTGACTTCCCCACCTAATCCAAGAGATAATATGCAATAGAATTGCTAGTCTTGTATAGGCACAATGTTGCTTATAAATATTATTTGGTTCAATTGACTAATAGTGTTAGATATTTTGTGTTCTTGGTAAAAGAATATTAAATAAAATTCTACAAAGATTTAAAAGTACATTGGTAGAAACATATTTATAAATAGATGTAGTTCACAAAAAAAAATGCTATTGATGTACCATACACCTATATTGTATGTACGGAAGATACTATTCATGTACGGACGATATGTAAAGGCGAATACTATTCATGACGATATGTAAAGGCGAATACTATTCATGTATAAATCTTTTCTTTCTTTAATACTTAGACGTGTATTAATCAATTTAATTACTACATTAATCAAGTTTTTACATTGCATTAATTAAATTTGGTCGTTGATAAAAATTATTTTTAATACTTAAATGTGAATTAAGCAACTTTATTATCGCATTAACTAAGTTTTTACACCGCATTAATCAAATTTGGTGACTGTTAAAAATTATTTTAAATACCTTAATGTTGCATTAATCAACTTCATTATTGTATTAACTAAATTTTTACAATGCATTAATCAAGTTTGATGACTGTTAAAAATTATTTTTAATATCTAAATATTGCATTAACCAATTTATTACTGCATTAACCAAATTTTCAAGAGTTATAACAATTTCGAACTAATTAAAAATGGTTAAAAGGAAGAATTTATGAGAATAATGGAGAAGACACTCTGCTCATTAAACTCAACTATTTGAGTACATTGTTGTGATATTTTAGAAAATAAAAGATTTAGAGACTATGATAATAAAGCATATTCTATGATCATCATTAGCTTACAAGGAAAAACCCAAGTATATTGAAAGAGCTCACATGAAAGATATTTAAGATGTAATTGAAGGAGAATGAAGAAACTCAAAAATCGAGATATACCAATAATTTTAGGTCACGATTAAGGATATTTTGGACATTGAAGAAGATGAATTCACACAAGGAATTATAAATTTGAAACTCAATGCTACGCTATTCATAAGTTTGGCCAATACACGTTAAGATGTAGATATTTTAAGAATAGATTCAAGAGAAGACCAACTACGTGGATGAAAAGGTTGAGAAGTTTGAAACATTAGTTCTAGCTCCTAGCATTAATGAAGGAAGACATAAAAAATCATGGAAACTTGAAACGCACAAGAAACCATATGTGTGGAAAAAAGAGCATAACTTGACTATTGAGATAGTGGAAATGTCTCATTTTGTGATGTAGAAAATAAATTAAGAAAAATAAAAGTTAAAGAAAAAGAGGAATACGAAAATTATAGAGGTTCGATCAAATTAAAAGAATTTATTTATCTTTCCAAGAATTGATCTTGAGAGTTTCCAATAATAATTTAGAGTTTTTGGTAGGAAAGACTCATGAACACCCTTATACAAGAAAATCATGATTTATCTTCATCCAAATATTGCAAGATGATGGATGTGGACGTTTGCTTCTTTTCTTCAACAAATTTTTAGGGATGTATAGATTCTTTCTGAAGGCATACATAAAAAAGAGGAATGACTGAGCTCTTTAAAGATTTTGAAGAATTTGTATTCTTTGATATTTTATTGGGCTAAAGTATGGACTCTCATAAAGGTTCGATTAGCAAAAAAATTTAAAGTATTTTATTTCTTGTTGTTTGGTGGTGAAGTCATAAATGAGAGGGTTGAAAGTGAAACTTAATCTTCTTGAATTCATGATGATTTTGGAAGAGTAATCTCACAAACTAGGAAGAAGAGAAAAATTAAATGCAAAAGAGTGATACGAGAATACCTATTTATAACGTGCTATATGAGAATTTGAGCTTGTATTCTAGGAACCTATTAAGTGCAAATTATGGTCATTGGAAATTAAATCAAAATATTTTATTTTTGGCTCTCCTAATTGATTATCTAGTGGCTCTCGGTTATATTTGTGATTTCTTTAGAAATATAATTAAATTTTCATAAATGGTGATATTTTATTTACTTGAAGTGCAAGACAAGCTTGGATTTGATCTACAAAGATGTATTTAAAGATTTTCTAATCGGTAAGCATAACATGTTAATCGATTAGGTATTTTTTTGCTCAACTTTCTTTAAGCATTGTTGGATTTTATGTCGTATTTTTACTTTTCAATATCCCTAACTGTTACTTTTTAGAACCCCTTTACTAGAAAACACTAAAATAACTTATTTTTATGGGTTAAAAAAAATTAAATTTGATGAGTAAAATTTAAAATAATTATTTTAAGGTTTTAATCAGATTGACTGATTATTTTCAACCTCAAAATGATTTTTACCTCCTTGTCAAGAAATCTTGACAATTTCCCCCAATGGGAATAGCACCTTACCAGATATCCTTCTCTATGGATCGTTGGGTGTAAGAGTTAAGAAATTCACAAAATTGACAAATCCATTACATACTTATTCATTCAACTGGTCATTTTAGATAATCAATTTGAGATATTCTCAAATATTTTGCAGAATGCTAGAAAATTATTAATTAGTGTAAGATAAGTTTTAAATGCAACATATAATTTTTTATATGATTACTTTCAAAATCAATTTAATAGATTATATGTTCATATAGGGGTTAGTCTAACAATCAATCAACATTAGATATATTAAACTCAACTTGATGAAACAAGATGAGAACTGCACAATGAATCACAAAAAACTTAATCATCTCAATATCAAAATCAATATTAATATCAATATCAAACTAACAACAACTAAACTACAAGATATATTTTATATTTTTTGGTAGTAGAACAACAACAACGACAATAACATCAAAACCTTAAAAACAACAACTTTCATTAAACAACAACTCAAAAAAATACCTTTGAATAAAACTACAACAACATCATCAATAAACCTATAACATAAATTTGTTTAAACAACAACAAAAAGATTAAACCTCTATTTTTAGGGTCTCAACAATGAGTCTTAACAAAAACAACAACAACAATAAACATATAAGATAAATCTATTTAAACAACAAAAACAAAAACAATATTAAACCTCTAAGGTTCAGGTCTCGACAACAATAACAACATCAATAAACTTATTGCATAAATCCGTTAAACAACAACAACAACAATATCATTAATATGAGTAGTGATGTTTGGCGTACAAGATCTCTAAAGATGAAGTGAAAGAAAGTATTTTGGATCTTTGAAGAATAAAAGAGAGTCCTAAATACATTTCATATTCATATTAAAGTTGATATGTGTTTATGGACCTTGTTGTTTAGGGCTCTCTTATTGGCTCTCTTATTTAGAACTATTCGTTAGGATTTTGTTTGTGCTATTTTAGACAAATGAAACTAAATGCTACAAGTTAAAGCTATAATATGAGAGAAACAAATTCACCTCAGTTGAAAAACAAAACCGAGATGAAAAATTGTTTATTTTTAAATTAAAAAAATAAGTGCAACATAAATGATCCCTAGCTTGATATCCCCAGTCAGTCAAACACCTGCTAAAACGGCACAAATCTCCACTAAGAAGCAAGAACACACCAAGAGGAGGTTAAGACACATGTGCTACTATTGTCATCTACCATTTTCTTTTTAGATTGCAATATTTCTAATTATAATTTAAAATAAATTTCTCAATATTGTCAAACAAGAAAAGAACTACAACGACATTCTATAAGATGGATCGCAAGAACAGAAAAAAAGTTTGATTAAAGTTTGTAAACAACAATAACAACAAGAACAACACACAACCTTGAAATATTTCATAACTAATTAAAAAATCTTAAATATTTTTCTTTCTTACAATCCATCTACGAGAATGGTGTACGAAATTGAGAGAGTGTGGGGAAACAATTTAATGAACAAGTTTTATAGAAAAAAAATGAGAAATATTTCCCCTTAGTTGTTAGGATAATTGAAGAAATAGAATAATATAAAAAAGAAAATTGACATAACTGCAATGGTTAGAATTTGAACGGTGTCTCTTAGTTACTTTATCTATGGAGTTTTGAATGCAATTGAGAAAATAGTTCGTTAATTTAAAAATAATGTGACGTGTCTAGAATTTATACTTTAATTTTTATAGAATGGAGTCACAGCGTTAATATCTTATTCGTAGTAATGTCGTTACGTCCACTTATTTAAAAAAATCAAATTAATCAATCTTCTCGAACACAAAAACTCTCAAACATCAAACCACCTAATTAAAGCAATCTTAAATCCCTCTCTAATACCACCATACATAAATCTCCTTTATATTTTCACTATTTTTTCCAAATATTAGCAGGTATTTAAAAAATATCTCTTTTTTATATACATCATCTTTTATTAAATCTTCACCGTCCATACTTTCAAATCCAAAAAATAAAAATTAAAACATTATTTTTTATCCAAAATTAAGGTATTTATAAAAAATCTCTCTTTTTCATATTCATCATCTTTTTATTAAATCTTCACCGTCGTCACTTTAAAATCCAAAAATTCAAAATTAAAAAATTAGTTTTTATTCAAAATTAAACTTTCATAATGTTTCAAATATGTATGTCTCTTAGACTCATTGTTTATTTTGTTTTTGCACTACAGTAGTACACTTATTAGGTTGAATCGTTAATTATGTTCCGGTTTATTATAATTTATTTATGGATCTGTCACTCAGGAACTGTATTGCCAAACAAAAACTGTAATTTTGTCAGCAAAATAGCAACAGTTTAAGTTTGAATAAGTACCACAACATGGTACTCCCAACCCTGGCATTTTGAATTCGGTGCCGTGATTAAAGAACATCGATGGTAAAATTTACTACCTTTGCTGACACACAGTAAGGTCGGCAACTGTCCACATTAATGTGGTGCTTGTTTTTATTCATTATTTAAGTTTAAACAATTAAGTTAATATCTTAACTTTCAATTATTAAATTTTAATAATATTATATAAAATTAACTTCATAAATAAATATATAAATTAAATATTATATAAATATTTAATAGATTACAATGTTTTAAATCTCATAGCAGTTATTAATCCGTTCAAATCATTGGGTTACTGAGTTATTGGTCAGACTAGTGAGTCACTGGTTGGACCACACAAATTTTAATAGGGTAAATATATAATTTTATTTTATTTATTAACATTTTAAATTTATCATATTATTATATTGTATCATTAATAATACATAAGTTTAATGAAAGTTGCATTAAAGAAAAATGTTATAATATATATATATATATATATATATATATATATATATATATATATATATATATATATATATATATATATATTCAATTCTATCAAATTAAACATCAAAGATCTTTATGTTGTAGTTGGTAAAACTACAATCTTAATAGTTTTAAAATGTTACATATTTTATATTTAAAATTTTATAAAATTCCATTTATAAAATTTTATATTATTTTATAATTATAAAATATAATTACAAATATTTATAAAATTGAATTTTAAAACAATGACTCAAAACATAAGAAAAATGATAACAGGGGGATCAAAATTATAATTATGCTAAATTATAAATATAAAAAGATCAATCCGTTAGATAAAAAAATAAATTGATTTACTGGTTTGACCAATGAATCGATCGGGTCACATCGATTTTCACTGGTTTGATCAATTTTTTTTATGTTTAAGAATGATAAATTAATTTGTAATATATTTTCATTTATAAAAATAATTGTAATTTATTTAATTTATAAAAAAAATTATATTTAAAAAAATTATTTATCATTATTTTTTATAATTATTATTTATTATTAAATTTCTATAATTTCCATTTAACTTTTTTATCAATGATTACAATTAAGAATATAATTTGGAAAGATTCTCATATGTTTTAGTTATTTTATAAATTTTAAAAAATTATAAAATCTCAATCAATTTTGTTTTATTTTATTAACCTTTTTATAAAAATTTAAATAATTTAAAAATATATTTTATTTCAAATAAAAATTTAAATAATTATAAAATAGTTTTTATTCTTATATTTTTAGAATAATAAAATAAATATTTAAATTTTAAATAAAAAATATTATAATTTGTAAGAAGAAGATAAACATTAAAGTTCCCATTTACTTTACTTTTTATATATTTATAATGAACTTCTCATTTTTTAATGTTCTATCAAGTTGAAAATAAATATTGTGCAATATAACACGACTAATATATCATTTTTAGAGACCTTTGTCAAAGAACATATAAGTGTATTATAATTAATTGAATACTTTGAAGTTTAAATTTATTCTACACTTTTTGATGTTATAACCAAGTAACACTATTTAAAAAACAATTTTTTCATATAATTAAAAAATTTTCGATCATTCTACGTATAATTAAAAATAAACTTTTCATAACCATTTTTAATATTTTTTTTTAAAATTCTATATGAATCCACTATCTAAAATTTTAAATTTGCGCAATAGTTTTGGATTTTCAACATTCCCACAATCAAGCATTTAAATTTTAAACTACCATAACCTTTTGGGTTTGCACAATATTTTTTAATAATAAATTTTTTAATAGTTTTATTAATTATTAATTTTTCTTTAATATTAATTATAATATCATTTAATATGATATAAAAAATAAATAATTTTGTCATTAATTTTTTATCATCTTTATAAATGGTCTTAATGACAATGACTTTTGATGATTCAATCTTTTAGTATGAACGAATCATTGATAAACATACTTTATAAATCTACTATAAAATTACTCAAAGTGAAAGTGAGTGAGGTTGTAATCTAGAAAAATTAGTAAAAATTGCATAAAATCCCAAATAAATTTACCTTTTTAAATCTTGATTTTCATCATTAAGTGTCAATTAGATTAAGTATATTTTGCAATCCCAATATAATTGTTTAGGATTTTTTTTTTTGGTTAGTTTTTGTTTGTTTATCAAGTCATTACCTATCATGTTGAGTCTTTATGTGTGATTTTTGTTGTTTATTAAATTTCTATTTTTTTTTAGCGATATCGATTTTTTTTTGTAAAAAGAAAGAGTGTTTGTTTTAAATTTGTGGGCTATAAGACAATCTTTGAATCGGAAAATGTCTGAAAATATCAATATCATTTTAATATCGTAAGTATCTTAATTATAAAGATCATTCTAGACAATTGTTATGCCTTAGCCTTAAACTCTCACCCCAAATTAAGCCCTAAACTAGTTTATTTTAGTAGCCAGCTCCGGCTTAAGAATGCTCTACGTAAGGAAGTTGATGAATATAAGATTATGATCTTAATTTTATTTTCTACTATAATTAATTTAAAATAGGGAATGCAACTTCTAAGTTAGGTGATCCTGACCTGGTTGCTTAACCCAACTGTTATAGAACCTGCAAAAATAAAATAATAACAGTTGTTAGTTGTTTTAAGGTTTTTGGTGTTGAACTTGGTAACGTGAATTATGGTTTGATCCCCACAGATACAATAGAGAAAATAAATAGGTCACACCAATTAATGTACCATAACCCCATGCAAGAGATCAAAGTCACTAACCAGTTGACTTACTATGAGTATGTACGAATAACGGGTTTAATGTGATTGCGCCTGAATGAAAAAGGATGAAAAATGGGATGAGTAGATTACGCTTAAGCATAATGACATGATATATGTTGATTTGTACATGAAAGAGATCTATACCCACAAAAATGTAGAATGCGTTATTACAATGCCCTTATTTTTGTGATTTAGTACCAATTAATATAAACTTGATTCAAAGTACAGTCTTTAAGCCCAGAGTTGCTATCAATTGTCACTGTTTACTTTAATTTTTCTTAAGGACAAACAATGGTTCAAATGTGGAAAGAGTTTGATGACACCAAATTATGACGTTTATTTGAATCTAATTAAGCATGTTTTATTGTCATTTTGCTTTACATTTCCATTATTATGTTGGTATTTGTATGTGTTTCAAGTATTTTGCCATTTAACGGTCGTATGCAAACAAACTAAGCAAAACAAAAGAAAATTGAAGAAATGGAGCGGTTTACACTCAAGGCGACCATGGCGTTCACCACAAAGTGGTCAGCGTAATAATGATTAAAAGACCAAGTCATAGCATTATTAAGAGCATGACGTTCGCCATGAGGGGTGTGGCGGTCGCCACACGTTGAAATGCACAACATTTACAAAAAGGCTTTGCTAGGTTCCCCACTCTCTCCAACTTCCTCTATTTCTCCTCTCACGGATCCAGCAACTTCCTTGAGGCATTTTGGAACTTTGGAACTATATAAATTAGTCTTTGGCATTAAATTTCAAGCCATCAAAGCTTAGTTACAAACTTAAGCCATATATTGTGGAATTTATAAGTGATTAACTCTTCACATCAAAGAGTTATCAGATCATTGATTGAGTCTGTAATCGAGTTTTGAGAAACCCTTGTAGAAGTGTAATAGTTCCGTCATTTTACTTTCCATATTCAAGTTTAAGCAGATTTACTTTGTATCGGATTAAAGTCTCTTCAGAGCAAGTTTTATTTATTGCTTTATATTTATTTTATCGCATCTTTACTTATCTGCACATTTTTTCTATTTTTTAATCCAGATGCTTATTTAAAGTTTGCATTTACAATGTCTTCTTTTGAAAACTAATCAAATAATTTAATCTCACGTTTTAATCTTCTCTAGCTAAATATTAAAGTGTTGGAATTTGAGGATCCTTGATTCAAAAGTTCTCTAAATTGTTGATTCTTAAAGAGAGCTTATGGGGATGTTTTGGTGTTAATCATAACTATCTAAACTTAAAATTGTCGATTACTACGAAAGTAGAATCATTTATACATTGGGTAAGATCGAAAGTCGTTTGGTACAAAATATTAAAGTTGTTTATTTTTTAATTGATAAATACTGTGAAAGTTGTTTGTTAATTACTTATGAAGGTAAGTGTTATAATAAAGTACTTTTGAACCTATTTTTGGATACGCTTGTAAGTTTAATATACGGATGGCCGAGCGAACACCAGGATCCCTTTAAAGTATTATCTTCCAATACATTTTTTTATCTTAGTGAAAAAAACTTATTTCTAAAAAATATTTGCTTCTTTAAAGAAAAATGTGTCACGCACGCGACATCGAGTAGGGAGTAAAATTAGGCTCCTATTACGTAACAGGGACAAATCCTCTTTAATTAGTTCTTTTTCAAAGTAGAAAACATTGTCCCATAGGTAGTTCGATTCAAGAACAATAAAATTATCAACGAATTGATGAGATCCACATTCGGTTAGATCAAGATTTGGATTTGTAATTAATCTTTGGATTTTGATGATAAGAATACATATATTTATATGTATATAATTTTGTTTCTAATAGTTTCTTGAGTATGCAGATTAGAAGTTCTAATAGATTCAGGACGTTGTCTGAAGAATCATCAAAAAGACTGTTTATATTTGCTTCTGAAGGAACATTGATAGTTATGAAGAATGCTGAATGTTTACCAAAAAGAGGATCTCACGTGTACTTCTCAAAAAATTGTTCCTTCAAGATCTGAAATCAAGATTGCACCAGACACAAATGTCAAGATGTTTTCGTTAGAAAAGCTACTGCTTCTATTTCTGAAGACAAAGTCAAGATTTTGGACAAATCAAAGAAAAGCTTATACTTCTAAATCAAAAGTCAAGATTTGTTCATCAGAAAAGCTATTTCTTCTAATTATGAATGCAAAGTCTAGATTCTAAAGACTCGTATACGTCGTGGGATATGTGCACATCTTCTCATCATCAGAAATATTCTATCAGAAGAAAATATCAAGTAAAGTTAGATCTTATTGACTCATTACTATTCCCTATCATATAGTCCATTAGAAGACAAGATCAAAATATGATATCTTCTCAAGCCAATCTACTGCATCAGAAGAAAATATCATCAGAAACTCGCGCTAGAAGAATTAGTACAAAGGTACAATTACACATTCCACTCAAATGGATGTATTATGTACTATTTTTCTCACACCATTGTTTCTTACCGTTGGTTGCTGGAAAGATGAAAGTGACATGTGTACTACTACAACGGTCTACTTCGTCAATACCTATATAAAGGTTCAAGCAATTCATTTGTGAACTTCAACACTAGAGAAGAAGAACAGTAATACTGCCAAAATCAAAACAAGAAAAAGAAAAGACCAAACACAAGAGTTGTTGCTCATTAATTTTTTTATTATTTTAATTTGTTTGAACAAATTTTTTTTCTTCTCATTATTGTGTTATTATTTTAATTTGTTTGAACACAAGAGTTGTTGCTCATATTTGTGTTAAACAATCTCTACTTAAATATTTGTGTAATCTGTTTGTAAGAAGTAATCTTGTAAACACATTATTCAACTGTAAGTTGATGGTCCTTGAGTGACTAAGGTGTTAGTCATTAGACTCAAGAAGATTTAGAAAAATCTCTTTCAAGGGATCGCGTAGGTTAGAAGTCTTAAGGAGTCAGTAATTGTTATATCTTTTAGGAGATCAGATAGGTCATAACTCTTAAGAGATCACTAACAGGTTATCTTTGTTTGTAGTTACCGACAGGTAGCCGGTGCATTTGTAATCTTTCAAGATTAGTGGATTAAGTCATTTTTAAGGCAAAATTACCTTGATGGGTGAACAAGAGTAATCTTTTTTAAGGTAAACTTGTACAAACCAAACTGTCATTATTTCTCTCTATAACATTGATTCAATTTTGATTGTTTGTATAAAACACTTCTAAACGAAAAAAAATTTGAAAACCAAACCAAATCTCTATTTCTCTTGTTTTTCTCAACCGTTTACATTTCGGCATTACTTTTTAAAATTAATTCAAGTTAATTATTTTATCTTGTTTTTACAACTCAAAACACTTATTTTTATTCGCCTCAA
The DNA here is from genome assembly GCA_021764765.1 of Vicia sativa. NCBI lineage: Eukaryota > Viridiplantae > Streptophyta > Magnoliopsida > Fabales > Fabaceae > Vicia > Vicia sativa. Next base: position 264,756,702 of record CM038794.1, on the reverse strand, counting down.
ATAAACAATGTAACAATAGATAACAATAATTTAACTAATATGATAATTTAACTAATAGATTTTTATAGATTCAACACTCTTTATATAACATTGACAGTTTGTGTTGCAAAATACCACATCATCTATTACTAGGCAAAATATGAATTCAAGAAGAACTTTATTATCATTAATTTTGTAAGTTTGAGATAGAGGAAATATGTTAAAAGATTAAAGGCTTAAATGCGCTTTTGGTCCTCCTAGTTTTAAAATTTTGAGTTATACCCTTAGTTTAAAAGTCAAGTTTTTGGTCCCTCAAATTTATCAGAGTTGGGATCTTTGGAGTCCCACTCCATCTGGCTGTGAGTTTGATGACTTGGCAAAGGGATTTTTAGTCATGTCATACATTCTAAAATTAAATAATTTGATATTATTCTAAAAACATTAAAAATTATTTTTTTATATTAAAAAAATATGTTAAGGCACGTTTTTATCTCCAATTCTATTTAACATATTTTTTTAATGTAAAAAATATATTTTAATGTTTTTAGAATAATATCAAATTATTTAATTTTAGAATGTATGACATGACTAAAAATCTCCTTGCCAAGTCATCAAATTCACAGTCAGATGGAGGGGGACTGCAAAAATCCCAACTCTGATAAATTTGAGGGACCAAAAATCTGACTTTTAAACTAGGGGCCTTAAATTTTAGAATTTTAAAATTAAAGAGATCAAAAATACATTTAGCCAAGATTAAATATGTGTATTGAGTTAGAAATTATTCATCCTTTTTATGATAGTCATATTGTAACCTCGAACACTGTTATAATTTATTGTTGTAAGGTCTCCAAAAGACTAAGTTAACTGTAATCAATATCTTTGACAAAACAACGGGACATAGTTAAGTTAAATTATCTGTACTTCCTAAAGATTTATCTACTATTTTTTTGAGGATTTTATTTCTTCCTAAAGATTTATCTACTCTTTTTTTGAGGATTTTATTTCTTTAAGAGGGTTCCATAGTATTTTAGAGTTGGTTTGGTTGTGAAGAGAGCATGAGAAGAGAGAAAAAGATTAAAATAAATAAATAAAAGAAAGAAAATAAGTGAGAAATAAAATAAATTTAATATATTATTTAATATATGATATTAAGAGACAAATAAAGAAGAAAGAAATATTAATTATTTATGAAAATACAAATTTACTCTTACATAAAAAGTGACTTATATAAACTAATTTAATTTTCATTTGATTTTAATTAGTAAATTATATTATAATTGTAAACAAATGAATTCATATTATTAATATTTTTAGTTATTTAACTAATTAAATAAATCTAATTTTAAAAGATTTAAGTAATTATTAAATCAATTAATTTTGTTTAAAATTTTAAGAGAGATTATAATGTTTATTTAGAAGAGATAACAGTGGAATTCTAACAAGATTGAATTAGGGGTGTTCAAAATCAAATCGGTCCAATAAAAAATCGTAAAATTGAATCGAACAAAATCGAAATTATAAAAAATCACATTTAATTCGTATGTTATTGGGTCATTTTCTAACAGAACTGCGCGGTTTGGTTTGTTTTGCGATTTATATTTTGCAAATCGAAACATACCAAACTAAACTGTATTACGTTACAAAATCTGACTAACCAAATATATTTATGTAATTCTTTAGAGAAACCAACATATATTATATTTATATTTTATAATATTCTTTGCATGTGTTTTTGCTAAACACCAAATGGACGACTTCCCCGCTAGTTGAAGAATATTGAGGGGAACCTCAAGCAAATGGATACAGTTGTGGGTAATATTTAGGATTTAGAGGTTTATACATGTATGCATAAGCTTCAAGCGACGTGTCTTGCTTACCCCTTAGTCGGGAGCCTTATTTATAGAGGTGGATGAACCTCGCTAATCATTGCATGTAATTCATGTGACCTTTCACTTGAATGTAACTAAGATGCCATAAAAGATAAATAACGTCTGCCGCTACAAATGATGGCTGGTAATATAGTGTGCGTCGTCATGCATAAATGAGCAGATGAGCAGTTACGCTCTTAATGAGCCACTCACCTTATAACTGCCCCATTATGGCCAAGCTCAGCGTAACGTCTAGAACCTATGATGATGTTCGAGTATAAGCTCGGCTAATGCCCTTAACCTTCGATCATATGCTTTAGGTCATTAAACCCGACTCTGGTTTAGAGGTCCTATCGTGATGCTACTTGACTATATGCTCACAAGTTTTCCTTAGTCTCTTTTATCACTCCTAGCCTGGGTACTAGATCTATGTATGGACATAAGTTCCACGAGCATATGAATTTTATAAAAGCCCCACGTTCGGTCAACATGAATATTGATCTTTGTCCTAGGCTGGGCTCCTATTACTGAGTTAAAACCCTACGCACGTGATGCTCATACTCTAACTTCTCAACAGTTACCTAGGGTTTTAGGCATAATCATTACTAGGATTTTTGTAACCTACACACGTTTCCTATTCTTTAGCCTATAACTTCTCTCTTTTAAAGTTGTTTTCCCAAAGACTCTTTTACATTCTATTTTTGCATGCGCCTTTCAACTCCCCTCTTCAAATGCTTACAAATGCAAAGTGCTACTAGTTATTTTTTCTTTTCCCTTTACCTTATTTTCTTGCAAATTTCTTTTGGATTGAGGAATGGTAGTTTTATGCGAATGTGATGAAAATGGTGTCGTTACAAAACCCAAAAATGCTGAAGAGAGATACGCATTATGGAGTGCATGTTTGGAAGATTGGAAGAAAAGCTTAGGTAGAAAGGAGTTTGATCGTATCATGATGGAGGCTTATGGAGATATATATGCCTATTTTAACGATTCTAACTCTGACTCTTATTCATCAGGTTCTGTGGAAATCGTGATGGAAAATTCTGACTCCTTTAGTAAAGAAGTGATGGGCTATGATCAGTGTTCCATGGATGAAGTGGACATAGCGAAACTTCGCGTCTTTGACCGGAAACAAGGATGTCGTCGTCCTGAAAGCTTGTAATTCCGGTGAACATATTTGTATTTCCCATCTGAATAGAGTAAAAACCAAGTTCTTTTACTTTAATGCTGGCGTGTTGGAGGATATGTTTATTCGTATCCCCTTCACCGATTTTAAAGTAGATGTTTTGAAGACGATGAACGTAGCCCCCTCTCAACTTCTCCCTAATAGTTGGAGCTTTATCAAGGCTTTTGAGATGGTTTATACAACATTGGATGTGACTCCAACCATTGGATCATTTCTCTCTTACTTTCAAGTTAAAAATGTGGAATCCATAAGCTGGGTCGCAATTAGCGATGTACCTCGTAAAAGCTTTCTTCAAGCTTACACTACCAACTACAAAGGCTTCAAAGAATGGTTCCTTCGAGTGGGGTGTGGGCCACGGTGCCTTCAATTCATCTATGCCACTGACGGTCATCCAAAGTTCCCTTTTTACTGGATTGGGAACCCTTTACCTATCTTTGGGTTTAATGACCTGTCACCCTTGTTTAAAAAAGAAGTCCCGACCTTCCAGGGCAAGGCTCATTTTATTTTCCGGACGCCCTTGAATCTGTTATTCATTTCCTCATATGTTTCTTTTTGCTCTTTTTTTTTTTTTTTGCAGATATAATGACTTACCTTTATGTCAAAGAGAAATAAGAGTGCTTTGGCCATGGATTTTGATCCATACTTACTCTATGTTACCTCAGGAATATGATTTGCTACTTGAAAGCTCTTAAGGAAGGATGCAACTAGGGTTTTGATGGTGCAACTTTTCTTGGAAATTTTTGAAACAAAACCCTAGCTTTATGGTTGCTCAAGCGTGTCCTTGAAGATATGATGGTATTGAGTATTTATAGAGGAATGAAATTAGATTAAAAAAAATAATGGAAATATCTTGTATTGATTGGAAAATATTTGATTGAAAAATAAAATGTAATATTTCCAAAATTGCTCAATCTTCATGTAATCAGCTCTTGTACGATTTTTCCTACTTGCAAGGTGTTTCTTGGACCTCAAGGAATTAAAACAACAAGCCGACACGCCTATCCAATCTTTTTTGCATTTTAGTTTATTTAAAATTAAATTTAAATGAAATAATTCAAAAATAAATTAATTAAATGGTAAGAGGGCGTGTAATTGGACTTAGAGGTCATGGACCATGTTTGAAACAAGTTTAAACCATGAAAACTTAGGCCCATTTGGAAGAAATTCAAAATTGATCAATATTTTCTTCATGCACTTCTTCAAAATTTCCAAACTTGCATATTCCATATCTTGCTTAATTTTTATCATTTGAGAATGTTGTTGGACTTTTTAGAAATCTTAAGATTTCCTCTAAATTATCCTTTTTGTTTCATCTTCATTGAAGCATCCATGCTCGTTTACACTTCTTTGGAAAAAGATGACCTTTTGTTGACTTTTAGAAGGACCTATAATATTTTGACCTATAACTCTCAAATGAAGCATTTTTGGGCAAATCTTGTGAGATACAAAGTTGTAGAGAATTGAATTCTCTTCAAAATAATCTTAGGTGGAAAAATTTCTGATGAAGTATATGAAAATTATGCTTGGTCAAAATTATGTTGACTTTCCCTTAAGAAAACCTAATTTAGAAACTTTTGACTTTTGATCATTCTTTGAATTTATTGATGAATCATGATCAACCCTTGATCAAATGATGAATGTGACTTCAAAATCTTGATGTTAACCAAAAATGATGAAGTTTGACTGTATGTTGACCATATATTGACTTTTTGTCCAATACAACTAATTTTGAACCATCTGGGCAATTGACTGAGCAAACTTAATCTATGAGGCTTGAAACGTGACATGGTAATACCTTGAGACATATGAGGAGGCATGATGCTCACTTGAGGAAATAGAAACTGTTTTTGTCTTGAGAGAATCAAAACCCTAGTTGTGGGTTGATTGCTTAGGATAGGGTCCATTTGGTCAACCCTTAAGGAGCTCTTGAGTATGGAGATGTGCATTGACTTGAAAAATAGGAGGGAAAATTTTGGGGTATAACACTGTGCAGTCAGCTCAAGCCATCGCTGAGCAGACTCTATGAATGATTCCTTATCTTTCTGAACCATTGCCATCCATACAATCAAAGTTTGGAAAATGCACAACTAGATTGAGAGTTTGCAAGTTATGGCTCAATATGTGCATACATGAAGTTTGAAAATGATTTCTGAGTTTGGCTAGTGTTTGGGCTATCTTGAGGATTCTAACAACTCTCTAATGATGTTTAGAAAGTATTGGAAGCTTAAGTTTGCTCTGAAATTGCAAAACTTGAAACTTGCAAAATTCTCTTTCTTAGAACTTTAAAACTTGGAAGTCAAGAAAGAAAGAAGGAAAACTTGGATTATGATTGCTTTGGGGTAGTTTTGAATGAAGAAATGACCTCTATTTATAGGCCAAAAATTCTGAATGACAAGGCAATGTTATAATTGAAAGAGCTTGCAACTTGGCTTAAGAGGTAAGAAGGAATCTTTTGCATTTAATGCAAATGGTTAACTTTTTAACCATGGTTAAAATCTCTTCTTGATTCAATCATCCTCTCAATCATTTCTAACTGATATTTATCAGTTATAACCTATCTCTAAATGGTTACAAGGCTTCTAGAAGGAGAAGTTGCAAAAATGACTTGTAATTTTGATGCATGATTTTGGAAATCCATGGTTTTGGAGCTCTATGTTTCAAAATCAAAGCCCTAGCTAGACAAAGTGTTTTTGAAAGTTCTTGGACATTTTAGAAAGCTTGTAACAAGACCTACAACTTTCATGTTTTGAGTTATTCCTGAATCACAATGGATCTAGGTGAAAAATGGCCATGAAAGTAAGGAAAAACCATGTTTCTTAACACTTGAAAATTTTTCTAAGTGTTAGAAAAAAATTCAAATCTTGACTTTTTGTTGACTTTTTTACATTTCTTGATTTTTTATGATCATGATGGATTATTTGAAATGTTTTTATGATTGAAAAAAGTTTAGTCTTGAAAAAGTTGACAAAAAGTCAAAGTTTGACTTTTTGAGCAGATGAATTTTCATCCGATGACTCAGAATTTGTCTGATGAAGAAACATGGATTTTGGAATATTTTGAACCAATAAATTAGGTCAAGATGTTGCATTGAAGATGTTAAGATCAATCTTCAAGCAAATAGGTCATCCATTGAGCAGAAAGTCAATGATTCACTATCTTCGATCAAAACCCTAATTGGTCGATTCAAGGTAGATCATGAGAAAAAGTTGGGAATTTGGAGATCAAGTGTTGATGATTGATTAAGATAGATCAATTGAGGTGAGTGGAGACTCAAACCCTAATTGATTATATCTTGAACAAATGAAATTTTGATAAAACCCTAACTTTGACTTTAGGAGCACACGCACGATCTATCCTGTTCTGAAACTGTTAATGATGCAGTGATGCATATGTGAATAATGTAAGGTGGTATCTTAGGTCAAAAATTGGGGTATGACACGCCCATGAGACTCATTTCAAACTCTGACTGCATGGACTTAGAAAATTCCCTCCCAAGGGAGGCTTTAGTAGAACCAAAAATTATGTCATCAACATAAATTTGACATATCATAATATCATTTTTAAATGTCTTACGGAATAAAGTTGTGTCCACTTTCCCTCTGGTAAAATCTTTTTCTAATAGAAAATTACTTAGTATTTCATACCAAGCTCTGGGAGCTTGTTTTAGACCGTATAAAGATTTTTTGAGCTTATAAACAAAATCTGGATGTTTTGAGTTTTCAAAACTAGGGGATTGATGCATATATACTTATTCATCAATGTATCCATTTATAAATGAACTTTTTACATCCATTTGATAAAGTGTGATATTGTGATTAACAACATATGAAATTAAAAGTCTGATAGATTCTAACCTGGCGACTAGAGCAAAGGTTTCTCTATAGTCGATCCCTTTTTGATGACTATAACCTTGTGCTACCAGTCGAGCTTTGTTTCTGAATACTTCTCCTTGTTCGCTAAGCTTGTTTCTGAAGACCCACTTAGTTCCAATAATGTTGAAACCTTTTGGTTTGGGTACAAGATCTCATACGTCAGTTCTGGTGAATTAATTTAGCTCTTCTTGCATTGCCATGGTCCAATCATTGTCTTAAAGAGCTTTATCTACATAAGTTGGTTCAATCAAGGACACTAGTCCCATGAGAGATTCTTCAGAATTTCTTAATGTTGATCTGGTTCTGATTGGATCATCTTTCTTTCCCAGAATCATTTCTTCAGGATGAGCTATGTTGCTTCTAGACGGTTTCTTCTAAATGGGTCCTTCAGATGTTTCTTTAATGGTTTCTTTAGAATCTATTTCTTTGTCAAGACTATCTTCTGATCCTGAAATATGAACTTCTATATCTGCAAGAGAATCCTTTTGCTTTGACTTTTGAGGCCAAGCTTATCATCAAACCTGACATCAATAGATTCTTCCACAATTCATGTTTCAGTGTTATATACTCCGTAGCCTTTTGAGCATTCAGAATATCCTAACATTAAACACTTTTGTGCCTTAGAATAAAATTTATTCCTATAAACTTTTGTATTTAGAATGAAATAAGTACATCCAAATGGATGAAAATAAGGAATGTTGGACTTTTTGTTCTTCCATAATTCATAAGGAGTCTTCTCCAGAATAGGTCTTATAGATATTTTATTATGAATATAAAATATTGTGTTCACTGCTTCTGCCCAGAATTGTTTAGCAATGTTAGTCTCATTGATCATGGTTCAAGCCATTTCTTGTAAAGTTCTGTTTTTACGTTCTACAACTCCATTTTGTTGTGGAGTTCTAGGACAAGAAAAATCATGAGAAATACCATTTTCATTAAATTTTTTTTCAAAATCTTTATTTTCAAATTCTCCACCATGATCACTTATGACTTTTACAATTCTAAACTTTTTTTCATTCTGGATTGCATTACAAAAGTTAGCAAACATAGAATGTGACTCATCCTTGTGTCTTAAGAAATTTACCCATGTCCATCTGCTATAGTCATCTACGATCACCAATCCATACTTCTTGCCACTGATGGATGCAGTTTTCACTGGTCCAAACAAATCAATATGCAGAAGTTTTAATGGCCTAGAGGTAGAAAAAGCATTTTTTATTTAAAAGGAGCTTTTGCAAATTTGCCTTTTTGACATGCTTCACACAGAGCATCTGAGCTGAACTTAAAATTTGGAAGTCCTCTTACTAGATTGAGCTTGTTAATATGAGATATTCTTATCATACTAACATGTCCCAATCGTCTGTGCCAGGCCCATCGCTCATTGTCCATAGACATAAGGCATTTAACATTATGACTCTAAAGTTCAGAAAGTTTGACTTTATAAATGTTGTTTTTCCTTTTTCCATTAAAGAGGATTGTTCCATCTTTCTGACTAACAACTTTATAGGACTTTTGATTATAGACTATATCATAACCGTTATCACTTAATTGACTTATGGATAATAGATTATGCATCAATCCATCTACTAACAGAACATTAGTAATAGAGGGTAAAGAATTGTTACTGATAGTTCCAGAGCCAATGATTTTACCCTTTTGGGTTCCTCCGAAACCTACGTAACCACCAACTTTAAGTTCCAGACTTTGGAACATATGCTTTCTTCCCGTCATGTGTCGAAAGCATCCATGTTACAGGTACCAAAATTGGTGTTCAACTTTGCTATCAAAGACATCTGCAACATATACTATTTTGTCCTTAGGTACCCATATCTTTTTGGGTCCTCTTTGGTTAGAGTTTCTAAAGTTCTGTTTGAACTTTGGTTTAACATAAGATCTTGCATAATATGAATCAATAGTATATTTTATGCCATGAGGGTGGCCATAAGTGAAGTGTGATTTAAGAGAAGTGTATTTTATGACCAAGTCATCTACTTCAGAATAAGGTTTTTCGTTCTTAGAAAGCACATATCCTAAACCTTTTTCACTATTTCTGCTAACTTTATAGATCATTGAATCCATCTTGCTTCTGTCTATGCTATTAGCAGGAAACTCTTGACAACCAATGCCATATTATTTTATAATATTATCAGTATTACTTAGAACTACTGAACCATATTTTTCTTGAGCTTTTTGTAGATTTTCTTTAAAAACAGAGTTTTCAATTTTTAGTTCTGAAATGATTTCCTTAAGCTCAGAATTTTCTGTTTCAAGTTTCTTAGTATCTTCAGAATCAGATACAAGATTCCGTTTCAGATTCTTGTATTTGATTTGAGGCTTCTGATGGTTTTCAAGTATTTCAGATAAGCTTTCTGCTAATTTAGCTTTAGAGAAATTAACAACGAAATTTGGAAATACCTCTTCAGTATCAAAATCAGATTAAGAGGAAACTAAGTTGTCAGCTATGTTGGCCATTAAAGCTATATTGTCTCTTTCATCTTCTAATTCTGACGAAGCTTCAGAGGAATCTGAATCGTCCCGTGTTGCCATACGACTTTTCTTCTTTTCTTTTTCAAACCTCTTCCTCGACTTCTCTTTCTGAAGTTTAGGACAATCGCTTTTGTAGTGACCAGGTTCCTTACATTCGTAGCAGAAAACTTCTTTGCTTCTAGAATTTTTGTGTCTAGAGGATGAATTAGAGAAGTTTCTAGATCTTCTGGGATTTCTAAACATCCTCTGTCTATTCTTCCATAGTTGTTGAACTCTTCTCGAGAGTAGAGATAGCTCATCTTCTTTTGATGATGATCCTCCAGAGTTTTCTTCTTCAACCTGAAAATCTTTGGAATCATATTTTTTGTTAGATTTGAGAGCAATAGACTTACCTTTCTTACGGGGCTCATCTTCTTCTAATTCTATCTCGTGACTTCTTATAGAGCTGATGAGTTCTTCTAGAGAAATCTTATTCAGATATTTTGCAAGCTTAAGAGCTGTCACCATGAGTCTCCATTTCTTGGGTAGACTTCTGATGACTTTATTTACATGATCTGCAATAGAATATCCTTTGTCCATAACCTTTAGACCAGCTACCAGAATTTGAAACCTCGAGAACATTACTTCAAAAATTTCATCTTCCTCCATTTTGAATGCTTCGTAGTTCTGAATGAGAGCAAATGATTTTGTATCTTTGACCTGCGTGTTGCCTTCATGTGTCATTCTTAAGGAGTCAAAGATGTTCTTAGCTGAGTCTCTGTTTGTGATCTTCTCATACTCTGTGTATGAGATAACACTTAGGAGGATGGTTCTGGCTTTGTGGTGATTTTTGAATTCCTTCTTCTGATGATCTGACATTTTCTTCCTTTCAACCTTCTGACCACTTGCATCAACAAGATGAGTATAGTCATCTGTTACCATGTCCCAGAGATCAACGTCATGAGCCAGAAGAAACTTTCGCTTCTGTCCTTCCAATAATCAAAGTTTTCTCCATCAAACATTGGGGGTCTGCCACTAATTATGTCTTTGTCATCATAGTGATCATTTTTGTTCTGAATATGTTATGCCATAGTTTTTTTCTAGCTGGATCTTTTATCTGACACGGTTATGTGTTAGCACCCAGAACCAGGCGCTCTGATTCCCAATTGAAGGTTGAAAAACACAAGAAGGGGGTTGAATATGGATTTTGAAATTAAAACAATTTGACAAAGTTATTTTTATCCTGCTTCGTTTGAACTCAAACTACTCCAGCCCACCCGTCAAGGTAATTTTCCTCTCTCGACGAGGTCTTATTCCACTAATCAAATCTTTGATTACAACCACAATGAAAACTGCCAGCGTTTTCTTGAAATCTAACCACAACTTGGTTACTCAAGGTACAAACAGTTTACAGCAAGAATATGTGTTAATAATGCTTCTTACAAGCTATATCACAATTGTGATGTATACACAATTTAGACACAGAAAATAATAAAACAACTTTGAGGAAAATACGAAGTGAGCTTTTGAGTTGTTTTCAGAGAGTGAGATTCTGCGCATGACGCTTGAAGGTGATGATCCTTTATATAGGCAATTGATTTGATCCATTGGGAGTTACCAGAGTTTACAAAAGGAATGTTGATGATTTGCATTAAGTGCTCCTTTCCATAAATATAGATCTTGTCTGTAGCCAGCCATTACTTTTAATATTTCCATTTGTGAATTTTGTAACGCGTAAAAACTAAGTATGAAATGCATCCAAAAGGATAGATATCAGAGTTTAAGATGCAGCTTGGTGCTTCTAGAAGTTTGACTTGAACTAAGCAGAACTTCTTCTAATGAGCATGAGAATTTGAAGGTTGCGTTTAGCGTATCTTTCTTATCAATCAAAACGTCTTCTTACAAACAGAAGCGCAACTTGTTCTTCTTGTTCTTTTAGAACTAGAACTTTATCTGTGCACATTAACACTAGAAGATAACAATATAAAATATTTATCTATCATAGTCAGAACATAATTGTCATCAATAGAATTTGTTATCATAAAAACCTCTTTAGAAGATGTAGAACCAAACTATGTTCTAACAGTGTTGGACCGAGGTTTACTTGAGTATGAAGATAATTTGGAGGAAATATGTAACAATCTTAAGGAGGTCGAACAACTTGCAGAGAGCAAGAAGTCGTACGCTGACAAATGCTCTGCTTTGGAAAAACGTTTATCCAAAGAGACCCAGAAGAAAGAATCTCTTTCCAAGGAGAGTGAAGATATCAAGGCCTCCAAAACCAAACTTACCATTAGCTAAATGCTGCTAATAAGACTTGTGCTAATATGCAACAATCATTGGATAAGACTCTGACATATGTCCTTAATGTCAGGGATGTAGATTTCGACCTGGAAAAGGATCAGGTGATGTGCCTCTATCACGAATTATATAACTTCTCCGTGGACTTATTTAAGTTTATCGTGGAAGGTAAGTTAGTGGATATAGAAGTAGATGATGATGGCAATGAGTCCCCGACCACAAACGACTTGGGTACCAACGACACTACCGAGGCCAACGAGACCAAATGATTTTTCCTTGTTATTCCCAAACAATTTGTTAGTCACCATTTTTAGTGGGGTGCATTTGTAATGCTTTAATGCTTTTCCTGTCTAAAATATTTCCCTATGTGACTTTACCGTTAATCGTACTTTCACTTTTGCAATTTCTAAATATGCTAATTTTGTTTGTATGTCCGTATGTATGTAAGAAGATTGTGGATATATGGTAGCCTTCCAGTCACGTGGTTTTGACCAGAACCATAGCGATTGGTTCGAAAAAAATGCCTCAATCTTCTCCTGACGTTGTACAATAGGTCATCTATTTTGTGAACATAATTTCATCCTGACTTTACCCTTCTTTACAGAATTTCCCCGGGCTTCTGATATAATAAGTTGTATAGACTCATAGAAGCTAGAGAGCATACTTTAGGGGTCAGATACTAAAGTGTACACCCATTAAAGTCTTGTATGCGTATAGGTCAGTTATATATATGTTCATATATAAAGGCCAAAACACATGGAGACTATAAAGTTGGGGAAGCTACACCTGAAGCTTCTCAAATCTGAGTCGAGGTGGAAAGCTACATATGAGTCAGATCAAGATTTGAACCAAGGTGGAAGGTTACACCTAAGAGGGATCAAGATATGACCCAATGTGTAGATGTTATGCATGTGGTGGATCAAGGTATGATCTAAGGTGCGTATCCTGGATTAGGTTTTTACACGGGAATGACCACAATATGAGTTACCACTTGGCAAGGAGTTTAAACTTGGAAGGTTTCCCTTAGGCGGCTCAAGACTTGAGCCGAGGTGAAGATCCTTTGTGAATTCCTTCAGGAAAACTTTGGCTGGATCCACTCATGGTACATCGCCTGGTGGGATGTACCCGAGGCAACTCAAAGAGGAATCGAGGAGTAGAACTCAGAAAGGTTTAAACATGAGGCGTTCCAAAAATGAAACCGAGGTGTAGAACCCAGAAAAGTTTACACCTGAGGCAGTCAAAAAATGGAATCGAGGTGTAGAACCTAGAAAAGTTTATATCCAATGCGGTCCAAAACAAAACTGGGGTGTAAAATCTGGAAAGGTTTACACTCGAGGCGGTCCAAAATGAAACCGGGGTGCAGAGTCTTGGAAAATAAATGTTGCATAACAATTTTCAGATGATGCTTTTTATGGGTTGCCTCGTTAATCACCCTGGCCCTGGCTAGGGAAAAGAGTGCACCCATCTTATTCATTACATGAGCTTACATATTTTTAACCAAAATAAATCCTAAAAGTAGATACATGTCAAGTCCTAGGAATTTCTATGCCATCCAATGTTTCCATCTTGTAAGCTCCTTTGTTGAGTTTCTCCATTACCCTAAAAGGTCTTTCCCATTTTGGGGAGAGTTTCCAGTTTTTTGTTAGATATGTGATCTTCTTCAGAACTAGATCCCCTTTAAGGAAGCCCATTTGTTTCACCTACATATTAAATTGTCCGACTATTCTTTACTTAGATGCTATCTCTCGAATATGTGTAGTGTTTATCACCTCATCAAGCAGAACAACTTCACTTTCTAGATGCTCATCATTGTCATGCTCTTCAAAGCTTATTCTTCTCCAAGACTGTGTATTGACTTTCACCGGGATTATGGTGTCGCCCCCATACACCATTTTGAATGGTGTTTCCTTGGCCGTGGAGTGGACTGTGGTGTGATAAGAGCATAGTATCTCATGTTGCCTCATCTAATTACTTTTTCATCTAGGTTAGGATTACCTTATTAGTTGACTTTGTCTTACCGTTCTCCCGAGGGTGCTCCCTTGAGATGAAACTATTAGTGAATCCTAACTCTTCATAGAACTCAGTTACAGACGTGCTATAAAATTGGGTTCCGTTATCTGAAACGATAACCCGGGGTAACCCAAATATGCAAGTAATATTTATCCAATAAAATTGCCTTACCCTTTCATCTGTGATTCGGGCCACGACCTCTGCCTTCACCCACTTGGTGAAGTAATCAACTACCTCGATTAAGAACTTGAGTTTCCCTAGGGCTACTAGAAAAGGTCCTAGTATGTTCGTTCCCCATTGATGAAAAGGCCATAGAGATACTACAAAATGGAGCAATTAAGTCGTGGTATAGATGAATGGTGAGTAAATATGACATTTGTCATACCGGCTTACAAATCAAACGCAATCTCTAAGCATTTCCGACCAATAGTACCTGACCCTCAATATTTTGTTCGATAAGGTCCGACCACCAATGTGGTTTCCACATATGCCTTCATGCACTTCTTTGATTACTAAGTTCACGACATCCTCTGAGATGCAGCGCAACATGGGTGCTGATCTACCCATTTTGTATAACTTATCTTCCACCTTAAGATATCTCGTCGAAATATTCTTCACACATTTTTCTTCTTCTTTGTCAATTGCCAGTTCCCCCTGCAAAAAAAATTTGACCATGGGGGTCATCAACCCTGTCTTTTCTTCTACGACAAGTACTTCCCCTCTCTCTATACTCGGTAATTCCAACGTCTCTTGAATCACCTTTCTATTCAAACTCGAACCCTTTGTGCTAGCCAGTCAAGCTAGCATATCGACTCGAGTATTTTCTTCTCTAGCCATGCCAAGTTTCAAGCCTCATAGCTCAAGTTTGCTCAGTCAATTGCTCAGGTGGTTGAAAATTAGTTGTATTGGACAAAAAGTCAACTATGGTCAACATACAGTCAAACTTCATAATTTTTGGTCAACATCAAGATTTTGAAGTCATATTCATCATATGATCAAGGGTTGACCATGATCATCAAGAAAACTCAAGATTTGATCAAAAGTCAAAGTTTCCAAGTTAGGGTTTTTGAACCAAAAGTCAACAAAACTTTGACCAGGCATAACTTTCACATACTTTATTAGAAATTTTTCCATGAAAGCTCATTTTGAAGGGAATTCAATTCTCTACAACTTTATGTCTCACAAGCTTTGGCCAAAAATGCTTCATTTGAGAGTTATGGATCAAGACATTATAGGTCCTTCTAAAAGTCAATAAAAAGTCATCTTTTTCCAAAGAAGTGTACATGAACATGGAAACTTCAATGAAGATGAAACCTAAAGGAGTGTTCAGAGAACATCTTGAGCTTCCTAAAAAGTCCAATAATACTTAAAAATGTTGAAATTTTCACAAGATACAAGTTGTGCAAGTTTGACATTTTTAAGGAGGTGCATAAAGATAAATACTTAGCAAATGCAAATATTTTTCAAATGGGCCTAAGATTTTATGATCCAAACTTAATCTTGACATTATCCATGACATTCATACTCCTTGCCACGCCTCTTATCTTTTTTATTTAATTTATTTTTGAATTAAATGGTCAAAATTCAAAATTAATTAAATAAAATACAAAGATAATTGATAATATGAGTTGGGCTTGGTTTCTACTTGTCTTGAGGACCAAGGAAGCCCATTACAAGCTTCCAAATTCGTGCACAAGGTTTTAAGGCAAGTTTGAGCTATTTTGGGAAAGATTTGATGAAATTTCAAATGAGATATTCTTTGCATTCAAGGCATGATATTTCCTCATTATTTATGACCTAATCTCATGGCCTATATATACATGATACATTCACAAGCAAAAGGGACGGGTTTTCTTGCCTCCACAAAGAAGCCTAACTCTCCAAAATTTTCATACAAACTTACAAATTCGTATTCTAGTTTCCAGCCTCCTTCAATCAGTTCCCCGCACACAAACATGCTCCTGAGGTATTGTAGGGTAAGTACATGCCCAGAACCATGGCCTTAACGTCTTGAATCACATGCATCATGAAACTCCGATTACATGCTTTTTCTTAAATTCATATTTCTGTTTTTATGATGTTTTGATCTAAACTAACCATGCTAGTCGTTTCCTGAGGTTTATTAGAGCAGGTCTGGGCCATTGTTACAAGCTTTTCATGTCCAAATCATTATTTTGCCATAGTTAGAGTATAGAACTGTTAAGCTTCATATTTTTGTTTACAGGAAGTTTCAGACCAAACCGACACCATCAGTAAAATCGCAGGGGTCGATTTAGGGGGGTAGGCTTAACCTTGTACTTTGATTCTCTATATTTTGCAGGTTTGGAATCTGACCTCAACGGAGAAAATGAAGTTGACCACTCTGGACGGTGGTTTAAATGTTTGATACTCTGACCTGTTTATGTTTTTCAGTAGATAATATAATCCTCTGATAATATGATCCTCTGAATGTTTGATACTCTGACCTGTTTATGTTTTTCAGTAGATAATATGATCCTCTGATAATATGATCCTCTGATGCTATGATCCTCTAACCTGTTTATGTTTTTCAGTAGATAATATGATCCTTTGATGAACTTGATACTCTGGCATGTTTATGTTTAATTTCAACAAATGATATGATCCTTTAATGAATTTGATACTCTGACATGTTTATGTTTAATTTCAGCAGATGTTCTGACTCAAGTGTTAAAATGAAACGCTAAACCATGTTGAGTAGAAGATGAACTTAGAAGTTCTGAGAAAGAACTTCTGGAACACAACCTCTGACAGAAGCATACAAGTTCAACTTCTGATACAAGTAACTTCTGATGGAAGTATCTTCTGTTAGAAGCATGCAAGCGCAACTTCTGACAGAATTAACTTCTGATTGAAGCATGCAAGCGCAGCTTTTGGGGCTCGATCCCTGCTGACCCTTTTTCTCATTCTTCTAACCTTTCTTATTTCTTTATTCTATTTTCCTTAATTTAACTTAATTTTCTTTTCAAAATTAATTAAAACCTTTTCAAAAATCACAAAAAAAATAATTTCTTTTCTAGTAATTAGGGTTACTAACCTAAATTTTTTTTTACTAATTTCCAAAACATTTTCATTAACATATTTCCTATTATCTTGATTATTTTGCTGCATTTACAATTCTAGAAAAAATGTATAGGTCGCACAGTTTTTATTCTGTAATAGCGTAGATTTATATTTCGGCCTTTACTTTCCGCACTCCTATTATGTATCTGCCCCAAAGCCATGTAATAGCGTAGGATTTACATTTCCGCACTTTACTTTCTGCACATATTAACTGCTAGTTAATTAGGGTTTACATGCTATAAAGACTAAAATCAATCCTAGATCACCTCTCATCTCAAGATAAATATCTGAATATAACACACCCTTCACACTTGCACACCCCTTAGGGTATCTTCTCTTGTTGCCTTTACGAATAACATGGTCATGTTCCTCGAACGTAGGGATACCATTAGCAAAGACGCTTATAAATAATATCATCATAGTCCCTTCGATACAAAGATCATAGTCCCTCAATGACCCTTGATGTTGCCTATGAATACATGATCTCGTCCCTCGATTGTTGCCTACAAAAAGTGATGATCGTCCCTACGAATTGCTAAAGGTATCCTTACATGTTGCCTTCTATGACCAAACAATGACCCTTCGTTTGTCCCTTCACATCCAAACGAATAAAGTTACCTGCTAACTAATGGTATGGATAGCCTTATTCTAAAGGAGAAGGAAAAATAACATGGAAACGACCATTCTGAGTAGGTAATAAGACTTTGTTGCTTGCTCCAATCAAAACACTTTTTTCACACCTCACACTTTTCAAAAAAATTTCAAAACACTTTGTGTACATTCCAGCGTGAATCATTACAAAGTTAAACATCTTTCAAACCAACATTTCCAAACACTTCGTATACATTCCAACGAGAATCATTACGAAGTCAAAGCGAAATGCCTTTTCAAAAAAATTTCAAACTACACAAACACAGAAAGCAAATTTTCAAAGTGAGCTAAGCAACTAAGAGCCCGTAGATAACTACGAATGGAAAGGGTGATAATACCTTCCCTTTTCATAATTGCATCTCGTACTCAGAATCTAACGAAGGTCATTTCCTGTTCTTTTCATCATCCCTTTATTGGATAAAAGAAAAGTCGGTGGAGACTCTTGCTATCCGCAACATTTGCGATAAAAAGCAAAACAAACAAGTCAGTTTTCCCACCGTATTACACATCCACACATAAAACCCATTTTACAATCAATTCATCATTCATCGAAGCACTCAATTCTACTACATATTTTCCCAATACCAGAGAGTTTATGCTAGTGTGCGGAGTAAACTCTATGTCATATTCTGAGAGTTCCATAACCCATGAAACCATTCTTCCTACCAAATCTGGCTTCTTCAAAATTTGTTTATTGGGAAGTTTGTTTTCACCGATATAGGGTTACTTTGGAAATAATGTCTCAGCATTTTTGTTGTTATCACTAACGAAGCTAGTCGTTCTATCTTTTGGTATCTAAGCTCTGCCCCTCGCAGTACCTTGCTGACGTCTAATGAAATAAATTGGCCTTTTTCCCGTCTCCCCATCTTGGACCAACACCAAACTTATGGCTCTATTTGATACTGCTAGATAGAGCACCAAAGGTGTATTTTCATTAGGTCGCACAAGTATAGGAGGAGCTGGCAAGAATTTGTTGACTTCCTGGAATGCCTTCTCGCAATCGTCGGATCACTCAAATTCAACCTTCTTTTTAATCGTTGCGAAGAAGTGAATTGACTTTTTACATGCACAAGATAGAAAACGAGACAAAGCGGCCAAACGATCGATTAGTTGTTGGATCTCATGAATGAATGTCGGGCTTCTAATGTCAATGATCGCCTGGAATTTGTCTGGGTTGGCCACTATTCCCCGGTTCGTAAGCATGAACCCTAGGAACCTCACGGTCTGAACTCCAAACACACACTTGTCTGGGTTCAGGTACATGTTATAATTGCACACTGCTGGAAAAGTTTCTTCCAGATCCGGAACGTGCCTCCGCTCCTCAACAGTCTTGACCACCATGTCGTTTACATATACCTCTATGTTCTGTCAAATCTTTGGAGCAAATACCATATCCATTAATCTTTGATAGATGGCCTCGACATTCTTCAGACCAAACAATATAACTTTGTAATAATAGTTACTTCGATCTATCATAAATGTTGTTTCTAACACATCTAACAATTTCAGAAGGATTCGATTGTACCCAAAATAAGCATCCATGAAGCTCAACAACCTGAACCCAAAAGCTCTGTCGATCAGGCGATCAATATGGGTAATGGATAAGGATCATTTGGACATGTCTTGTTGAGGTCAGTGAAATCTATGCACATTTGCCACTTTCCGGTTTTCTTCTGAACCATCACAACATTAGATAGCTAAGTAGGATACTTGATCTCTTCGAGGATGATGTCCAAGTATAAGTTAGACTATCGCCCCTTCACCTTCGATCAAATGCTTCTGGCCATTAAATTCGACTGTGGTTTAGAGGTCATGCCGAGATGCTACTCGGCTATATGCTCACAAGTCTTTCTTAGTCTCTTTTATCACTCATATCCCAGGTACTAGATCTATCTATGAACAATATAATATTTATTTTAATTTACATATCATAAAAAAATAAAATACTATTCATTTATAAATATTATTTTCACAAAATATATTTTATCGTATTCTTTTGATGATATTTATTTAAGAATGCCATTTCAGGTATACCATTCTTTAGATTTAAGATAAAATTATAAGACGCGATTTTATCTATCAAATTATAAGCTTATTTGGATATTATAATTTTTTTTTATGATAATGTATAACGATTAATCAAAAAATTATATTTTTTTTTATACATGTATGTATGGATCAATATTTTTTTTGTAAAAAATCAAATCAATCGAACCAATCCAAATCATTTTAGTTTGGTTTGGTTCGATTTCGCATTACTAATCCTTTTCTCCCTTGTTTAGTAGACTCATAAATGATGTGGAATCCATAAAAAACAAATCTCCCTTCTCAACTTCTGTACAATTCAAGCTGAAGAAATTCAATCTTTTTTTATACTTCTCTCTTCAATGTTTCTCTCTTCCCATCTTCTATTATAACAAAAACACCCTTAATGATTGATCGGGATAAAAATTTGAAAATGAAGTGATTTTTTTCTTGATTTTCTATGAACGGGAATAGTTTGAAGATGGTAGCATTTTCAACTTTACTTGATTTTAGGGTTGACTATGAACTGAACCAATTAAAAATAGATTAGAATTTAATTTGACAATTAAATTTATAAACTAAGTTTATGAATCAAATGAATTTAATATGACCTAAAAATTAAATTCGTTAACTAAATGAGTCGAACTTGAACTATAAATAAAGTTAGAAGTCAACTCGATTATATATGAGATGAATTATATTATATTGTATTTAGGAATAGATTTAAATTCTCAAGTGAACAAAATATTTCTCAAAACAATTATACAAATATAATCAACTTTGTATAAATTTTAATCTTATAATATTTATTTTACTTTTATATATTTTCTTTTAATTTAACAATTTTTTTTGATAATTTATATTCTCATGTGAGCAAAATATTTCTCAAAACAGTTATACAAATATAATCAACTTTGTATAAATTTTAATCTTAAAATTTTTATTTTACCTTTATATATTTTATTTCAAAAATATTAATTTATAATATCAAATATGAAAAAATAGACTTTAGAAAATAACTTTTAAATCCAAACACAGGATGAATCTAACTAGTTGAACCGAATTATTCGTGAATTTCTTACCAATCAAATTTAAATTGAAAATAAAAATGGTGACAAACTAGAACTGATATTTAAGTTGAACCAATTCATAACAAATTGAGTTGAGTTGAGGCGAATACGATTCCACTCGATCCATTTTCAGCTCTACTTGAAACAAAACCCGTCCGTGTTTTCGACCCATTTTCAGCTCTACTTGAAACAAAACCTGTCCGTGTTTTCGTCTTTGGCAAACACTCTTTGTATTCGGTGATAAGTGTTATTGATATCGAAGTGTTAAAGGGTTAAAAAAAATTGAGAAATTAAAGAAGACAGTGAAGGACAGGGCGTGGAGATTTGATATTCATGTATACATCAAATCTAACGGTGCACCGAATCATTAAATAAAATACTTACAATAGTGAGACAAGTGTCCCATACTTCATTAATTCAACCCACAACTACCCCCTATTTTGATGCAAATTCTTCAAAATTTTGTCACTGTTCTCATCTTAACACCTTATCTTATTTTCTATATAAACAGAATATCATTAAGATATTACACTCACCAAATCAAACAAAACAATATAAAGAATTCAAAAGAAAGAATACAAAGATGGCAAGAAGCATGAAGCTAGCATGTGTTGTTCTGGTGATGTGCATGGTTGTTACTGCACCTATAGCAGAAGGTGCAATCTCATGTGGCGCTGTACAAGGTGATCTTGCACCGTGCCTTACTTATCTTAAAGGTGGTGCTGGTCCTTCTGTACCATGCTGTGGAGGAGTCAAGAAGCTTCTTGCTGCCGCCACCACCACCCCTGATCGTAAGGCTGCCTGTAACTGCTTGAAATCGGCTGCCGCTTCTATTCCAAATTTGAATACAAACAACGCTGCTGCTCTCCCTGGCAAATGTGGTGTTAACATTCCTTATAAGATCAGTACCTCCACCAACTGTAATACGTATGTCTTTCTTTAACTTTTCACTTTCACTCTTATTTTTTTGCTGGTTTATTTTGTAGCCTTTAAAATATGAAATTCATTACTGACTAGTTTTTTCATTTGTTCTATTGACAGCATTAAGTTTTAAAGATGATAGTGCGGTTTCAAGGTTATCTTATGGAAACTTCTCAGTAGTATTAATGAAACTTTAATATTAAGAATAATATCTAAGTGAGAGTGATACATTAGGATCATGTTACATGTGGCGGTCCAATCATATTGTACTAGATCTATACTATATGGACTATCTCTTACTATGTTGTTGTATCAATCTTTGTAGTGACATATTTTAATGAGTTTCTGATTTTAAATTTCTAAAAATATATCACGTTATTGTATACTAAAATGAAAATTTATGAAGGTATCACCTAAAATTATTGATTAACATATATGTTTTATTCTTTTACGAAAATTAACATACTTATTAAATGTAATAAGTATAATCTCCAAATCCTTGCATAAATCTCGATTTAAAACCTAAACTCTATAGATTTTATGTTTTTAAGTCAGTATTTCGTTTTAAATTAAAATCGTATTATAGGACGATTTTAAATGATTTAAATCGCTCTAAAATCAGTATTTCGTTTTAAATTAAAATCGTATTATAGAACGATTTTAAATTATTTAAATCGCTCTAAAATCAGTGAAATCGTATAAAATCGTGTAAAATTGTTGGATTTTACTCTTTGATCCGATTTTACCTTTTTTGTCAAATTTTAAAAAACACATTTTATATATTTTTCTCATAAAAACTTCTTTTATGCTATTGAAGAACCTTTGTCATTTAAATATAAATTTAATCAAGTTGAATATGAACTTATGTCATTTAAATATAAATTTAATCAAGTTAAATATGAATTCACTAATTAAAATGATGTTGTAAATGAATTGAATTGATGAAGATAAAATGATGTTGTAAATGAATTGAATTGATGAAGATAAAAACACTTGTTTCTTTAAACTTTCAAAACTTATGAAACTATTTTTTTTTAAACTATCTTTTGGATGTTACTTTTATGATTTGATGGATAATTTAGGTAATTTGATAAAAATTTGTGTGTATTACATTTTATTACGGTGATATAGTATATTTTTTATTTATAATTAAGTTAAATATTCAAATTATTGATGCATTTACAATATTATATAAGTACATATGTGTCGTATATAGAAATTTAATATTAATTTAATATGAGGTAAAATCTATGATTTTACGTTTTGATTTTACCTAAAAAAACGAATGCAATCTAAGATCTTGACAAATACTCAATCACCCGAAAACACTATGCCACTCTGATGAGACTATCTTAAATATGAAAAGTAATAAAAATATGAAAAAGAGTCTCATAACATCCATCTTCTAAATAAATTGATTCTAGAAGAAAATTATCAAGATCTTGTGACTCCGAAACGAATACGGAAAACACCTTTTGTAATACAATATTACAACGAACTCCATGTTAATTGTGGTAATAACTCGTCATAACTAAAATATATTTTACTACGTTCATTGTTAAAAACCGTATTGAAATGTATCAAGAGTTATGGGGTTGAAATCTCTGCTCAAACAATTTTTTATTTATCGACACAAAATTTCATTGTATATCACCACATTTCTTTTAGTCAACTATAGTGTAAAGTTCAATTATTTCATCAAGGTTCGTCTTATGAACTATGGTGAAAGTTGATGCTTATCTATATATAAGCAAAATTATCTCTCACCCAGTACATATTTGTTGTTTCTTTCAAAAGAAATCCCTATAATATTTCACACTTCTCTCTCAAAATAAAATCCTAACATCTATGTCACTTACCTCACATATGGATACATTCAGGTCTGTTTCTAACATATTTTATGAGTTGATATTTTTGCTGTTACATATAAAAGTTCTATATTGTTTAAAGTTTGTTGTTGATGAATGTTGTTGTTCATATTTATTTTAGATTAATTTATTATATCTTATATGGTTTGCGTGTTTTTCCAACACCTTATCGAATATATAATTTTTGGGGCTGCATTAGAAAATTGTAATATTATAGATAAAGTTATATTAGAAAACAAGTTACACGTTCAATTCTAGGCAAAAATTCTTTCGACCATTAAGTGCATTTCACTCCTTAATCATTATAACTTGGTTTAATGCTTTTAGTTTTTCAATCTCGCATTCCTTCCTCCTATAATTTAGTTTACAAAGTAAATAACATGTTGAAAAATGAAGTAGAGGTGAAGGAAGGGGGTTGAATAACTAGGAGCATTAAAAAAAGTTCTAATTATTAAAGAGCGAAATGCAGATAAGGAGTTGGAGAATTCTTGTTTAACACTGAACTTGTAACTTGTTCTTTTAATATAACTTAATTTGCCGTATTATAATATTCTAGATCATACTAAAAAGTTATATGATTAGTGAGCATTGGCAAAATAAGCATTCAAAATAATTTATAATAAACTCAATGTCTATATCATAATGATTGTTTAGAACAACTGTTGTTAAAAGTTTTTCTCTAACGTATATCACAAGGCTTGTTAGAAATAATCATTGTGATATGTATCACACTTCTTGTCATATAATCATGATCGTGTGACCGTGGTGGAAAGTATCATACATACAACCACCCCTTATCTAATAATAATTGATCAGTAGTTGTGGTATCCATTTTCCAATTGTTGTGGTATCCTTTTTCCGTAGTAGTGTGTCGTCTCTAGAATCCTTCTAAATACACTTATCTTTATCCAGGGTAAGGATAACATCTTTAAAAAAGTAATGTAACCCCTCAAGAGCGGATAACTCTCTAAAAAATAAAGGTATCCTACATCTAATGTTTCGGGAGACCCTATTGATAACCTCCCTTATCTCTCTCACCAATCCTTTTTGCTAGAGAGAATCAGAGAATAAACCAGGATACTTAGACATTAAGGGGATTTTCCATAACTAAGGATACTCCCAGAAAGAAGTCTGAATAACCAACCCCACTTTTCTAGCATTGCCATCAATAGCAAATTAGAGGCACCTTCACTGCTACAAAAAGTGATTTTAACCTCGGTTTTTAAATCACCGAGGGGGGATTTATTTGTGCAAGGGTTCGAACCCCACTATATGCATTTTTGTTATTTACAACAGCAGCGCCTCATATATCTCGGTTTATAAAAAAAAAATCGAGGGATAAATTATTACTATCATTTTAATTATTTTAATTAAAACTCCTTACATTTTTTACACAAAAAATTAATAAAATAATTTATTTACAAACTACAATGTTTATCCAGAATATTATTTTTTTGGTGATGAAGAGGGCCGAAGTCTAACCCGGAATATTACATTGTTTACACAGAATAATAAAATAAAAATTAGTTGTCCATGAATATCATATGTTCTTCATTTCTTGAATTATGGGCAAGATCAAATGATGGATGCCAAAATATTTTCTATTGCTTTTCTTGCATTTGTTTACGATATAAACAAAAAAAAAAAGTAGATAAATAAATAATGTTTTCCTCAAACAAATATTTAAGAACAAAAACCTTAAACTAAAATAATTTTCTACTTTTACACCATCATAGATAACTCTTCGTGGCAAAGACTCTTGCAAAACTTAAAGTAGAGGATAATTTCAAGTGCTTAATGATATTTCATTATCAATATTTTCTATTCATAATGCATTTATAATGGACGTTATTTATGTTTCACGCAAAAGACTAATGGTAATGTCTTGAGAGTTGATAGTTATGAAATAGACGACAAAGATTTGATGAAGGACAATGATAAATATCTTCAATTTTAATGCTAAATTATACCCTCGGTTTTTAGTAAAACTAAGGTGCATAATCATATTTTTTTAAGATACATTGTTAACACATAATACTTAAACACAATATTACAATAAACACAGATTCTTGGAGAACAACAGTGGTAAATGGATTGAATACATTTAACTTCTAAAGGAGATATATGTTCTAACCATTAGAAATAATTTTTTTACAACAAATCTTTGGTAAAATCTAAATTTTGTTGCATATCCAAAAAATACTCCATAACTTATCCAACTTCTGATAAATTATTTGTTTCCACCATTAGAGGTTTTATTTTCTGATATTTGGGCAACATTATCTAATCATCAAAGACTTTTGATGCACACGCTCAAAAGGCCCGGAAGGTATCACTATAAATATGTAGTGTCTTCTAAACTCTCTTGCATATCATAATTTCATTCCTACCCTCTAATAGGATTATTCTCAAAAAGAATTCATCATAAATTCCGATCTCACCGATGAATTCACAAATAAACAACAAGAAAATAGGTTTTTCAGGAACTTTGCCAACCGAGAAGTCATGATAATTCATACCTTAGATCCCAAATAATACAAAGAGTTTAACTTTTTTAAGACCCTAGAAGAACTCAAACTCTCAAACTTCCTCTACGTACCTTCAGGAAAAATCTATATCTGTCAAGTAAAGATGTTCTACTCAAACCACCATCATGTTGATAGAATCATCCATAACGAGGTAGACACATATTCCATAACCATGTCTGTAGAAGAATTTGGAAAACTTCATCATCTCCCTCATGAAGACCAACTCACTAAATTAGGAGACAAGTAAAATAAGTATAACAATTTCCTTGCAGCGTCCTCCTTAACGATAGAACCATCCTTACACATTCCCTGTCCTCTCACAATCGGATATATAATCTATGAGAGTAGAATGACCCACTACATCTTAACCTATATTCTCCTTCCCAGACTAGGAAACTTTGGTCTTCTAACCCAAGCATAGGTAAAAACCATATGATTTATAGAGGACAAACTAAAATTAAATTGGGATCAACTAGTGATTGATTACGTTAGATAAGTTAGAGTAAAAAATTCATCACTACCATATGGAAACTTAGTCACAAAATACTAGAGAAATCTGGATTCAACCTAGGTGATAGAACTGGCTTCAATGAGAAAATCACAAAAATAAGAAAAGTCATCCTACCCTCAATGCATTATGAGTTGAAAGATGGAAAAAACATAGGAAGCAATTATCAATAGAAGGAAAAGAAAAGATTGTTAGCAAGATATTCCCATAGAAATTATCGAAAGTGATGATGTCTCTCCTCAGAGATATGATGAAAGTTTTGTGAGAGAAAATTCACTTACTATATGAGATGAAAATTGACATACTATATGGAAAAAAAATTGACTTCATAGCCACTTCATTCCTGACAAATCCAAACTTTCCGGCCACCTTTTCCATTATATGATGATTCTGGTGAAGAATAGTCCACATTAGATTTCTTGCCTTTTTTGATTGTGTGATTTTTGCACATTTCTTTCTTTTTATTATATATTGTAATTTCCCATTCAATAATATAAGTATGTTTTCTCCTTTAATATATCTATGCTATTTTTCTACATGATATTTTCATTTAAAATATATGATAAAATAATAATAATAATAATAATAATAATAATTTTGGACTACAACATTATTGGGCCCTCAATAATACTTGTATGTACAATTATCCTTTTTCCCTTATGTCTATATTGAACACAAGGCATAGACCATGTCATCCTTGTCCAGTTCAATATTGGGCCCTCAGACATTTATCTTGTTACGCAGGATGGACAAATTTCATCTAGATCACTCATGTCCCTCAACATCTTTATGAAGTACCCATCAACTGTCTTTATGGTCATCCACTTACGGATAACGTTTGATCAACAATAAATCACCTGACTCTGCATCTAGTGTCCATAGTGGTTTCAGGTCGAAGGATGGTATACACCACTTATCACCATGAGAATAATTTATGACACTTTGCATAACATTCTATGTAGTATTCTCATAGCGGGTCAATCCAGTATAAATATTACTCCTAATATTTATACCTATGTCAAGACTTGATAACTCCTTATCCATGATCCATAAGATGTGATCATCAGTCTATCTTCATAATAATCTCAATGCTTTAATGTTTCCCACTTCATAATAAAGCTCGATTGCAGATACTTTAAGAATAATCTCCTAGTACGATGTGGTTCGAGGACGAACCATGCATAAGATGGTGGGCATGTAACACGCGAGTCCAAAAGAAGGCGGGGGTGGTTACACCGTATTGAACACCTAAGGCCAAAGGAGGCAAGGGTGTTCGCCACATCGGAATGAAAGGGATCCTAAGACTATGCAGATATGAGACTGCATGGTTGAAGGAGGCTTAAAAGGATTAATTGGTACTACCTATATCAACAAGATGCATCTTCTTTTCGATAGCCTAACCATAAGAACTCCACAGTTAAGTGTGCTTGGCTTGGAGTAGTGCTTGGCTTGGAGTAGTATTGGGATGGGTGACCTTCTGGGAAGTTTCTCGGAAAGCGTGTGAGTGAGGCCAAAGCATGCTGAAAAGACTCGTGTTGGTCTGTGGGATCAGTCGGTAATCCTGAAGGCCGTTAGGGGTGTTTCAAATGGTATCAGAGCCATACATCTCCCAGTACAATGTGGTTCGAGGACAAACTATGTGGAAGCTGGTGGGCATGTAACACCCGATAATTCGATTATTAAAAATTAGAATTTTTAATTATTAATTTAATTATTAGTATTTTTGAATTATTGGAATTAATTAATTAAAATGAAAGTGGAAGTGTTGGTGGTGTGAGGTGTAAAGTGGGGGTGTGATGAGTAAAAGACTCTACTCACACTATTTATTTTATTTTTATTATTTTAGAATAATAAAAGGAATAAAAGAAGAAAAAAGAGGAAAAGAGAAGAATTGGAACATTCATTCTACGTGCAATTGAGAAGAGGCAAAGGAAGGAGGAAAAGCCAAAGGTTCAAAATCCGACGACTTCTCACGAGGTAAGGGGTGATTTCTCGCAATTATGATGCCTTATGGGTTTTGGGAAATCAATGGAATAGTTGATTATGTTAGGGAACCCAAATTAGAATTTTCTAAGTTTGTAGGATTATCCTTAATGTTGTCGAATTGTGTGAATTTGAACTGTTCGTATGTTATAGGAATGTTGGGGATAATTAGAGTGTGTTATGTGACATTATAATGGTGGTTATTAGATGATTATGTTGACCTTTGATGCTAAGATTCATAATTGGAATAAAGATAAAAGTTGGAAAAACAGGATGTTGTCAATTGCAAGTTTTTGGTTCTGCAGGTTACAGGAACTGGTTCCCATGTAGGACGAACAGGGTTCCTGGTACAAAAACCAGAGAGGGAGTGCTCCTGAGTTTGTGGGAACCAGTTACTCCTGGGGAGGAACCGGGTTCTCAGTTGAAATTTTTCAAAGAAAATGAATTTTTTTGTGGGAACCGGTTCCCAGTTTGGAGGAACCGAGTTCCCCATAGTAAAACCAGAGAGCGTGAAAATTAATCTTCTGGGAACCGGGTTCTCCCTGGGAGGAACTGGTTACCACTGTGTCATTTTCACAAATCTTCAAACTTCAAAAACTCGTATTTTCTAATCCGTAACTCCGATTCGAGTGTCGTTTTGGGCAGTGTTCTTTAAATTAAAAATGTTATTTTATAAAATAAAGAAAATATTATTTAGTGGATTTTATTTTAAAAAGATTCGATTTTCCGAATTGTAAACTATGGTAGTTCTAGAAATGGTGATGAACTGTTAGGATTGTTCTGACAGGTTGGGCGAGGATTAATGCTTATGTGCCATTCTCCTGTGGTTTATTCATGATTGTATTGATATCATGTGATGATTGTTGGTGTTGTTATTCATAGAACATTGTTGTTGATATCATGTTCTGTTGTTGAATGTTGCATGCTTTTGATGTGCATGCATATGCATTCTGGTGGAGTTAATTCCCATTGTGTGGAATTGGACTTGCAGAGCCAATACCCGTACCCAGTGGTTTAGTGGTGGTGAGGCTGGATTCGTGTCCCAATGGTGTATGGACGAATCGAGGATTAACACTGTGTGCAAAGTGGAAACGGAACAGTGTGTGAATTTGGTTCACGTTTGGTACCACATGCATAGAGTCTTGCATTGCATATGGATTATAACATGATAGGATGGTTTCCAGTGTTATAATCTTGTTGTTGTTATTATTGTGCATATTCACCTGTATGAATTGTATTTGTATACTGAATCTGATTATGCTAATAAGGGTGAATTGATATACTGAACTGTTTTATTGTTTTTAGAAACGTATAATGCATTTTAATTTTGATGAAATCTCACCCTTACTTTGATGATTTCAGATTCAAGTCTTAGCCGCTTAGGAGCTGGTGAGGATGGCTTTTGAGCTATGCGTTTAGTATCTGCGTGTCAGTGTCATGCTCTGATAGTTGTAACACTGGGGAACATTTGGTCGCGAGTTTCATTTTAAAACTCTGTTGTTTCTTTTGGTTAATTTTGGGAATAATTATGGATTGAATTTTATTTCGATTTTGATGGTATTTCCGCTGTGTAAAACATGTATGCTGGTTTTGGTTATTTTAATGAAGTTCTTCAGTGAAGCATGACATTTATATAAGACTTTCTATTTAAATAAATTGTAATGCCCTTGTCTTACATGTTATCTCTGATTTATTTATCAATATTCACGGGGTATTTTAGAAGGGTGTTACAATAGTGGTATAAGAGCATAGTCGATCGTTGTGACTAGTGTCTTAGTGTCATTATCCCTTTTGTATGCGACTAGTGCAAGGTAACACTGTCGATACTTGTGCTCTAATGAGGTTGTTTTGCAATTTTATAGAACAATGGTCGAAAGAGGTAACGGAAGAGACGATGCTGCAATTGCCGAGGCTTTGGGAATGCTTGCTGGTGTGCTTGGAGGAAATTAGCTGGGAGCTGGTATTGGTGCTGACAGACAATTGGGGAATTTTCAGCGGAACAATTCTCTATTGTAGAAAGGCACGTATGATCCGGAAGGTGCTCAAAGATGGTTGAAAGAGATTGAGAGGATCTTCAGAGTGATTGATTGTACTAAAGAGCTGAAAGTGAGGTATGGTACTCATATGCTGGCAAAGGAAGCTGATGACTGGTGGGTTGCTACCAGGACTGAGATGGAGCAAGATGGTGTCGTATTGACTTGGGCTGTGTTCAGGAGGGCTTTTCTGAGGAGGTATTTTCCTGAAGATATTCGGGGAAAGAAATAGATCGAGTTTTCGATTGATTTAGTTCCTAGAACTAGTCCGGTTTTGATGGCTCCGTATCAGATGTCTGCTTCTAAGTTGAAAGAGTTTAAGAGACAACTTGAAGATTTGCTTGAAAAGCAGTTTATTCGTCCGAGTGTATCTCCGTGGGGAGCACCTGTTTTGTTGGTTAAGAAGAAGAAAGGTTCTATGAGGTTGTGTGTTGATTATAGACAACTGAACAAAGTGACTATTAAGAACAAGTATCCACTTCCTAGGATTGATGATTTGATGGATCAATTGGTTGGTGCTTGTGTTTTCAGTAAGATTGATTTGAGGTATGGTTATCATCAGATTCGTGTGAAAGTTGAGGATATTTAGAAGACCACTTTTAGGACAAGGTATGGTCACTATGAGTATTCTGTAATTTCATTCGGTGTGACTAATCCTTCTTGTGTGTTTATGGAATATATGAATAGGATTTTACATGAGTATCTTGATCAATTTGTTGTTGTGTTCATTAATGATATTCTGATTTATTTCAAAAGTGAAGAGGATCATGCTAAGCGTTTGAGGATTGTGTTATCTGTGTTGAAAGAGAAGCAGTTGTATGCTAAGCTTTCTAAGTGTGAGTTTTGGTTGAAGGAAGTGAGTTTTCTTGGGCATGTGATTTCGAGTGGTGGTATTTTTGTGGATCCTTCAAAGGTTGAAGTTGTATCTCGATGGGAAGCTCCGAAGTTTGTTTTAGAGATTATAAGTTTTCTTGGATTGACTGGTTATTATCATAAGTTTATTGAACGTTTTTCTAAGTTGGCGTTACCTTTGACGCAATTGACAAGGAAAGGTCAAGCTTTTTTTGGACTAGGTAGTGTGAAGATAATTTTCAAGAGCTTAAGAGAAGGTTAACACCCGCTCCTATTTTCATTTTGCCTAATCCGGCATAACCATTTGTGGTGTATTGTGATGCTTCATTGATGGGTTTAAGAGGTGTGTTAATGTAGAATATTCAAGTGGTAGCTTATGCTTCAAGGAAACTTAAAATTCATGAGAGGAATTATCCGACGCATGATTTAGAGTTGGCCGTAGTTGTGTTTGGTTTGAAGATTTAGAGGCATTATCTGTTTGGTTCAAGATTTGAGGTGTACAACGATCATAAGAGTTTGAAGTATCTATTTGATCATAAAGAGTTGAATATGAGGCAAAGAAGATGGTTGGAATCTTTGAAAGATTATGACTTTGGTTTAAATTATTATCCGGGTAAAGCGAATGTTTTAGCTGATGCTTTGAGTAGGAAGTCTTTGCATATGTCGTTTTTGATGGTGCGAGAATTGGATTTGATTGAGCAATTCCGAGATTTAAGTTTGGTTTGTGAAGTGAATTCTTCTTGTGTTAACCTTGGTATGTTGAAGCTTACTAGTAGTATTTTGGATGAGATTCGAGAAGGTCAGAAATCTAATTTAGTTTTGGTAGATAAGTTATTGTTTATCAATCAAGTTCGCAGTGGTGATTTTTGGATTGATGAGAATGGTATCATGAGGTGTCGTGATAGAGTCTGTATTCCCGATGTTGGTGATTTAAGGAAGAGAATTCTTGATGAAGGACATCATAGTGGATTGAGTATTCATCCTGGAGCTACTAAGATGTATCAAGATTTGAGGATGTTATTTTGGTGGTTTGGTATGAAGAAGAATATTGCTGAGTTTGTGTATTCTTGTTTGATCTGTCATAAGTCTAAAATTGAACGTCATAAACCGTCTGGTTTATTGCAGCCATTATCCATTCCTGAGTGAAAGTAGGATATCTTTTCTATGGATTTTGTTTCTGGATTTCTGAGGACTCCGAGTAGTCATGATATTGTTTGGGTTATTATGGATAGATTGACAAAATCTGCTCACTTTATTCCTATTTTGATGGATTATCTTACGACAATATTTGCTAAGTTGTATATTGAGAAAGTTGTGAGTTTGCATGGTGTTTCGTCGAGTATTGTTTCGGGTAGAGATCTGAGGTTTACTTCGTATTTTTGGGAAGGTTTGCAAAGTGAATTGGGTACTAAGTTGAGTTTGAGTTCGACATATCATCCGCAAACTGATGGTCAAACTGAAAGGACAATTCAATCATTGGAAGATCTTTTGAGAGCTTGTGTTTTAGAGCGTGGGGGTTCTTGGGATAGTTATTTGCCTTTGATTGAGTTTACCTATAACAATAGTTTTCATTTGAGTATTGGAATGGCTCCATTTGAATCTTTGTATGGAATAAGGTGTAGGACGCCTTTATGTTGGTATGAATCTGATGAGAGTGTTGTGGTTGTACCTGAGATAGTTCAACAAACTACGGATAAGATTAAGATGATTCGGGAAAAGATGAACATTGCCCATAGTCGTCAGAAGAGTTATCATGATAAGAGGAGGAAGGATCTTATCTTTGAGAAAGGGGATTGTGTGTTTTGCGAGCTACTCCTTTGACTGGTGTTGGTAGAGCATTGAAGTCAAGGAAGTTGACTCCGTGTTTTATTGGTCCGCTTCAGATTGCTGAGAAAATTGGTGAAATATCCTATCAAATTCATTTTCCACCGTCACTTTCTAATCTTCATGACGTATTCCATGTATCTCAATTAAGGAGATATATAGCGGGTATATCTCATGTTGTGCCGCTAGATGATGTGCAAGTTAGAGATAATTTAACGGTTGAGACTTTACCGATGCGTATTGAGGATCGAGAAGTTAAGAAACTTTGAGGTAAGTAAATAGCTTTGGTGAAAGTGGTTCGGGGAGGTCCTTCTAATGGTAATGTGACTTGGGAGCTTTAGAGTCAGATGAAGGATTCGTATCCTGAATTATTCGCTTGAGGTAATTTTCGAGGGAGAAAATCTTTTAAGTAGGGGAGAGTTGTAACAATCCAATTTTTAATGGCTAATTATTAATAATTATTATATATTATATTATGTGATAATTTATTTAATTGGGTGATTTAAATGAATATTTGAATTATTTGAATATGAGTGTTATTTAATTAATTGGGTTTTATGAGTAGAATTGTGGTTACTTGCTTTTGGGCCTAAGATTATGAATAGAAGTAATAAGGAGGTGTTAAGTATTAAGCTCAATAATACATTACTAGTTAGTAAATGTTAGAAGGAAAAAGATAATTAGTGTTGTCATTTGGAGAAAAAGAAAGAAAAAGAAGATAAGAAAAGAGGAGAAGAAGAAAAAAGAAGGTGAAACCCTAGGAAGTCAAATCTTCAAGAGGTAAGGGGGAGAATCTTCATTATTATGCATTTTTATGTTGTTGGTTACCTGTATGCAGAAAAATAATAATAATTGTTTTATGCATGAATAGCTTAGGGGATTGCTTGCTTATGATTTATACTTAATTTACATGATTTCTAATAATTCTATTGTTGAGTTTTGAATCATGTTTGGATGCGATTTCGTCGATTACATGCTACTTGAATTACTGTATGTATGTTATGTTTTGGATGGAATGTTGTGAATAACATGTGTTGGCTTAAATACTATATGTTATTTGATATGTATGATGATAGTATATTCTATGTGTGAAGCAACTCGATTTTCAAAAATCATTTAAAATGAATTTTCAAAACAATGAAATCGCCACCTAATTTTATTTGTTCTAGAAAGAACGGGGAAATATAGATAAAACCCACAAAATCGGATATAGGCGGTCTACAAGACCAAAAAAGATGGATTCGGGAGTCGGTTACGCAAGAGGAAGGTATTAGCACCTCTTACGTCCATCGTACTCGATGAGACCCATTTAGTTCAAAATGTGTTTGTGTGTGTGATCGCTAATTTCTAAGTTATAAATAAGAAAGATTAAAAGGGGTTTGTTTATTATTATTTTGAGTTTGACACGGTTTCAAAACCGCGTGCCTACGTATTCCCTCGTGCAATGGGAAAGTCAAAACTCCGTAGTTCTTGTTGAAAATGTTTGAATTGGTTGTATTGATTTTAGTTGAAAATGTTTTTGATGACCGCATATGAGCGGAAAAGGAATTTGAATGGGTTGGATTGATTTTAATGGTAGATGACAAGTACCAAAACGTCGGGATATCCTCTAACGATTCGATACTCGAGATTGGTGATTGAGGTCAACCGATCTTCTCTCATCCAAAATCTTTATTATGAAAAGGGCGAGGTGAAACAACGTTCACTTTTATTAAGTGTTATGGAATAAAGTATTCAAGTCATTGGGTTACCCTCTAATGGCCCAAATACTTCACATTTTAATTAAATCGTCTTAACCTCTAACGGTTTACTTAAATACCATAGCACCATGTTTTTTTGTTTTGAGAAGAATTGATTTTTGAAAACAAATTCAATTAATTAATTTAATATGAAAGTGTTTTAAATATTTAAGTGTATGGAATAAAGTATTTAAGTCATTGGGTTACCCTCTAATGGCCCAAATACTTTACATTTTAATTAAATCGTCGGGCTAACCTCTAACAATTTAATTAAATACCATAGCACTATTTTTTTGTTTTGTAGAAAAATTGATTTTTTGAAAACAAATTCAATTAATTAATTTAATATGAAAGTGTTTTAGGAAAACAAGCGAGCCCATACAAGGTGGCTTTATGTATGCTCCTAAAAGTGGGACTAGCGTGACACTAGTATTCTAAACGACCGATTTGAAAAATCGATCGAATAGGACCAAACTATAAATGTGTGCAGGTGTGCATTGTGTATGTTTACCTGCTTCTTTGATGAAGAGCCCAAGAGGAGGCTATGTGTTCTAATATGATAAACGCGTGATTAAACGATAATTAGAACACACAAGGAAATAAATCCTAAGCTATTACAACCAAATTGAATTAGTTTGAATAATTGAATAGCTTCTATGCGGTGAAAGAATTGAGCTTCGGGTAGTCTTCAAGGTCGGATAAGGCTTTGATGTATCGGATGAATACCAAATGAAGGCTCCTACATCACTCAAAATACAAACAAAAAAAAACTATGCGGAAAATGTTGCAATGCTTAAGTATGTATTTCAAATTCATTCGAAGGTTGAATTAAATTTCGAATTCGAAATTGAAACACAAAAATAATAATTAAAATGTAATTGAATTTATTTACAAATGGATATGAATAAAGTATAAGAATAAAAGTAGTATAATTGTATTTATAATACTAAATATGAAATAGAAATATCAAATACATTACTAAATATCATATCAAAATAATAGTAGAAATATAATAACAATATATATATAAAAAGGAAAAAAGTATATAGATGCAATAATAGAAAATATGTTCTTGGACAATTCTTGGATGCCTTCACAACAACAAACGCGTTAGTAGCATAAGTATGGAATAAAAAGTAAATGAAATGGAAATGCGATAATTAGAACATGTATTAGTAATCACAAATGAATTGAGAATTAAACATAACAAAGTTTATGATAACCAAGCGATTCCATTAACATCAAGTAGCAATGAACGGGAAAACATGGTTTTAAATTGCGAACGAAGCCAAAGGCCACAAACTCATGATTTTATTTAGTCCACATTTGAAACGAAGAATCGATATCGAAGCAAATTTCATTCACAACTAATACAAATGTCGGGCAGCAGCTACAAAACTTAATGATGCTTAAAAGGATTCGATTTAATCATATTCAACATCAAACACATTCAAAGAATATCATGATTCTCAATTCACAAACACACATGGGAATCACTAACTCATACTCTTACACCATCCAAGCTCAAGATAAGAAAAATCGGATTCATAATAAGTTCTAAACCTTTAAAACTAAATCCGGGCAGCAACAAACGATTACATTGCAAAATCCTATCTCTAACCATATTGGAAAACAAGAGAGAATAACCTCGAAACTAATCAACAAGTTTAAAATCATTCCAAGTTGTCTAAATAATAACAAGGTGAAGTCAACAACATCTTTCCAATCAAGTAATCACATGGAATCAAATCTCCAACTATTAACTCGAAACAATTTCGAAACTAAATCAAGCACAAAGTTGTTGATGCTACTTTTAATACTAAATTCACAAATCGATTTCAACATAGTCAAAACCTTATCACAAATTAACGCAAATAGACATGCTATTCTAGCCAACTCATAACCTCTATTATACCAAACAAATCGACAGCAATAAGCGCAACACTAGCACACACATCGATAAAATCGAACTTTCCAAATGTCTAAAAGTCAATACTTACTAGTATAAATTCATATTACGAAATGTCATATAAACATGTAAATTCTATTATAGCATACATTAACGTGTCAACCTAACAGACTTTGTTGAAATGAACACAAGCTCTCTTATCCTAAAGGAATCAATCTAGTTAACACAGACAACAAATCTATCACCAATTTGGTATAAACAGGGGCACTAACATGGTAAACATCATAATTTGGTCACAAATCCATGTTCAAGCTAGACATAACCCAATTAGATTCAACACAACAGCTTCAATACACAAACAAAGACAGCATCATCAGAATCAAACCAGCATTTCATAGAAGTAGACTACATAACAGATATAATGTTATTTCCGAATACTATTTGACAGAGACAGTTTGAGAAGGAAATGAGTGTTACCGAAAAAACGCCGATCTGAAACTGGCCAGAAGTTGTCAATGAATCTTCGGAAGGAGATTGAAGCTTGTTGAAGTGTCACGTTGTTGCTGATAGTAGGTTAAGACAGAGGTATTGGTGATGAACGAAATCTCGACGTGGTATAAGATTGTAGGTCCGAACAGATATGGTTTCTGAGGCGACACTGTGAGATTGTCGCCGATGAACTTAACGCAAAAATGCCATTCCCGACATTTCTAACAGCGGTAGAAGAACTATGAGGGTGTTTGGCTTGTTAGTATGCTGTTGTGTTTGGAAGGAACAGGACTTACGGCGAGTTTGAAGGCTGGAAGAGTTGTGTTGCTGCTGACTTTGAATAGTGAACACAAGTTGGAACTACGGCTTGTTTTGAATGGATCGGAGAAGAGCTTGCTGCGATTTGAGCTACGGAAGTTGACGGCGAGACAGAGGACGCGGTTATCGTGAGGGTGAGACGGTGGGAGTGAACAGAGGGAGTTCCGGTGATGGTGGCGGAACGGAGGTGGTACAGAGTGAGACAGGGAGATTGAAAGGGTTACGTATTGTCGAACGGAGGGTGACTGGTTCGGTGAAGGATAGCGAAGGGAGTGTTGAGGGTTACGGCGAGAGAGAGACAGCAGAAGGGTATGTTCCGGAACAGTGATGAAGGGTAAGGGGGTGTATTAGTGATGAAGGAAGGAGGCCATGGTCCGATGGAGATGGCGTGGCTGTTTGAGATGAAGGGTTTGACAGAACAATGAGGTGACTTTGAGCTTGCTGTTGATTGGGTCGTGACAGTGAGGGTTTTGGAGTTGGAAGTAGAGAGAGGGTTTCCGGCGAGTGAGTAACACGGAGAGAGGAGTGAGTTTCGGTTTAGAGAAAAAGATGAAGAGACTCTGTTTTTTTAATTTTGGATCTCAGATCCTCTTTCTATGCTCTCCGCCTCTCTCTTTATGTTTTTCGTTCCTCCCTCCTCACATTTTCGGTTGTTTTTTTAATTTGGCCTCCCTTAATCAATGACATAACATACACATATATACCCAAATATTAGGGTTTGGCAATTTTTAAAAATGACAAAAATACCCTTTTGATGAATTGGACCCAAAAGCCCAATAGATTAAAAACAAACCTATCCAACAACATTTTATTTTGATTTTTTGGAGGTGAAAATTGGACACTTAAAATTGTTAAAATGATAAAAAATTGGACAATAAAATATCCGAAAAAATAAAATAAACATATTAAAATAAATCACGGGTTTCATAGATTAAAGAAAAAATTATCGACATAATTAAAATTGAAATAAAACGATAATAAAAAATACCTGATTTTAAAACACTTACGGTTAAAAACAAAACTTCGAAATGTATTGAAAAATTAGAGAGATCACATTTTCATGATCTACGTGACACGTAGATTCATAAAGCAGTGAGTTAGAAGCGAAAGTTTGAAATATTTTTCCCACTAATTTCCGTACAGTGTCGAATCGCTTTTAGCAGTCTGTTTGTAAAATCGAAATATTGATATCATCGACATATAATCAACTTAAAATGATGCAAGAAACAGGTAGAGAAATGAAAATGAATGCAGTGGAATAACGGGTATTTCATAACCATAAAATGATGCAAATATCAATTTAAACTAACTTTTGGTCAATTTAAATACGATGAAATGATGCATATGCGATGTGTAAATGACTTTAATGTCAATGACCTAATGGAAGTATATGGTGAATGTGATGCCTAAACCAGATAAAATCGAGATAGGAGGGCAAATTTTGGGTGCAATAGTTGTTCTATTTAATCATCTTTAACCGAAAGTGAGATTGGTGCTAGCCTTCAACTTTAGAAGAAGATTAAATACTCAAAGAACCCTAAAATTTGCGTCCAAGAACAAGTAGAAATATTTTTTTGTTGTTTTTATGTTTTTTGGAAGCCTCCACTAACAAGTTTTGGCGGATAATGGTATGATATTCCCAAAAGATTTCCTCAAAAAGGAGAGGAATGATGAATATTTACAACTGGGCGACTCGACAGCAAGGTTACTGGGTGACGACCACGTTTTGAAAAATAACTGTTGGTAAAAAAGGCTCGACTTCAGTATGGTTACTGGTTTACGAGGCAATAAGGTGACTAGAATGAAAATGATATCAAAATGGCCGACGTCGGTAAGGTTACCGGGGGAACACAATCAGGTGATTGGAAAAGAAAGCCATAGTGAAGTCATTATCGTCGGTGAGGTCACCAGGAAATAAGTACTTTGAAAAGAAATTATGGTAAATTTACCAACTTTCGATTGAAAATGATATCAAAGTGGCTGACATCGGTAAGGTTACCGGGGTTCACAATCAGGTGATTGGAAAAGAAAGCCATAGTGAGGTCATTATCATCGGTGGGGTCACCGGGAAACCAAAGAGGTAGTAAGATCCATAACATCGGTAGGGTTACCGGGGGATCACAATCAGGTGATTGGAAAAGAAAATTAGCAAAGTTGCTACAACGGTAAGGTTACCGGAAGCATCGATCAGGTGATCGGGTGAAACAAGATTAGCAAAGTTGCTACAACGGTAAGGTTACCGGAAGACATCGATCAGGTGATCGGGGAACTGAGACATACAGTAAGGTTACTGGCATCGGTAAGGTTACCGGGGAGAAAAGTTTTAGTCAAATTGGGCTTAGAAGAAAGGAGAAACGATGAACTCCAAACATAGATCTTTAGCACGAATACGCTTGAATAAGCGGTTTCGCAGATCAAAAAAGACGAACTCATAGATCTTTGGAACGAGCATACTTAAATAAGTTGCTTCAGATCAAAATGAGAATGATGATCTTTGAACGAGCATTCTTAAATAAGTTGCTTCAGATCGTAAATGAAACCGATGCACCTTTGGAACGAGCATACTTCAATAAGTTGCTTCGCAGATCGAAAGGTAAGAACTCATAGATCTTTGAACGAGCATACTTCAATAAGTTGCTTCGCAGATCAAAATGAGAACAGACTGATCTTTGGAACGAGCATACTTAAATAAGTTGCTTCAGATCGAAAGGTAAGGACTCATAGATCTTTGGAACGAGCATACTTCAATAAGTTGCTTCGCAGATCAAAATGAGAACAGCGATCTTTGGAACGAGCATACTTCAATAAGTTGCTTCGCAGATCGAAACGAAACCGATGCACCTTTGAACGAGCATACTTTAATAAGTTGCTTGCAGATCGTAAAGGTAAGAACTCATAGATCTTTGGAACGAGCATACTTCAATAAGTTGCATCGCAGATAAAAATGAGAACAGGATCTTTGGAACGAGCATACTTCAATAAGTTGCTTCGCAGATCGAAATGAAACCGATGCACCTTTGAACGAGCATACTTCAATAAGTTGCTTCAGATCGAAGGTAAGAACTCATAGATCTTTGGAACGAGCATACTTCAATAAGTTGCATCGCAGATCAAAATGAGAATGCATGAGTATATGTCGTAAAGATATTAGACACACACAAGGAGGAGACCGACTGGAGCAGACTCACTGGGGAGAAGATATATGGAATGGTAAAAACATCGATCGAAGACGAATTCACGGGGAAAGAAGGCCAACCAAAAGAGACTCTAGCGAGGATTGCTAGGCTATGCTGGACTTCAAAAGTTTGAGAATATGCAAGAAATACAATATCCCTCAGGCCAAAGGCGGGGTGTATTTCTTCAAGAGTGGCAATTATATGAATTACCACACACCAAGTATGGATACTCAAACAATTGAGAAGCAAGAAAGGTTAGACACCGACTCTTACTCGCACTCTAACGACAGAGGCAAACATGGGTAAGATAACCAACAATGAGAATTTACAAAAAGCAAGACGCTTGATAAATATATTGAATTTGAATGATATAGGAGACCGACACGAGGTCAAAAATGCAGATAACAACAACAAGAAGAATTTCTTGAGGGAACCCTGACTGGGAATACCACTTGGGGATTTTTATGGATAAACTTCTCTTCGGAGACGCAAAAGGTACTCGAGAAACATTTTAATCTGGCTTATGCTTAGATGCATGTTTGAGATTATTATTTTTGGCGTAATGCTCCATATCAATGGAAATGCTACGCATTTTTGAGGATGCTATGTAATGCAATGATGCATGTTTTAATGATTCATCCAGACTAAAGGCAATTGTGAGAGCCGAGGAACATCAACCCTCCATGAATTGAATACAATCATCTGGTCTTCATCAAAGAGATGATAGTCTGGACCCTGATAGGGGGATTGTGGAATAGAAGCATCAACTTTCAATGATCTACATCACTGGGGAAGTAACTCTTGGAGATTAACATTCATCTGGGATGATGATCTTGTTGCGTTGAGTTTCTGATTTCAATAACTCTGGAATACGAGCTCTTGCATAAGAGGAGTCGACAACATCTTCTGGCACAAGTGAGCTTTTGAAAGTGATCTTGCTGGTGTAAACCGTTCTTTGTAATCTTCCGCGTCGGCGAAAGAGTGACAACATCCAAGGGCACACATATGCCATAGATAACTCTTGTTGGAGAGAAAGAAACTTTGTTGGTGACCAAAGCTCAGGCGTATCACTCACTTTTTTTAAAAATCTTTGGATAACAAAATCTTGATCTCTGATGAGCTGAGGATAACGATCCTGACTTGAATTGGAGATATGATCCTTAATTTCTGATGGAGAAATTCAACACAGACTTTGATCTCTGATGAGCTGAGGATGGTGATCCTGATTTCCTGACATGCTCATTCAAACTCAATAGTTGTTTAGCTTGCGCCTGGACTTGACTTGATTAATTATGAGGCGGCGGAATGCCCTTGCATAATTCTTTGCCCCGGTCTGTAGAGACTTTGAAGAAAATAGTCTTGAGAAGGCTTCCTGAGATCTGTATCATCAAGATAATTTGCCCCAATGTTATAAACTTGGAAATATTGCCCCTGACTAACCAAAGGTAAAGAGGGTTTCAACCATGCTTGGATGAATGCCCTTGATTACTCCTCTCTTTGAGAGATTTTCCGAATCTCGACATAAATGCCCCAAATTGACTGAAATTAGAAGACATCAACTGCTCAGGGTGGTTTTCATCTTGAAAGTAGGCTACTTCACAACCTTACTTCTCAACTCGAATGTTGTGCTCAATCGAGTGCTCATTATGAAGCTCACTATGTTTAACACTTATCTAGCAAAGACAATCAAATTATCCGTCTAAGTTAAAGAAACTCAAAGGATTATTGAAAACAAATTTGTAACTTGATGTTTAACACTTATCTATATGCAAAGAATATTTTATTCTCTACTTAAAAAAGATTTTAGGCTCAAAATTCAATGTTCAAAGTTCATGTGCTCCTCTTGAGAAAGTTTAT
This sequence comes from Vicia sativa, assembly GCA_021764765.1. NCBI lineage: Eukaryota > Viridiplantae > Streptophyta > Magnoliopsida > Fabales > Fabaceae > Vicia > Vicia sativa. The sequence continues at coordinate 264,714,188 of CM038794.1, read as the reverse complement.
GGTGCGATCGAGGAACCGAGGTTTCTTGGACACGATAGTCACCACCTTGCTATTGGTGTCCGATCATACGACCTTGTTCTTTTGTTGAGGATTTTATTTTGTCTTGTAATCCTTTTTTTATTTTATTTTCTTTTGCCATTTTTGCCTAAGCGACTTATTATGAAGTTTCGACTTAGCAGGCTTTTTTTCATCATTTTTTTATCACTTTTTTTGAACAAGTCGTGTGATCTTGCACCCTTGTTTTATTGAAGGTGATTGTGACTGCTTGAATCCTTGGCGGATGAGAGATAACAATTTTGGTATCGTCATCTGTTGATTTCTTGTGCGAGAGATAACCATTATGGTATCATTCTCTTCTGATGCACACTGTTGATAGGTGAAGATTGACCATTGTGGTTTTGACTTTCCTTGACCTTTTGAAGGATAACCATTATTGTATCCTTGGATGCGCACTCTTGATGAGTTTTGAACACTCGATCAGGTTAACTAAACAATACCCTGCCCCAGGTTAAAAAAAATGAGGGTTTTTTCTGAACAGAAAATAAACTCCTACTTCGAGGCTCGAAAGGGGTTAACAAGGGTTTCACTCCCTTATATCTCCGGTGTTTGGGAATTTGAAACAAGGCCTGTACATCGTTAGCAGGGTTTTTACTCGAAAGCATACCGTTTTAGATTATTGGTAAATTGTTCGTCATCCTCCCTACAGAGGTGTTGCTTTATTAATAAGAGTTGAATATCAAAAGCATAGTAAAACAAATATGAGTGAATACGAATGGATTACTTCAAGACAAACATATTCAATGCATTATGATTAGTATTCAGAAATAAGCAAGTTTTGCATACAAGAAAGTACTGAACAAAACAAGAAAAATTACAAATGAGCATGCAACATGAAACTAGAAATCTCCATGTTGAGGAGACTAGTCTCCGTATGGATTTCTTGCTTCAGAAGATGCACTTCGTAGTCGTGGCGTTCACTGAGTCAAAGGAGAGTTCAATTAATGCGTAGGCCCTCTGGAGTGAACGTGATTGCTTTGGAATCAATGAGTTTCTGAACTGTGCCTTTGAAAAGATTACATCCTTCAATTGTATGGCCAGGTGCCCCAGAATGGAACTCACAGTAGGCATCAAGATCATATCCCAAAGGATACGGAAAAGGAGGTGTCCCGAGCTCTTTTAACTCCACCAAAGAATGTTGGAGTAAGCGAGAGAGCAACTCACTATGAGGCATAGGGATTGGATCATGCACTTTTCTTGGCCTTATCAGATTCTTCCCACCTCGTTGTTGACGATTTTGTCGATAAGTTTGTCGTTGAGGATCATTCTGCTGCTGGGGAGCATACTGAACGGGTGTTTGACAGACAGTTGCAACACAGATTTGTGGAGCACACTGATCAGAAGTAGCTTTCGTCACCTGATTAGGCATCTGAAATGGAGGGTAAACAGGAGCTTCTTCCTCATCCTCGAAAATTGTACTTGTCTCTTGATCAATTTGCTCTAGAAATTCAGAAATAATAGCAACATCCTGACTATTACCCATCTTGAGACACACTCAATTTGTTCCCCTACAACAACCAGGTGTGAAAATGTAGAAGTACATCCATCAATCAGATAGGGACCCTGCAAGGTATTGGAGAACATCTCAATGAGTTCTCATTCCAAAAGAGGAGGTTGAACTCTAGCAGCTAATTCTCTCCATCTCTGTGCATACTCTTTGAAAGATTTTTCAGTCTTCTGAGTTAAACCTTGGAGTTGAATTCTGGTGGGAGCCATGTCCCTATTATAGTCGTACTGATTGACAAAAGCTTCAGCCAAATCTTTCCAAGTTTGAATGTGAGTTCGTTCAAGCTGAGTGTACCACTCGAGAGATGCTCCACTGAGGCTATCTTGAAAAACGTGCATGAGGAGCTTGTCATTTTCCGCATAGGGAGCCATCTTATTGTAATAGGCTTTAATGTGATTAATCGGACAAGAGGTACCCTTATACTTCTCGAAAGTGGGGACTTTGAACTTTGCAGGAATTTTGATACCAGGCACCAAGCACAAACTAGGAGCGTCTAAACCAAGGGAATCACGACCCTCAATAGCTTTCATCCTTTTCTCAAGGAGGTGAAGCTTTTTCTCAGATTCAGTCTCTTCAATCGGAAACCTGAAGGTGTCAAACGAAGACTCGAAGATATCCTCATAGTGAGGAGTTCCATTGACATGCATTTGAACGGTGTTTTTGACATCTTGATTTGAAAGGACCTCCTTGTGGTTAAGATTAACACCTGGTGGATTATTATGATTAGTAGTAACAACTTCGGACCTCTGAACAACTTGCTTTAACTCTTCTTGTCCAATGGCGAGGTTCTGGATAATCTCCATGAATTGATCCATCTGGGTATCTATATGAGTATTCATTGCAGCCACACTTGCTTGAAGTTGATCCATGATGACGACGATGTCAGGAAATCAGTCTTGTAGTCTTGAGATTCGGATGAGAAGCCAGGTCGAAATAAGTCCTTTGATTGAAGTGAATGAAATGCATGATGATGCATGAGTGATATGGGAAATAAACTCTTTTGAGATGATTGATGCAAATGGAATGCAAAATGATGATAATAACAGGTTCACAGAGACGTGAATCAGGGATGATATTAGTAATCAGAACAACTTATTTAGGTGGGCTCCTACGATAGGATAGCTCTAGGCTTCTACCCAATAATCCCAAACAAGGTGGTTCTAATGTTTTTGCTAAATGTTTCTTGGAGTCTCAGATCCCCTTTTACAAACACTATCATCGCGCGAGAGGCCTACATGGCGATAGTATTTGTAAAAGTATACCCCAAGAAACGGCTCTTAACAGGATGCTCGAAATCCAAAATTTGAGCGTTTGGTCTCGGTTAGGACAACATGAACAAACTTAGAGTTATAGGTCATTTGTCCAAAGATTGATGTCCTGCGCTAACGCGGGCCAACAACCTCCTTAAAACAACCAACTCTAAGCCGAGCCTTCGCTTCGGGCCAACAAGACAATGGAGTCAAGTGGACCTAGGCTACGCAACCCCTCTATTCCTAAAAGGTGACCTAGAAGCCTGGGTAGTGGGCTTATCTATGTATTAATGCCCATGAATTCCCATCACAATAATATATCAACAGATTAATATATAAAGCATAGAGGAAAATAAGCAAATAAATAATAGATAAGCTTAAAGAAGAAAGCAATAAACAAACACACAAACATGCGAAGAACTAAACTAGGGTTGACTCGCTTAGTCAAAAAAAGATTTTAAAAATTTTTCCCCAGTGAAGTCGCCAACTGAAGCAACTCGATTTTCAAAAATCATTTAAAATGAATTTTCAAAACAATGAAATCGCCACCTAATTTTATTTGTTCTAGAAAGAACGGGGAAATATAGATAAAACCCACAAAATCGGATATAGGCGGTCTACAAGACCAAAAAAGATGGATTCGGGAGTCGGTTACGCAAGAGGAAGGTATTAGCACCTCTTACGTCCATCGTACTCGATGGGACCCATTTAGTTCAAAATGTGTTTGTGTGTGTGATCGCTAATTTCTAAGTTATAAATAAGAAAGATTAAAAGGGGTTTGTTTATTATTATTTTGAGTTTGACACGGTTTCAAAACCGCGTGCCTACGTATTCCCTCGTGCAATGGGAAAGTCAAAACTCCGTAGTTCTTGTTGAAAATGTTTGAATTGGTTGTATTGATTTTAGTTGAAAATGTTTTTGATGACCGCATATGAGCGGCAAAGGAATTTGAATGGGTTGGATTGATTTTAATGGTAGATGACAAGTACCAAAACGTCGGGATATCCTCTAACGATTCGATACTCGAGATTGGTGATTGAGGTCAACCGATCTTCTCTCATCCAAAATCTTTATTATGAAAAGGGCGAGGTGAAACAACGTTCACTTTTATTAAGTGTTATGGAATAAAGTATTCAAGTCATTGGGTTACCCTCTAATGGCCCAAATACTTCACATTTTAATTAAATCGTTGGGCGAACCTCTAACGGTTTACTTAAATACCATAGCACCATGTTTTTTTTGTTTTGGAGAAGAATTGATTTTTTGAAAACAAATTCAATTAATTAATTTAATATGAAAGTGTTTTAAATATTTAAGTGTATGGAATAAAGTATTTAAGTTATTGGGTTACCCTCTAATGGCCCAAATACTTTACATTTTAATTAAATCGTCGGGCTAACCTCTAACAATTTAATTAAATACCATAGCACTATTTTTTTGTTTTGTAGAAAAATTGATTTTTTGAAAACAAATTCAATTAATTAATTTAATATGAAAGTGTTTTAGGAAAACAAGCGAGCCCATACAAGGTGGCTTTATGTATGCTCCTAAAAGTGGGACTAGCGTGACACTAGTATTCTAAACGACCGATTTGAAAAATCGATCGAATAGTTATCGCTGTAGAAAAGCCCAGGACCAAACTATAAATGTGTGCAGGTGTGCATTGTGTATGTTTACCTGCTTCTTTGATGAAGAGCCCAAGAGGAGGCTATGTGTTCTAATATGATAAACGCGTGATTAAACGATAATTAGAACACACAAGGAAATAAATCCTAAGCTATTACAACCAAATTGAATTAGTTTGAATAATTGAATAGCTTCTATGCGGTGAAAGAATTGAGCTTCGGGTAGTCTTCAAGGTCGGATAAGGCTTTGATGTATCGGATGAATACCAAATGAAGGCTCCTACATCACTCAAAATACAAACAAAAAAAAACTATGCGGAAAATGTTGCAATGCTTAAGTATGTATTTCAAATTCATTCGAAGGTTGAATTAAATTTCGAATTCGAAATTGCAACACAAAAATAATAATTAAAATGTAATTGAATTTATTTACAAATGGATATGAATAAAGTATAAGAATAAAAGTAGTATAATTGTATTTACAATATGAAATAGAAATATCAAATACATTACTAAATATCATATCAAAATAATAGTAGAAATATAATAACAATATATATATAAAAAGGAAAAAAGTATATAGATGCAATAATAGAAAATATGTTCTTGGACAATTCTTGGATGCCTTCACAACAACAAACGCGTTAGTAGCATAAGTATGGAATAAAAAGTAAATGAAATGGAAATGCGATAATTAGAACATGTATTAGTAATCACAAATGAATTGAGAATTAAACATAACAAAGTTTATGATAACCAAGCGATTCCATTAACATCAAGTAGCAATGAACGGGAAAACATGGTTTTAAATTGCGAACGAAGCCAAAGGCCACAAACTCATGATTTTATTTAGTCCACATTTGAAACGAAGAATCGATATCGAAGCAAATTTCATTCACAACTAATACAAATGTCGGGCAGCAGCTACAAAACTTAATGATGCTTAAAAGGATTCGATTTAATCATATTCAACATCAAACACATTCAAAGAATATCATGATTCTCAATTCACAAACACACATGGGAATCACTAACTCATACTCTTACACCATCCAAGCTCAAGATAAGAAAAATCGGATTCATAATAAGTTCTAAACCTTTAAAACTAAATCCGGGCAGCAACAAACGATTACATTGCAAAATCCTATCTCTAACCATATTGGAAAACAAGAGAGAATAACCTCGAAACTAATCAACAAGTTTAAAATCATTCCAAGTTGTCTAAATAATAACAAGGTGAAGTCAACAACATCTTTCCAATCAAGTAATCACATGGAATCAAATCTCCAACTATTAACTCGAAACAATTTCGAAACTAAATCAAACACAAAGTTGTTGATGCTACTTTTAATACTAAATTCACAAATCGATTTCAACATAGTCAAAACCTTATCACAAATTAACGCAAATAGACATGCTATTCTAGCCAACTCATAACCTCTATTATACCAAACAAATCGACAGCAATAAGCGCAACACTAGCACACACATCGATAAAATCGAACTTTCCAAATGTCTAAAAGTCAATACTTACTAGTATAAATTCATATTACGAAATGTCATATAAACATGTAAATTCGATTATAGCATACATTAACGTGTCAACCTAACAGACTTTGTTGAAATGAACACAAGCTCTCTTATCCTAAAGGAATCAATCTAGTTAACACAGACAACAAATCTATCACCAATTTGGTATAAACAGGGGCACTAACATGGTAAACATCATAATTTGGTCACAAATCCATGTTCAAGCTAGACATAACCCAATTAGATTCAACACAACAGCTTCAATACACAAACAAAGACAGCATCATCAGAATCAAACCAGCATTTCATAGAAGTAGACTACATAACAGATATAATGTTATTTCCGAATACTATTTGACAGAGACAGTTTGAGAAGGAAATGAGTGTTACCGAAAAAACGCCGATCTGAAACTGGCCAGAAGTTGTCAATGAATCTTCGGAAGGAGATTGAAGCTTGTTGAAGTGTCACGTTGTTGCTGATAGTAGGTTAAGACAGAGGTATTGGTGATGAACGAAATCTCGACGTGGTATAAGATTGTAGGTCCGAACAGATATGGTTTCTGAGGCGACACTGTGAGATTGTCGCCGATGAACTTAACGCAAAAATGCCATTCCCGACATTTCTAACAGCGGTAGAAGAACTATGAGGGTGTTTGGCTTGTTAGTATGCTGTTGTGTTTGGAAGGAACAGGACTTACGGCGAGTTTGAAGGCTGGAAGAGTTGTGTTGCTGCTGACTTTGAATAGTGAACACAAGTTGGAACTACGGCTTGTTTTGAATGGATCGGAGAAGAGCTTGCTGCGATTTGAGCTACGGAAGTTGACGGCGAGACAGAGGACGCGGTTATCGTGAGGGTGAGACGGTGGGAGTGAACAGAGGGATAGTTATGGATTCGTGAACAGAGGGAGTTCCGGTGATGGTGGCGGAACGGAGGTGGTACAGAGTGAGACAGGGAGATTGAAAGGGTTACGTATTGTCGAACGGAGGGTGACTGGTTCGGTGAAGGATAGCGAAGGGAGTGTTGAGGGTTACGGCGAGAGAGAGACAACAGAAGGGTATGTTCCGGAACAGTGATGAAGGGTAAGGGGGTGTATTAGTGATGAAGGAAGGAGGCCATGGTCCGATGGAGATGGCGTGGCTGTTTGAGATGAAGGGTTTGACAGAACAATGAGGTGACTTTGAGCTTGCTGTTGATTGGGTCGTGACAGTGAGGGTTTTGCAGTTGGAAGTAGAGAGAGGGTTTCCGGCGAGTGAGTAACACGGAGAGAGGAGTGAGTTTCGGTTTAGAGAAAAAGATGAAGAGACTCTGTTTTTTTAATTTTGGATCTCAGATCCTCTTTCTATGCTCTCCGCCTCTCTCTTTATGTTTTTCGTTCCTCCCTCCTCACATTTTCGGTTGTTTTTTCAATTTGGCCTCCCTTAATCAATGACATAACATACACATATATACCCAAATATTAGGGTTTGGCAATTTTTAAAAATGACAAAAATACCATTTTGATGAATTGGACCCAAAAGCCCAATAGATTAAAAACAAACCTATCCAACAACATTTTATTTTGATTTTTTGGAGGTGAAAATTGGACACTTAAAATTGTTAAAATGATAAAAAATTGGACAATAAAATATCCGAAAAAATAAAATAAACATATTAAAATAAATCACGGGTTTCATAGATTAAAGAAAAAATTATCGACATAATTAAAATTGAAATAAAACGATAATAAAAAATACCTGATTTTAAAACACTTACGGTTAAAAACAAAACTTCGAAATGTATTGAAAAATTAGAGAGATCACATTTTCATGATCTACGTGACACGTAGATTCATAAAGCAGTGAGTTAGAAGCGAAAGTTTGAAATATTTTTCCCACTAATTTCCGTACAGTGTCGAATCGCTTTTAGCAGTCTGTTTGTAAAATCGAAATATTGATATCATCGACATATAATCAACTTAAAATGATGCAAGAAACAGGTAGAGAAATGAAAATGAATGCAGTGGAATAACGGGTATTTCATAACCATAAAATGATGCAAATATCAATTTAAACTAACTTTTGGTCAATTTAAATACGATGAAATGATGCATATGCGATGTGTAAATGACTGTTTAATGTCAATGACCTAATGGAAGTATATGCAGGTGAATGTGATGCCTAAACCAGATAAAGTCGAGATAGGAGGGCAAATTTTGGGGTGCAACAATGTGCATTGCTCTTTTTTGATGAAACATGATGTTGTGCAATTGGCGGATAATTCACATGAGTTGAATTATGGAGATATGCTCGAATAATTGAGGTTGGTGGATAATCTTAATTTGCATATGTTGCTTGATGAATTGCACATGCATCCATTGGTTGACCTTGAAAATTGATATGGTGAAACTTTGGATTCACAATTGGTTCGATTCTTGAATGAATAAGTAGCGGTGAAACTTTGGATTTGCTCGATTCTTGAATGAATATGTAGCGGTGAAACTTTGGGTTCAAATTTGGCTCGATTCTTGAATGGATAAGTAGCGGTGAAACGGTGAGTTCACAATGGTGGCTTTGGTCTTGTTCGGATCGGAAGCGTGGCTTTGGTTCTAAGTTAATGAATCGGAAGCGGGGTGAACTAAATGTTCCCAATGGTACCACATGCATATTGAGTCACATTGCATTGTTGTCACATGAGTCATTGATGAATATGAATTATGTGTATTGGCATTGTGATACTTGATTATGTGAACAATTGAATTGTTTGGATTGATGACAATTGTGCTAATTGTAATAAATGCGAATATGTTATACTTGGAATGTTTGTATAATCATATTATGTTGGAATATCACTTGAAGTGTGTTGAATTCATGAATATATGTTGTTTCTATATTGCTTCCAATTTTATATATTTGAATAATGATGTGAATTCTCACCCTTCTGTTATGATGTTGCCTCTATGTGGGTAACATGCAGGTTCCGAGGATAGTGGTGCTTCGCACGAGACTAGTTAAGGAGTTTATCTATTTATTCCTTATACTAGGTAGTGAGTCATTGTTCTGGTCATGTAACACGGGGATTATCTGGATTTTTGCTTTTTATGAGATGTTTGTTATGTATTCTCATATATTTTGTATTTGTATGTTGAGATACTAAGTTGATATGATCGTGGTGTCGATGTATGAATCTTTATGACTTGATTATGTTATGAATTCATTGTTGTTTCATCCAATGATTATAGTATGGGATATAATCATTAATAGTATATGAGATATTAAATACTCCACTGTGAAATGCATAGTTTTATTTTAAAGCATGAAATTCAAATATGTGTTATGAGTATGACCAGGTGCATGTTAATGTCTATTTGTTGGTTTTTCTAAGTATGAAAAATAACATGTGACACCCTTTGTATGCATACATTTTATTTTAATCGGATTTATACTGTGATTCGTTGGGGATAGAAAAAGGGTGTTACATTTTATCCATGTGTTATGGTGCCATATTAAATCAACAACAAATGGTTAGGGTTTGTATGGTTGATCTTGGAACACTTATGCAATCATTCTGTTTGCAAAATAATTTTTTTTAATCTCAATTACAAAATGGAATTGGGTGGGATGTGTAGGCATAGAGAGGACAAATGGTTAAATTCCTACACAAATCCTTCTATCTCTCTCATCTATTTGCTTGCTTTTTATGTTTTATTATGCAATTTGTTGAATTTCATTATTTAAATTTTTCTATCTCTCTCATCGATCCATAAGAATTTTTCTGTAATTGTTTTTGTTTAAATTTATTTTTATTATCTACTAATCACTTTGATTATAAGTGTTTTTTCATAACAACAAAACTCAAAGAAAAATTCCGAAAAATCGTTCGCACACCAAGTGTTTCACAAATTGTATTGTTCTACATTTATTTTTAATTTCATTGGAAATTGAAAACCGTTGTGTTTGATATTAAACTATTAATTGAGATATTATTACGTTGATTGATATTATCATTATATTAATTCTAAACTACTTACGCATGTCCGAGTTTCAAATAACTAGGTTCATTCAAACTACTATTTTTATCTAGGCCAAAAACCTTCCGCTCAAAATTGTTCTTGAAATAAGTTTTTAAATAACTAATTTTGAAAGGTATTTATAAAATGGGATCTATTCACCCTTCCTCTAGATAAGATTTAGAGTCTAACAAGTGGCATCAAGAGCTCTGGTTAATTCCAAGCTTCAAAACTCTTATTAGAAAATAAAATATGAACCTAAAAGTGATTATAAAAGATCCCCAGTATTTACTGGATAAAAATATAGTTATTAGAAAACTTGTATGCAAATCAATGTTAGCTCTTTTGATAAAGGTGTGTTGGAGGCCATTCCAAATGGTCCAAAACCAGTATCACATGTTGGCAATGGCGTCACACCTAAGCCCAAAGCATTATAGAATGATGATGATAAGAAAAATATATTAAATTCCTTTAATCGTTTGAATGAACTTGGTAATCCTATTTCCAATGCAACTGCTAATAATAAGCATTTGAGATGTCTTACTAGGAATTGGAATCCAAATGTCACATCGATCAAGGAATCCAATGATCTTACAACACTAGATCTCACCACTTTGTTTGGTAATTTTGAAGAACATGAGCAATAACTCACTATCTTAGACAAGCATGAGAAAAAGAAGGAAAAAGAGAAAGTCATGAATAAGGAGGAATGAACATCAAGGTTCTTAAAAGATGAGAACATTGATAGTGATTCTAGTGATGGTCAAGTTTTAAATTATCACTATGGTTGCAAGAAAAGCCACACTATTAAACAATAAAATTTAGGAGTTTATTTTTGTTCCTACTGGTTTTTTCAATGGTTTCCCAAATGCAACCAATTTTTCACTAACCCTAAAGGATCTAATGAAGATGGGTACCTAGCTTATCTTGTTGATTCAACAACAATTTTTTTTGACTCTATAAAAAGAATATGGGTTTTCTTTTATGGTGGCTCAAGTAATATGATGGGTAACATATTATATTCCTATTGTATATGTGGCAAGAAGAAGGATTATGTGATCTAAGAGGCAACAACATGTTTTGTTTAATTGGTAAAAGATGCATAAAATGATGAGGTCAATTTATGTATTACTTTTTTATTATTCTATATAGATACTTATATGTTCATAAGCATATTTATCTTCATTAAACATTAAGTATAACACATTTGACATTATATCATATTTGGTAATACTAACATGAAACTTGTCAAGGAGTTCTCTAAGCTTATTCAAGGAGAGTTTGAAACGAGTCTCATGAGGGAGGTAAGTTAGTTTCTCAACCTCCAAATAAAGAAACTCAAGGAATGATTATTTGAGTGTCAAAAGAAGTATTGTCTCAAATTATTAAAGAAATTAGGCATGGATAATTCAAAGCAAATTGACACTCATATGGAAAAAATCCAACATACGAGAGGAATTGGGGATTTTTGATGTCTCCAATTTTGCTTAATCTTTACTATGTTGTTTGCACTCATATAATTTTTCTCTAATAATTTAGTTTAGTAGTTTACATCATGTGAGTACAATTTCCATTTCACTAAGAGTGATGTAACGTTGTTTAAAATTTCTTCTTGAAAGTAAGACTTTTATTATTGCATGTTTTAGTTGGTTAAAAATGCTTGATATGCTCAAAATGATAAAACTCGTGAATGTTCATTTCCAAATATTTCAATTAACAACCATTGTGTATTTTCAATTTATATGATTATAATGACTTCATTTATTAATTATATATTTATATAAGCTTGTTCTTTATTGCACAAGCATTCTTTGGTATCATAATTTCCTGCATTCGCGTATGAGTTGAATGTATGTTATTTGCAAATTCAGTTCTTGGTGTAGTTGTGTCACATTTTATAAAAACATTTTTATTTTAGATTGAGTGGTGATATTTTTGTTTCTAAGCTATGCGTGTGCGACATCAGAAGTTCCATTGTGTTGTGTTACATGATCGTAGCACAAAAGAAGGAACACGAAAATGTTTCTCTTGCGTCACATTCATTATTATTCATGAATTGCACTAAACATTAGGTAATGTTTTATGCTGGTTATTTATCAATTTTGCATCATTACATATATGTGGGGATATTAGATTTTACGCTTTTCTTTGTAAATATACCTCTGAGTAATATATTAGTATTTGTAATGGAATATGATACTTGTCACGATTTGCTATCTTTCTTTTTGAGGTTGTCAAAGGGGGAGAAACATATGCAAGATGAAGTTGGGAAGCATAAATTTGGGAGTGTGGGAGCCTTCGATAACTACATGAAGTGCACCGTCGCAAGTTTTTTCCATCATCAAAAAGAGGGACTATGTGAGTGCAACTTCACCATTAGATGTTTTGCATGATGTCAAAACTAGAAAAGGTTAGCATATTTGTATATTTGACAGTATCTCTATGTAATGTGGCACTCCATTGCATTATAGGTCTTAGGAATACTAAAAAATCATTTTCAAATTGAGCAAAAGCTTGAAAATCAATTTTTGGCATAAAATTGTTTGCATGATTTGGCATATACGTGTTTCAGGCCTACACATGTAACTACATATTGAATCATGTAGCATTTATTTAACACAAGCTGTCACATGCATCATTTAGGCCAACACGTACGATAACTTTTAATTTTATGTGCCAAAATATACGATTTTCAGCCGACACATCTATTGTAGTATTTAAGCAAAAAATTATTGTGTTGCATAGGCCAACACATCTTCCTTTTTCTGGCCATCGCATACTATTGATTTTTGACTTATGTGCTAACACATACGTATTAAAGACCAGTACGCACTATTTGATTGGGTTTATTTTCTAATTTTTTTAATTTCCAAAAATTACCTTATTGCATACGAATTTTCACAACTATAAATACATCATTTATGTGTCATTCCAACTCGATGAAACTATAAACACTTACCACATTTGCTCTTCACCATCATCCTTCAAATTATGCATACGCACTGATAAATCACACATAATCATATTCTATTGGGGTACCATCTAGACAAGGTTTAATAATGTTTAATCAGGTTCTTGTGTAGGCGAGAATATTGGGTTAAGAATTGTGGTGGGTTTCATCCAAAAAAAACCCTAGGGTTTATCCTCAAATATTTTTGGTAGATTTGAGGTTTTTTTTTCATGAATTTCAAAAGAGGATTATGGACAAGTGAAAAGCCTTCGGAGTGTCTTACCCTAGGAAGTAGCGAGATAACATCGAATTAAATTGAAAGTGCTTGTGTTCAATAGTTATAGCTGAATGTGTGTAAAAGAACTTTAGAGTTTGGTACACATATGAGTAACAAGATTTTGATAAATAAATTGGGAGCTATTGATAACATGAAAATGTATCGATTATTTAAGCCAATTTATTTGCTTTTTTATCCGCATTTTAATTAAATAAATTATTCTTTATTCGTATTATGTCGGTATTTTCTATGTTTTCAGGTTTCTACCAATTATAAGGCATGTGCGAAGAAAGTCGAGAAAAGCCGGATAAATCACACTCAAAATCCACAAAAAAAAAAGAATATTTGTTAAAGTGTGTATAAATAGCATGAAATGGGGGTGTGAATAAGAAAACACGAAAAGAAACTCAATGAAGCAAGGCCCAACCCACTCAAAGCAAGCAAATTGATCCCAACACGTTACAAGGTGTAACGGTCATTACACGCAAGCCCTAAGGGCTGTGGCGATCGTTACGGCTAGGGTTTGTGCAGACTTCCTCAGTAAGCAAGCCATGACGACCGTTGCAAGGCTAAGCTAGCTCCGTAGAGATCGCTACGAAGGAGATCCCGGAGGCGAAAAACGCTCAACAAACCCAGCTTCCAATGCCCTTCACTCTCTATAAATAGGATGTTTCACTTCACTCTCCACACGCCTTTTTCTTCCGATTTCTTTACCGTTACTCTGTCAATTTTATTATCTGTACCGCATTTATTTTCCAGTTTCATTTTAGTTACTCTTCTTTCTTTTCTCGTAGCAATATTCACATCGAGATTGCTGTAAACTTTTTGCCAATTCTAACCTTACGTTAGAATTGTGCCATTTTACCTTTTTTTTCATCGCATTCGGATTTTTGAGCGATCAAAGGCGATCTCACCGAATTGTGGGAGACACTTGGAACATGCCAAATATTCATCCTTTTATTTTTCAGGTTTATTTAATTAATTTATTTTTAGGCTTATTTAATTTGTTTAATTGTCCATTTATTGGTTTATTCAATCGTTTATATATTTTATGCCCGATTTATTCGAAATGCATAGTTTATATGAATTATCTATTTATTATTGTTGCTCTATATTATAATCTTTAAATATGCTAGGCTAAATTTAGTTATCCGTATGTAGGGTCTGCAACCAATCAAATAGAGCATGTTTTCAATGTGTTGGCAAGTCACAAATGGCCATAAAACTTTCCTTTTTTGCGTCAAATTCTAGCCTATAAATAGAGCCCCTTCCCACATATTTCAACATCCATAAACATGAGAGTTTCATAGCTCACTTTCTCGTTATCTCTCTAAAATATTTATTTTACTTTCTATCACTAAAGTTTAGTCGTACCTGTTTAAAAAAGTTATTGTGCAAGTGAGGCAATTGTATGGTGGATTTCCAAGTTCACCAAGGGAAGTTTTTTCTTTTACTTTGATTGAAAAAATTCATCCATTTAGGAATTAGTTTATTTTGGGTTCAAGGCTAAACCCGTAAAAAGCATGGTTTTAGGGCGATTTGGTTATCAAGTCACTCGTTCGGTTCAAAGGTTAAGTCCATGTAAAAGTCTTCACTAGGTGAAAGCATAGACCATGTTATATGCTTGGTAAGGTTCGAGATAAACTTCATGTTAAAATCGTTTAGGTTCTTGGTTAGATCGGTATAAAATTAGGGTTCGATTCGCGAGATAAAGCTTAGTGTTAAAAGCACGCCCAGGTTCAAAATTTGTCTGTCTTGGTTTAAAGGTTGAAGACTAACCACTCAAGTTTTTGTTTGGGAAGAAGACTAATCACTTCAATGCGTTGTTTGGTAGGAAGACGCACTGCTGGTCTCATTGTTTTCGGTCTGGTTGGAAGTTTGCCATAAATCTCATTTTACTTGTAAGAAGGAGTTTGAGAGTTTGACCTACTTAAACCTCTTAAGTTTATTGGATACCCTCAAGATCAAATCTTGGAGACAAGACTAAATCATGTTTTACTAAACCTATATAACTTTTGGTGTTTTTCTCTCTTCCATTAACTCTCTAATTTCCATAATTTATTTTCCGCAGCGTATTTCCAAAAATGTTTTCAAACAACTATTTTAATCCACAAAAACTTTTAAGCTTAAATTCTTATGAAATATACAATTCACCACTCCTTTATGTGTGAAGTCTAACTCCTTTTTAAGATCTAAGCGTCTCAGAAGAAAGAGGATTTCAAACAAGAGTTTTTTTTAAACACACCTTCACCTTTTAAGAGCATGAAGTTTGAAATTGAATTGAAAAAACTAGGTTTAAATTTTTTTTAAAAATACGAATTTTGAATTATGAAAAATTTTACTCAATTGTCTGTTTATTCCCACTTATCATGTAAATAGTCAAATAATAGATAAACCCGAGTCACTTTAAACCAGATAAGAAAATAAAAATTGAAAAGATTTCAAATTTTCAATACAAATAATTTTATATTGTAACCTCAAAACACTTTTAACAATTCGTTATTGTATGTTTTTCAAATGACTAAGTTGTAGTTAATATCTTTAAACAGACAAAAGACAATCAATTTCTTTGTGCGATGATTCTAAGGTATTGTAAATTGAACAAGAATATATCTGAGTGGCTATAATATGTTTTATGATACCATTAAATATGTAGGGTTTGAAACAACTCAACATAGATATCCAGTTGTAGTGGTGAATCACGAATAAATCTCATGCGATTTTTTCTTTTGCATTTATTTTTTTTAAAAAATATTGTCACAACAAGAGAAAGAAGAATTTTTTTAACACACGCAAATCAAACCTCATTTTTTTTATAGCTTTTTCAACTTCATATTATAGTGAGAACGTTTTTAACAATAATGAATTTTTACAAATAAAATTTTTTCATGATCATATTTTTAAAGAAATTATCTTAATAATTAAATTTGAGTTTTTATTTAAATATGAGTGTTAATTTTAGATTCGAGTGATGTCACCAATTAACTATCTCATATGACTTTAAAATTTTTTTTTAAATTATGTTTCATATGAAATAACATCTACAATTAAATTAAAATTCAAATCATATTATTTGAATAATTTCTTAAATAATATAGTCATTGTTTATTCAAATCATAATAATATAGTCATTAAATAAAAAATGTACGATAGTGAGACAAGTGTCCAATAATTATAAATTGTTTATTCAACTCACAACTACCACCTAATTAGGATGCACATTCACCACAAATTCATCAATCTTTTCATCTTTACACCTTATCTTATTTTCTATATAAACTCACACCCATTACGATATTACACTCACCAATCAAACAAACCAAGAAAGAAGAATTCAAAAGAAAGAAAAGAAATGGCAAGAAGCATGAAGTTAGCATGTGTTGTTTTAGTGATGTGGATGGTTGTCATTGTACCTATCACAGAAGGTGTAATCACATGTGGAATTGTAAATGGTAATCTTGCTCCATGCCTTACTTATCTTAGAAGTGGTTATGTTCCTTCACCATCATGCTGTGCAGGAGTGAAGAAGCTTCTTTCTGCCACCACCACCACGCCGGACCGTCAGGCTGCCTGTAAATGCTTGAAATCAGCTGCCGGTTCTATTTCAGGACTGAATACTAACAATGCCGCTGCCCTCCCTGGCAAATGTGGTGTAAGCATTCCTTACAAGATCAGTACCTCCACCGACTGTAATACGTATGTCTTTCTCTACCTTTCACTCTCACTCTCATTTTTCTATTGGTTTATTTTGAAGTCTGTTAAAATATGAAATTAGTTACTGACTAGTTTCTTTATTTGTTATATTGCAGCGTTAAGTTTTGAAGATGATGGTGCGGTTTCATGATTATCATATGGAACTTCTATGAGTGTGTCATTTAATACTCTTATTAATAATAAAAACGAGTGAGAGTGATGAAGGCTCATCTTATATGTGTTGCTATCTATCCTCTTGTACTAGACTGTATTGGATTGTCTCTTAATCATGTGTCGTTGTATCAATCTACATATAATTGGCTTTTATTTGATAAAACTTATTTTAATTTTAATCTTTGAGTTTTTATCACTCGTCAATTTTTTTTATTAGATTATTAACTAAAATATAAAGTTTATCAATAAAATTTTAAAATTCTAAAAGGAACAAAAATTATTTTATTAGATTATTAGATTGAAGATGAAAGAAGAAATGATAGAAGAGAGAGAAGAGAGAAAATATAACAAATTTTCTATGGTGAAAATTCATTTATGATTTCACAATAATAAAAAATTGTATAAATATACAAAATAAACTGACATGTATACCCAACTAAAAGTATGCATAGCTAAGTTAATAAGTTTTATAAAAATTTATAACTATTGTTTTTTACTATCAGTCCCATAAACACTTAACTTTAACAACAACTTCTAACAACAACTTCTAAATATAAATGAGTTCTAACATCATTTTTTAATTTATATTTAACTTATTAAATTCTACAATACAAATTTCATCTCTCAAGTAGATAAACTGCTTAATCTTTATAATTTTAGTTAGAACACCTGCAAATAATTTTTAAGTGCTATAATAAACAATTTCTAGCACTTCATTCTAAACTTGTCCCTCAAAAGATGATACTTTGTGTCAATGCACTACACAAAAAGGGGGATTTATGGTGGTTTTATTAAGGCGGTTTATTTCACTTCTACAATTATAGCGTTTTTATGAATAGTCACTTCTACTTTTAATATAATAAAGTATATGACTTCTTTAATTACGTCATTAGCCAACTAAATCAATATTTTTTAAGGTTTTACAACGACTAATTTGTCATTACATCGGTTAATTATAACTTAACAAAAAATTAAATAAATAATACATATTTACATTTACAATGCAATGTCATCATTACTTTTTTTCAAAATTAACCATATAATTTAAATATGCACATTACTGCAACGTACATACATTGCATTTTGCATTTTCAGCAACCAAAATACCCAACCAACTTTAGGAAGCAACAAAAATTCAAATTATACATAACTTCCCATTCAAAACAACCTTTGCAGTACCTATAGTGTCTCTTCCGAAATTATATATGATGCCTCTTCATATCAATCTTTACATCCAGTTGCCCAAAGTTATTAGTTTCCTTTGCTTATCTCTGTTTTGTATCCATTACCATCAATCCTCCTTCCAGAATGAAAAGTGTGCTTCTTGTTATATGTTGATATAAATAAAGTTATTCTTCAATTGATTAGATTATAATATGGCTGCAGGGTGATAGAATTCAAGTATTGATATGTGCTGACCATACACCAAAATGGAAGGAACCAATTCAAGAAAATATGACCTGCATAGTCAACAATAGTACTATGTTTGATAATGATTTTCAGTGGAAGCTCTATGACCATATGAAAAAGTTCGTGTTTCTTGGTGGTACGACATTGAAGGCTATTGATATTCAAAACCTTCCTCCTAACCTTAGTGTTCCTTAACTCACTTACTTATCTACCGTTCCATGGGTTAGGTATTGGCCGCAGACTTATCCTTTTTAGACAGTTTGGAATTAACTACAAGTTTACCCATATAGAGTTTGCTGACCTCCTAGGTTTTCATAGTGGTGTAGGTGTTTATCATAAAACTCAATAGGAACATCTAGCTTATAGAGAGCTCGACCATTTATGGGGGTGTATTTCTGGTAATCTTAACCTTGAGCCTACTAATTTTCGCTCTGAAAACATCCATAACCCAACCATTCAGTATTTCCACAAGATCATAGCTCACACCCTATTTGGAAAGCCACAAAACATCACCATAGTATCCCGCGATGAACTTTTCATAATGTTCTGCGCATCACAAAACTGACCCGTTAATGCTGTCACCTTCATGCTATCCAATTTTGAGCATCTTATTCAGACCGATCATTTACCCATTCAGATAGGTGGTAACAATGATAACTATTGCTATTGGATTAAGACACCCAATCCAAGGCCTAAACCCCTACGGTGGCATCCCACCCATGAACATTCAGTTTTACTTCAACAATGGACTTATAGGTAAACTTGGCCCACATCAATTTTCTTTGCTAATCAATAATCAATTAGTGGACCAATTCACCTTACCTAACCATATTATCAGTGTGCATAATCGGGCCAATTGGCTCTTTGGATTAGATCAACTTCCCATACCTCCATCCACTCCTGAAAACCTCTAGGCTTACGAAAATTTAGAGGACCCTGAGACACCTCTCAGCTATCATGACATTTTTTCACCTGTTCACCGTGCTCCCTCTGCCTTATATGTTATTCCCGCTAATGCTCCACCTCCTCCTATTGACATTTCCTCCACTCTTACAAATTTGGATAATCAAGTTTCTAGCTTAAGAGGCGATATCAATACTTTACGCTTGGATTTTCATGGTTTTATGGATGTTGTTGCCGAGTAGATGAATGATTTATATCAGCATATTTTCTCACGACGTGGCTAGTATTTTATTTTGGAGATTTATTGGTTTTATGGACCTTACATTTAAACAATGAGGACATTGTTTTGTTTAAGTGCAGGGGAAGGAAATAGTTAATTAGGATTTAATTAGGATTTCCTGCGTTTTGTTTTTAAATTCAAGTAGATAAAGATTAATTGTGTGTTTTTAAATTCTGTCATCTTCATTTGTTGATAAGTACTTTGGTATCATCTTTATTTTAATGCAGTTTAATTTCTAGTTTATATGTTGGTTTTCTGCTATTCATGTTTTATGCTATTCAGTTTATACCATGTGCTATAAGATATGAAGTTTTACCGCTATTCATATTTTTACTGTTGTTCAAATGCCAAATACTGACTGCTATAAGATATTTGTTTATGCTATTTTATGTTACTGCTATGTATGCATAGGTATCAGGGTCGTGTGACTTGTTTTCAAAACTGCTATCAGTACTAGTACTATTCTCCCCTATGTTACTGCTTTTGCTCAGTTATTATATTCATACCCCATAACACACATGTAGTAGACTGATAAAAAATTAGAATAGTTAAATCAAGTGCATATAAGGAATCTAGTCAATTTGCAGTATTACTATTATTTTCTAGTTATGATGTTAGTACAAATCAAGTCATAACTGTTGCAGGGACAATGTCACATGCTGCCAGTCAACCTTCCCTTTTTAATTTTCGATGCATGCATGTGACTATTAAAGTTGTAAAACAAAACAATTTTTTTTACATAAAACTGGGTGTCGAACGACACATTTTCATTGGCTCAAGCATGTTGAACGACATGCTGCTCTTGTCCCCCAAGCCACATGTGCCGAACGGCACAAGTCCCTTAACCATGGTCTCTGTTGAACGACAGGACCCCCTCAATCCTCTTGTCTTTTCTGCACTCGTCCTATTTTTCTTCTGCATGCTGATCGCAGGACTTTATCGTCTATGAATCGGGAGACCGCAAGTGCACAGTCCTATCGCGTAGTTTTAAAAAGATATCGAACCCACAGAGACTATAAATCGATCTATTGTTATCCTAAGTTACGGTATACAGCTAAGGCGAATAATTCTTTTGGATTTTGGTTTAAGGAAAAATAGAAATATAAATAAAACGGATATCGGTACGTAACATAGTGAACCTAAGCGGATTAAATTGAACCTAAGCGTATAAAGATGGTTAACTTAATTTATCTGTAGAATTAATCAGTTTAAAACCCTCAACTCACACTTTCATGGTCTTATCTCGGATTATACGTCTAAAGCCCTATACCTGCTTTCGCTAGCCTATAAGTGTTTAGAAGTACTTTTTGGAAAATTAATTAATTCTAATTTGGTTTAAAGCGCTTTCACTGTATTTAAATCAAATGCCTAACTTTAGCTATCCGGTTAAAAACCTCACACTTTCGTGGTCTCGATCTAACCTATTTACTCTTCTTACTTTCGTAACGAAAAGGTTTTATTTTTTAAGCATAAAAATTTATAACCAGAAATTATGTTAATTAATATCTTAGCTTAGAAACAATTCAATTCCTACTTTTACTACTATTACTTACCGATACCTAAGCGGTTTAGCGGACATATTTATTAATTGGTTTGCCTAAATAATAAGGTTCAATATATTTAAACATTCCATAATTAAATAAATAAATATCAAGCAACAATATTTAAAACAAAATAAAATAATTATATTAAGAACCTGGAAATAATAATACTTGAATAATCTTGTTCTTCACTTGAATCGAAAAGAAAATTGCAACAAGGAAATAAAAAGCACTAGATCTAACGTAAGGTTAGATCGTGAAATACACAACAATTTCCGTAGAAATTGTTGTGAGAAAATTACAAAGGCTTAAACTAAAAATAAAATATAAGAAAAGAAACTGAAAAATAAAATAAAATAGAAATGCAGAACTGAAAAGAAAATACAAAAAATAGAAAAACTCAGAAACGGTTGTTCGGGAAGAAATCTCCGACCCTTGCACTGAATGCTTGAAGCTGTATTTATAGGCTTCATTTGTAACTTCCCTTTTCCAATTTCACACGAAGAGTTAGTGGAGATCATGTGCATAACTGCCAGAAAGTGGGAGAACATGGGAGAGAAAGAAGGAAGTGGGAGAAGTGGGTTGAATGTGGCATGAGTGGGTGGTTGAGAAGTTTCTTTGCTGAAGCTTTTCCACGTTCTGCACTTGTTCTGTAACTGATATTAGGCGCATTACGGTCGTCACGGTGCGTTCGGCAGGGTTTCATGTTTTCCCGTGTTACGGTCGTGGCCATGGTGTTACGGTCGTCACGCGCTTCATGGATGTCTTACGGTCGTGGCAGATGGCTGACGACCGTCACAGCTAGTGGACTGAACTTCTGCTGGGCTTTTCTCTTTTGGGCTTTGCTCTTTTGGCTTGTATAATTGTTTTCTCCTTCGTTTACCCATCCTTTTACTATTGTTACCCCTTTGCTTCATTTCTTTATCTTTTTAATCCGATTTTGCCTTGATTTTGTTCCTTTGCTCAATTAATCTTTATTTAATGCAAATTCCTGAAACGAAAGAAATACCAACATAATACGGAAATAAAATAGAATAATTAAATAAAAATAGTAATATTATCTATGAAAATTACGTCAAATATGCTTTTCTTTGTAAAAATATCTCTGAGTGATATATTAGTATTTGTAATGGAATATGATACTTGTCACGATTTTCTATCTTTCTTTTTGAGGTTGTCAAAGGGGGAGAAACATATGCAAGATGAAGTTGGGAAGCATAAATTTGGGAGTGTGGGAGCCTTCGATAACTACATGAAGTGCACCGTCGCAAGTTTTTTCCATCATCAAAAAGAGGGACTATGTGAGTGCAACTTCACCATTAGATGTTTTGCATGATGTCAAAACTAGAAAAAGTTAGCATATTTGTATATTTGACGGTATCTCTATATAATATGGAACTCCCTTGCATTATAGGTCTTAGGAATAATAAAAAATCATTTTCAAATTGAGCAAAAGCTTGAAAATCAATTTTTGGCATAAAATTGCTTGCATGTTCTGGCATATACGTGTTTCAGGCCTACACATGTAACTACAAGTTCGAAGCATGTAGCATTTGTTTAACACAAGCCATCACATGCATCATTTAGGCCAACACATATGATAAATTTTAATTTTATGTGCCAAAACATACGATTTTCGGCCGACACATCTATTGCAGTATTTAAGCAAAAAATAACTGTGTTGCATAGGCCAACACATCTTCCTTTTTCTGGCCATCACATACTATTGATTTTTGACTTATGTGCTAACACATACGTATTAAAGACCAGTATGTACTATTTGATTGGGTATATTTTCCAATTATTTTTATTTCCAAAATTACCTTATTGCATACGAATTTTCACAACTATAAATACATCATTTATGTGTCATTCCAACTCGATGAAACTATAAAAACTTACCACATTTGCTCTTCACCTTCATCCTTCAAATTATACATACGCACTGATAAATCACACATAATCATATTCTGTTGGGATACCATCTAGACAAGGTTTAATAACGTTCAATTAGGTTCTTGTGTAGGCGAGAATATTGGGTTAAGAATTATGGTGGGTTTCATCCAAAAAAAACCTAGGGTTTATCCTCAAAGATTTTTGGTAGATTTGAGTTTTTTTTTCATGAATTTCAAAAGAGGATTGTGGACAAGTGAAAAGCTTCCGGAGTGTCTTACCCTAGGAAGTAGCGAGATAACGTCGAATCAAATTGAAAGTGCTTGTGTTCAATAGTTATAGTTGATCGTGTGTAAAAAAGCTTTAGAGTTTGGTACACATATGAGTAACAAGATCTTGATAAATAAATTTAGAGCTATTGATAACATGAAAACGTATCAATTATTTAAGCCAATTTATATGCTTTTTATCCGCATTTTAATTAAATAAATTATTCTTTATTCGTATTATGCCAATATTTTTTATGTTTTCCGATTTCTACCAATTATAAGGCATGTGCGAAGAAAGTCGAGAAAAGCCGGATAAATCACACTCAAAATCCACAAAAAGAGAATATTTATTGAATTGTGTATGCATAACATGAAATGGGGGTGTGAATAAGAAAACACAAAAAGAAACTCAAAAAAGCAAGACCCAGCCCACTCAAAGCAAGCAAACTGAGCCCAACGCGTTACAAGGTGTAACGGTCGTTACACGTAAGCCCTAAGGGTTGTGACGATCGTTACAGCTAGGGTTTGTGTAGACTTCCTCAGTAAGCAAACCATGACGACCGTTGCAAGGCCAAGCTAGCTCCGTAGCGGTCGCTACGGGGGAGATTCCGGAGGCGAAAAATGCTCAACAAACCCAACTTCAAACGCGCCTCACTCTCTAGAAATAGGATGTTTCACTTCATTCTCCACAAGCCTTTTTCTTCTGATTTTTTTATCGTTACTCTTTCAATTTTATTTTTTGTACCGCATTTATTTTCCCGTTTCATTTTAGTTACTCTCCTTTCTTTTCTTGTAGCAATATTCACATCGGAGATTGTTGCGAACTTTTTCCAATTCTAACCTTACGTTAGAATTGCGCCTTTTTACCTTTTGTTTCATCGCATTCGGATTTTTGAGCAATTAAATGCGATCTCATCGACTTGTGGGAGACACCTGGAACCTGCCAAATATTCAGCCTTTTATTTTCAGGTTTATTTAATTAATTTATTTTTAGGCTTATTTAATTTGTTTAATTATTCATTTATTGGTTTATTCAATCGTTTATTTATTTTATGCCCGATTTATTTGAAATGCATAGTTTATCTGAATTGTCTGTTTATTACTGTTGCGCTATATTAGAATCTTTAAACATGCTAGGCTAAATTTAGTTATCGGGATGTAGGGTCACATAGCCAGAGGGGTTTAGCAACATCATTTGACTTATTCCGTCTTAAAAAGATTAATTTTCCGGTTTCAATTATTAGCAATCAATGCAACTATTTCGTTACGAGAGTAAGACACAGATTACAAGTTAGGATCAAGAAAGCGAGAGTTTGAGATGTTAACTAGACATTAATAATTGAGCATCAACTTAAAATACAGCGAGAGCGCTTTTAAGTTGATTAGGTTATATTTATTTTCAAAAACTATTTTTAAACTCTAATTGAAACAGCGAGAGCACTCACTTAGGTTTGATTATAGGATCTGAATCAATAAACACAAGAGTGTGAGAAGAGGATTTTTAAATAAGTATTTCCTACTGAAACACATTTTGATAATACAATTTAAGTCGATGAGTCGCTAAATCCCTAAGCCCGACCACTACATACCGATACTTCTACTCTAAATCTAAACTAGATCTTGCTCAGTTAGGTTCCCTAAAACCAAACATCATCTATATTATTAGCCTTAGATTTACGTAGTAACCTAAGATAGCGGTAGATCAACATTTAGTCCCTTGGGATTCGATAATCTTTAAAACTACAAGTGATAGGACTATATACTTGTGGTCTAGATTTTATAAGACGATAAAGTCGCGATCAACTATTGTGTCTTAGTCTTGTTGAATATCAAAACAAGAGAAACAATTAAATCAACAATAATAATTAAGGTTTGTAGGGTTGCTTTTAGAACACTTCTCTTGTAATCATACTTTTTGCATATTAAGAAATTTATCTCAATTCCAAAATATAATTAGGGGGAGAAGTATCCATAGTGAGGACGGATTGTGAACATCCTAAACAAATCCTTGTGTCTCTACCTCTCTCTCTCTACCTATCTATCTATATATATATATATATATATATATATATATATATATATATATATACCGATCTATCTATCTCTCTCTCTTTATCTTTATCTTTATCGCTCTCTCTCTCTCCTCTCTCTATCTATCTATCTATCTATCTATCTATCTATCTATCTATCTATCTATCTATCTATCTATCTATTTATTGTTCGAGTTGAAAGATTCATCGTAAAAAGTAATATTTTTAGTAGTGCGAATTCGTTCCAGATGAGTTAGGAGTTGTTAAAATAGCTATGAGTAAATTTTTGTTTGTGCCAATCAATTGGCACCTTATCTCAATCGATTGGCAAGTCATAAATGGCCATAAAACTTTCCTATTTAGCGTCAAATTCTAGCCTATAAATAGAGCCCCTTCCCACATATTTCAACATCCATAAACATGAAAGTTTCGTAGCTCACTCCTCGTTATCTCTCTAAAATATTTATTTTACTTTCTATCACTAAAGTTTAGTCGTACCTCTTTAAAAAAGTTATTGTGCAAGTGAGGCAATTGTATGGTGGATTTCCAAGTTCACCAAGGGAAGTTTTTTCTTTTACTTTGGTTGAAAAAATTCATCCATTTAGCAATTAGTTTATTTTGGGTTCAATGCTAAACCCGTAAAAAGCTTGGTTTTAGGGCGATTTGGTTATCAAGTCACTCGTTCGGTTCAAAGGTTAAGTCCGTGTAAAAATCTTCACTAGGTGCAAGCATAGACCATGTTAAATGCTTGGTAAGGTTCGAGATAAACTTCATGTTAAAATCGTTTAGGTTCTTGGTTAGATCGCAATAAAATTAGGGTTCGGTTCGCGAGATAAAGCTTAGTGTTAAAAGCACGCCCAGGTTCAAAATTTGTCCGTCTTGGTTTAAAGGTTGAAGACTAACCATTTCAATCCGTTGTTTGATAGGAAGACGCACTGCTGGTCTCGTTAGAAGTTTGCCATAAACCTCATTTTACTTGTAAGAAGGAGTTTGAGAGTTTAACCTACTTAAACCTCTTAAGTTTATTTGATACTCCAAAGATCAAATCATGGAGACAAGACTAAATCGTTTTTTACTAAACCTATATAATTTTTGGTGTTTTTCTCTCTTCCGTTAACTCTCTAATTTTCATAATTTATTTTCTGCAGCGTATTTCCAAAAATGTTTTCAAACAACTATTTTAATCCACAAAAATTTTCAACCTCAAATTTTTATGAAAAATACAATTCACCACTCCTTTATGGATGAAGTCTAACTCCTTTTTAAGATCTAAGCGTCTCAGGAGAAAGAGGATTTCAAACAAGAGTTTTTTTTTAAACACACTTTCACCTTTTAAGAGTATGAAGTTTGAATTTGAACTGGAAAAATTAGGTTTAAAGTTTTTTTAAAAATATGAATTTTGAATTATGAAAAACTTTACTCAATTGTCTATTTATTCCCACTTATCATGTAAATAGTTAAATAATAGATAAACCCGAGTCACTTTAAACCACATAAGAAAATAAAAATTGAAAAGATTTCAAATTTTCAATACAAATAATTTTATATTGTAACCTCAAAACACTTTTAACAATTCGTTATTGTATGTGTTTCAAATGACTAAGTTGTAGTCAATATGTTTAAACAAACAAAAGACAATCAAGTTCTTTGTGTGATGATTCTAAGGTATTGTAAATTGAACAAGAATATATCTGAGTGGCTATAATATGTTTTATCATACCATAAAATATATAGGGTTTGAAAGAACTCAACATAGATATTCAGTTGTAGTGGTGAATCACGAATAAATCTCATGGGATTTTTTCTTTTGCGTTTATTTTTTTAAAAAAATATTCATTGTCACAACAAGAGAAAAAAGAATTTTTTTAACATACACAAATCAAACCTCATTTTTTTATAGCTTTTTCAACTTCATATAATAGTGAGAACGTTTTTAACAATAATTAATTTTTACAAATAAAATTCTTCCATTAATTAAATTTGAGTTTTTATTTAAATATAATGGTCAATTTTAAAAATAAATCTAAATATTGAATAAGATGGTTAATTGATGAGTGATGTCACCAATTAACTATCTCATATGATTTTAAAATCTATTTTTAAATTATGTTTCATATGCGATAACTTCTACAATTAAAGTAAAATTCAAATCATATTATTTGAATAATTCTTAAATAATATAGTCATTGAAAAAACTTAATTATAAAAATATATTATTGCACAAAAATTTCTAATAATGTTGTTATTTTAATTAGTAGTAAAATCGAAGTGTTCAACAGTAAAAATAAAACGACAAAATAGTAGAGAAGAGAAAGAAGGATGGTGGCGAATTTATTTACGGGTACCCACAGTCATTATCATTGTGTACCAAATCATTAAATAAAAAATGTACGATAGTGAGACAAGTGTCCAATAATTATAAATTGTTTATTCAACTCACAACTACCACCTAATTAGGATGCACATTCACCACAAATTCATCAATCTATTCATCTTCACACCTTATCTTATTTTCTATATAAACTCACACCCATTACGATATTACACTCACCAATCAAACAAACCAAGAAAGAAGAATTCAAAAGAAAAAAAAGAAATGGCAAGAAGCATGAAGTTAGCATGTGTTGTTTTAGTGATGTGCATGGTTGTCATTGTACCGATGACAGAAGGTGCAATCTCATGTGGAACTGTAACTGGTGATCTTGCTCCATGCCTTCCTTATCTTACAGGTGGTGCTGGTCCTTCTCAACCATGCTGTGCAGGAGTGAAGAAGCTTCTTTCTGCCGCCACCACCACGCCGGACCGTCAGGCTGCCTGTAACTGCTTGAAATCAGCTGCCGGTTCTATTTCAAAACTGAATACTAACAATGCTGCTGCCCTCCCTGGCAAATGTGGTGTTAGCATTCCTTACAAGATCAGTACCTCCACCAACTGTAATACGTATGTGTTTCTTTAACTTTCACTCTCACTCTTATTTTTCTGTTTGTTTATTTTGAAGTCTGTTAAAATATGAAATTAGTTACTGACTAGTTTCTTTATTTGTTATATTGACAGCGTTAAGTTTTGAAGATGATGGTGCGGTTTCATGATTATCATATGGAACTTCTATGAGTGTGTCATTTAATACTCTTATTAAGAATAAAAACTAGTGAGAGTGATGAAGGCTCATCTTATGTGTTGCTATCTATCCTCTTGTACTAGATTGTATTGGATTGTCTCTTAATCATGTGTCTATGTATCAATCTACATATAATTGGCTTTTATTTGATAAAACTTCTTTTAATTTTAATTTTTGAGTTTTTATCAATCGTCAATTTTTTTTATTAGATTATTAACTAAAATATAAAGTTTATCAATAAAACTTTAAAATTCTAAAAGGAACAAAAATTATCTTGGAGCATAAGATTAAAGACGAAGATGAAAGAAGAAACAAAAGAGAGAAAATATAACAAATTTTTTATGATGAAAGAAGAGAGAGAAGATAGAAAATATAACAAATTTTTCTATGGTGAAAATTCATTTATGATTCACAATAACAAACTTGTATAAATATACAAAATAAGCTGTCGTGTAGACCCAACTAAAAGTATGCATAACTAAGCTAATAACTTCTATAAAAATTTATAACTATTGTTTTTTACTAACAGTCTCATAAACTCTTAACTTTAACAACAACTTCTGAATATAAATGACTTCTAACATCATTTTTTAATTCATATTTAATTTACTAACTCTACAATACTAATTTCATCCCTCAAGTAGATAAAGTGCTTAATCTTTATAATTTTAGTTAGAAGACGTGCAAATTATTTTTAAGTGACAATTTCTAGCCCTCCATTCTGAACTTGTCCCTCAAAAGATGATACTTTGTGTCAATGCACTACACAAAAGGGGGATTTACGGTGGTTTTATTAAGGCGGTTTATTTAACCACTACAATTATAGCGTTTTTATGAAAAGCCACTTCTACTTTTAATATAATAAAGTATATGACTATTTTAATTACGTCATTAGCTAACTAAATCAATAATTTTTAAGGTTTTACAACGACTAATTTGTCATTACATCTGTTAATTATAACTTAACAAAAAAATTAAATAAATAATACATATTTACATTTACAATGCAATGTCATCATTACTTTTTTTCAAAATTAACCATACATTGCATTTTCAACCACCAAAATACCCAACCAACTTTAGGAAGCAACAAATATTCAAATTATACACAACTTCCCATTCAAAACAACTTTTGCAGTATCGATAGTGTCTCTTTCGAAGTTATATATGATGCCTCTTCATATCAATCTTTACATCCATTTGCCCAAAGTTATCGCCTTTGCTTATCTCAGTTTTGTATCCATAATCATCAATCCTCCTTCCAGGCTGAAAAGTGTTCTTCTTGCTATTTTTTGTATTCTTAACCATTGGTAGATACTTTCATGAGCAGAGATTTTCTTCAACCCTAACTAAAGTATTTCCAAAAATAAAGTAATTTTCTTTTTCAATTGCAAAAACATAAGATGAGCAGAAGATTTGACTGTGTTAATGACATTAACGACACTGAGGAAACATGGAGATTGGTTGTTTGAGTCATTGATTCATGGAGTGTTATTAACAGCAAAGGTGTCGAGCATTTGGAGATGCTTATCACGGATTCAGCTGTAATATTTTGCATATTTGTCATTTAATGTTATATGTTGATATAAACAAAGTTATTCTTCAATTGATTAGATTGTAATATGGCTGTAGGGTGATAGGATTCAAGTATTGATATGTGTTAACCATACACCAAAATGGAAGGAACGAATTCAAGAAAATATGACCTACATAATCAACAATGGTACTGTGTTTGATAATGATTTTCGATGGAAGCTCTATGACCATATGAAAAGTTCGTTTTTCTTGGTGGTACGACATTGAAGGCTATTGCTATTCAAAACCTTCCTCCTAAAACCTATTATTTCAAAGACTTCTCGAATATTCTTGAAGGAAAATGTCAGTTGAACAGACTTGAAGGTATATTGAATATGTGCCATACATTTTGATTTTTCTATATCTTATAATAATTGACGTGTTTCAATCTGTAATGTAGATATTATTGGTGTTGTGCAAGAGATCAACAACTTTCAGAATAACACCCAAAGGAAAAAGACATTTGTTTCACAGAATTTGAAAGACCTTGCGTAAATATTTCATTGATATCGTTTTCAGATAATAGCTTTATATAAGTTTTAATCAATCATTGCATTTGATATTGATATGTATACTTTATGTATTGATATTAGTGGTAAAGTAGTCAATTGCACGTTATGGGAAAGCTATGATTCTAAATTTTTGGAGTAGTACAATGCTGCAAGTCACAGCGGTGCAATTGTAATTGTTTTGACTCATGCAATGATCAAGGATTGTCAAGGTTTACACTCTTTAATTTATTAGTGTTTATGCCATATATGTTTTTATTTTGATCCCAAATTTTGTTTATTTTTCAGTTTCAAATGGTTGGAGTGGTACTAAGTTGCTAATCAATGAAGAAATTCTAGAGATCACTGAGTTTTTTACAAAGTAATTGCCTTGACCTTTAGTATGGTTCAATTAGAAAATTTTATTTACTAATTGTATTGACCATTAATATGATTCAGTTATAATTTTTTATTAAAAAGTTGTTTGGGATATAATGTTAAAGGTTACCTGCAAATGAACAGACTGAAAAGCCTACTCAATCCTCCAAATCCTTCTCTCTTTGGTCTGGTGCATCCCAATTTACTACTATTGAAAGATTTGTTCATAAGGCAAAGTGTATATGTTTAAGTGAACTCTGCAACGTCAAGCAGGTATATTCCAACATATAGTTTTCAATAAGAACTAATTTTTATATATAAGTTCGTGATATTTCAAACCCAATTTGTTTAATTTTATGTTTTTTAGGATATTTTGTGTGTCACGGTAGCAACTACTCAGAAGTTTTGTGTTTCAAAACATGGTTGGTTCTATTATGGATGTACCAAATGCTCCTTGAAGGCACCTGATATGAATAATCCTTATCATTGTTCATGTGGAGAAAATGTTTCAAAGGCTATACCAAGGTTATAGCATTATATGTAATTTATCAATAATTGTTATCCATTTTCATTTTATTGATAGTTATATTTATTCATGTTCAACTTTGTATAAATAGGTACAAAGTTGACGTTAATGTTGTTGATGGTGAATCAAAATTTTGATTTGTGTTTTGGATCTTGATTGTCTGATATTATTGGAAAGTCTGATGATCTCTATAAATCAATGCTTGAGGTATAGTACAAACAATATATGTTTACAACTACACATAATTCCGTTGTAACTTAACTTAAATATCAATTATTTAGCAAGGTGAAGATGACCCTATGGTATATCCTGATGAGCTTGACATGATTTTGGGTAAACAAATGGCTTTAAGAGTAAAAGTTCAGCCAACATTTGGGCAAGCATCAGGGTGGAAATTATCCAAAGATGAATAATTTATTAACCGGTTAGAGAAGAATTACATTACTGATGAGGTTTGAACATATTCATAAATATATAACTGCATCATGAAATTTTTGGGAAATATACTTTTTATATCAAAATGTATATTAATGCATATATAAATATGCAGGCCAATAGTTTACCTTTGAACCAAACACCAGTGAACGATCTTGTCCAGTCTTCCATGGTTTGTAAAGTTTTTATGATCAAATCCTAAATTCATTTTTGTTTTGCTGTGTATTTAATTGTGTTTATTCAATATTGTCATAGGAGTCATTGTCTTCATTTGGTGAAAGTGATCCTAATAAAATATTGGCCCATGTCCGAGGATGTTTCTATTTCAAATGATCTTGAAGATTCTGATTATCAAGTCTACGGATCTACGTAGTTTTTGGGAACCAAGCCATCCAAGAAGGCGAAGGTCAAACCAAAATACTAAGGACTCATATGGAAGATACATGATGTTAAATTATGTATTACAGTAGTTTATTTTTAATCTACAAAGTCTTATGTTTGAACAACAACTATATCATTATTTATTTTGTTTCCTTTCCATTATCATTAATGAACTGCTTTATGTTTTTCAATTCTAAATTTATACTGTTATATATATATATATATATATATATATATATATATATATATATATATATATATATATATATATATATATATATATATATATATATATATATATATATATATTGTTATAACATTGTATACATGCAATTCTGAGGGTATGTCAATATTTGCAGTTATAGTTATAACATATTTATTCCTTCAAGTCAATCTCTTCATAATATGGTGTTTTGAACTATTTTCACAAAATGTAGTTCAGATTGTGATAGTTTTGTGGATGATTGTGAAGAGAGCTTTGAAGATGAAAACCTTGAAGTAAATTTACATAATTCAGGTATTACTGTATAGAAGTTATGTTTTATAAAATAATTGTTACTATTTAATATTTGTATTTTTCGTGACAATTAAATAGTAACAAATACTACGATATCGGTGATCCAGTTTTTGAGTGTCGGTAATTTGGTGCAAATATGTGGTATTTAGAGAGGAAGAACAAGTATCGACATTCCGCTAATCCTAAGGTCTCAATATGTTGTGGAGAAGGAAATATTCAACTTCCTTTATTGAAACCACCACCAACAGAATTGCAAGAATTGTTGTTTGACCAAACAAATAGTGAATCAAAACTATTTCAACAACAAATTCATCTATACAACATAATGTTTGCATTTACTTCTCTTGGTCATTCGTGTCATCGTATAGGAAACATGCTACCATTGCCAAGACAAAATCCACGATTTGCACAACTTTATATTTTTGATACTGAACATGAAAGACAAAACAGGGTAGATGGCTTCAGGTTTCTTCCTTTATGTTATAAAGTATATTCATGGTTTATTTATATAGTTTGTATTGTATACCAACTAATTTAAATTATTTTACATTTCAGAGAAAGAAGTGGAGTTTATATTAATGTAGTAGAAAAAATATCTCCAATGTTATATCAACATAATGTGCATGCTCAATGTTTTATAGATGGCGAGAGATAGACTTTCGGAAGGCAATGTTTCTGACCTTAAACTCTGTCTCAATTCTGAGCATCATACTGATGGAAGAATATATAATTAACCAACAGTTTTGGAAGTAGTTGCGCTAATTGTCGGTGATGTTGATAGAACAGAAAAAAAGAGACATTATATTGCATAAACATTGTGGTTAGCTTGGAGGATAGATGAATATCATACGTCATACTTGGGATTTCAATATTCATTATTGTTTTCCTATGGTGAAGATCGTTATAGGCCTAACATCAGGCATGACAATAATGAGTCGAATCAGGAAGTTCCATGGGAGCAAGCAACTAAAAGAAATGGACTTACAATTAGGGAATGGTTTGCCTATGGGATCCAAGACAGGAAAAATGAGGCACAAACAATTATCAGATCAAGAAGGCTATTCCAACAGCTTTTGGTTAAGAAAAACCAATAAGATGCGAGTAGGCAAGTATCATTATCTCGCAGATGCTAGAACAAATGGTCAGACTCAAGGTGCACCTACAGGGAAAAGGGTTATGCTACCTTCGTCCTATGTTGGTAGTCGCAAATATATGGATTAGTTGTACTTTTATGGTATGAAAATTTGTAGTTATGTTGGATTTCCTGATTTGTTCATTACGTTCACCTGTAATCTAAACTGGTCGGAATTGTAGTGTGTACTATCTTTTATTAATCTAAAATCACCGGATCGTCCGGATCTCATATCAAGGATTTTTAAAATAAAATTTGATGAGTTATTGTCTGATTTGACCAAAAATATTTTAAAGGGGAAGGTTCTTGCGTGTAAGTTAATCTTTTTGCACCTTATTTAATTTCTTATTTGTTGTATCAATAAATTCTTATTCCTAATATCAGATTTTTTTTGTAGATATGTATATCATTGAGTTTCAGAAAAGAGGACTACCACATGCTCACATATTAATTTTCCTACATCCTTCCAATAAGTATCCAACACCCACTGAAAATGATGGTATCATATTTATTGAAATTCCAAACAAAGACACTGACGAATATTTATACAACTTGCTCAAAAATCACATGATCCATGGCCCGTGCGGAAATGAAAATCAATTTTCACAGTGTATGAAGGAAGCTAAATGTTCAAAATACTTTCCAAAAGACTTCCAGCATGATATAATTGTTGACCAAGATGGATATCCGCTTTATAGAAGAAGAGACAACGGACACACGGTTGTTAAGAATGGTATCGAGACTGACACTAAACTTTTTTGTTTCGTACAATTTGAAATTGTTGTTGAAGTATAGAGCTCATATTAACATGGAATGGTGCAATCAAAGTACATACATTAAATATTTGTTCAAGTACATTAACAAAGGTCATGATAGAATAATTGCTGCAGTTGTCATGAATCAAGATGGAAATCCTGTTTAAAAACAAAACATTGATGAGATAAAACAATATATTGATTGAATGTATGTTTCTCCAAGTGAAGCATCTTGGAGAATTTTTGCTTTTCCCATTCATGGAAGGAAACCAGATGTAGAAAGATTGCATTTCCATTATAAGGGTCAAAATTCTATTTTCTACACTGACATCAGTAGTATTACCATAGTTCTTGATAAACTGAGTGTTATTGATTAGATGTTTACATCGTTGTTTGAAGCTAATAAAAAATACGTAGAAGCACGATAGTTAACGTATAGTAATTTTGTTTCAAAGTTTGTATATGTGAAAAAAAGAAGAGAGTGGAAACCAATGAAAAAGGGTTATACAATTGGCAGGCTAATATGCCCTAACTACCGGAGAATTGTATTATCTGAGAATGATGCTTACTCATGTTATAGGCCCGCAGAGTTATGATGAAATAAATATAGTTAACAATGTCAAGTACAATTCATTCCGTGATGCATGCTTCGCCATGGGCTTTATCAGTGATGATCGTGAATTCATATATGCAATAACGGAAGCATTTCATTGGGGTTTTGGACATTACTTAAGATTACTCTTTGTTCACATGTTATTGTTAAGCAGCATTAACAGACCAAAGCACGTATGGAGTAAGACTCATCATATGTTATCTGATGGAATTCATTATTCTCAGAAAATGATTGCAAACAATAGGGGTAAGAATTCCATATATTTGGTCTTTTCCAAATACAAGTTTATTATTCTTTTTTTCCCCAAGTGTATAAGAAATGGTAAAATATTATTTTGGTGCAGGATTACGGTTATCAAACGAAGAAATAATGAATTTAACATTGATTGAGATTGAAAAACTTCTTCAAAGAAGTCATAAGAGTTTAAGTGACTTTCCTGGAATACGAAAACCACAGGGTTATGTAGTTGAGGAGCTTGGAAACAAGCTTATATATGAGGAGCGGAACTACAATACTCAATACCAACTTCAAGAGTTCAACATACCGTACGAAAATCTCACAGGTGTGAACTATCAAAACATCATTTAGAAATAGAAATAATTAAATTCTAAGTAGGAAACTTTACATGTTGCTGACCAAGCCTATTTCCATGTTCTAATACAAAGTATGCATACCAATATTATGTTACAATCTACTTTTTATATTATGTACTTCTGTAATACGGTGAACTGACTTTGTAGGATTTTTGTATCCAAATGTGCGGATAGCAAGAGTCGCCACCGACTTTTATTTTATCCAATTAAGGGAAGGTAAAAGTAATGAAAAAGACCTTCGTTAGATTACGAGTTCGGGAGAATGGTTATGAAAAGGAAGGTATTAGCACCCATTTCCATCCGTAGTTATCTACGGGCTCTTAGTTGCTCTAGATCACTTTTAAAAATTGCTTTCTGTGTGTTTGACAAAATGTTTTGAAAAGGCATTTCGCTTTGACTTTGTAATGACTCATGTAGGAGTGTATACAAAGTGTTCGGAAATGTTTTGTTTTGGAAAGAAATTGAACTTTGAAAAGAGTGTGTGTGAAAAGCATTTGATAGAGCAAGCAACTAAGAGACTTATTTACCCACTCAGAATTGGTCGTTTTGTTGTACTTCTACATTCCTTTAGAATAGCGCTAGCCATACCATTAGTTAGTAGGTAGCTCCATTCGTAGGATGTAAGCGGGACATTCGAAGGGACATCGGATGGTCATTGAAAGCAACTTGTAGGAAGTATCCTAGCACATTCGAAGGGACTATCATCATTTTTCGTAGGCGACAATCGAGGGTCAAGATCATGTATTCGGAGGCGACATCGTGGGTCTTATGATCTTTGTATCGAAGGGACTATGATGATTTGTTTTGAAGGCAACGGTGCTAGAATACCTCTACGTTCGAGGGACATGACCATTTTGAATTCGCAAAGGCAACGAGAGAGAATTACCCTAAGGGGTGCATGTGTGAAAGAAGTGTGTCAAATTCAGATATTTTATCTTGAAGATCAGTGTGAGCTATGTCCAATTATTATCTTGCCATACACGCCTAATTACTAGCAATTGATAAAGGTGCGGAAAGTAAAATGCGGAATGTAAAGGTGCGGAAAGATAAACCTACGCTATTACATGGCTTTGGGGCAGATACATAATTTAAACTTGCGGAAAATAGAAACCTAATTTAAACTATTACATCCCATAGACAATTACATTATTGGAAAAAATAGAATGATAAAATGATAAAGAGAAAATCGTCTGAATCGGAGCAACCTGTGAAAGAATAAGAAAATCGGAAAATATGACGAAATCGAAATAAGAGAAAATGTTAGAAAAAATGCAATTTTTAATATGAGAAAATTAATACATGCTGGAAATAAGATAAATAAGCTATAATAATTTTTTGGGATTTTTTGGAAAAGATTTAATAATTAAAATGCAATTAAAAGTGAATTAAATGCTAAAATATAAATAAAATAAATATGCATGCAAAAATTATATTTTTAAATTTATTAAATTAAATAAACATTTTTATGAAAATAATGTAAAAAGAAAAAATGTTTTTGGTAATTTTTTGATGCAAAAATAAAATCATGAAAACAATTAAAATAGCATGAAAATATTAGAAATTGAAAAATTATGAAAATAATGAAGTTTGTGAAAAAAAGAAGCAAAACATGCCCCGGATTCGAACCCATGACCCTTGAGGGCATCTGGAAATGAGCCTTTACCACTACGCCATGTGTGCAAGCTTGTTTGGAATCCGGATCGAATGGAACAAAGACAGATGTCATCTCCTGGCTTCCTCAACTGCGCGCGAAGCTTCATCGTCCCAGATTTGAATATTTGAAGCTAGCGTCGGCCATTGCTCGACGCTAAGTCCCTGGCAAACATCAAAAATCCAGAATACATAATATAAATGAATTCTAAAAGCATGGTTCGATTCCTGGGATCATTACGAACGCATTGGTATAGGTCTTATAGTCCAATTTTTCCATTTAAGAAAAACCCTAAAACGTGTTCAGGAACCCTAGCTATGGCATATCGAGTTCCAGGCTATGGAAATACAATTAACCTGCCCAGATCGCTTGCAAACTTCTCACTAATCACAAAAACAACAATAAAACATGTTAAAAATGCATGATAATTGAAATACGATTTTGAAATTTTCTTGAACAAACCGATTCGTAATTCCTTGATTCTGGATGGTTTTGAGTGATATAAGAGTCTGGGTCGACTCTGAGAGCCTCAAGGAACACAATGGAAGGCTTGGAATTGGCTGAATCGAAGCAAAACTAGGGTTGCCAGTTGCTTCAAGTGCACGGATTTTTTGAGTTTGGATTAGGGTTTCTGAGCCAATTTTTCTGTTTTCTCTTGATAGGTATGCATCAAGTATATATGCTGGATGGATTTGGGATTGAATTTGGAAAGAATTAATCAATATTCAATGGAAATCAAATTTGATATTCTCATGAAATCAAATTTTCAAATTTTGTCCAATTTCAATCCAATCTTGCCAAATTTGATCTAATTTCGAAATTGCTGGCATTTATGGGTTGATTGGATCACAAGAAAGCAATAAAAATCAATCTTCCAATTAATTTTGATTTTATAATTTATTTTAAGATTTAATTTGCATTTAAATGAATAAATTACAAATTAAATAGAAAAATAAATCAAAAATTCGTGGCATTGGGCTTGGACATTCCTAATTGCATGAGGAACAAGTTAGGATGAAGAAAAGTAGGCCCATTTGCAAAAGATTTGATTTTTGAAGTATCTCTCTTGTGCATTCTTTCAAAATTGCCCAACTTGTGGATGGTGTAACTTGCTCAATTTTTCACATTTTGAGTGTTCTTGGACTTTTGGAAAGCTCTAAGAGTCCTCTAAACAATGTCTTTGGTTTCATCTCAATTGGAGTTACCATGCTCAATATATCTTCAAATCAAAAAGTTGACTTTTTGTTGACTTTGAAAATGACCTGTAATGTTTTGAGCTATACCTCTCAAATGAAGCATTTTTTGGACATTCTTGTGAGACATGAAGTTGTAGAGAATTGAATTTCCTTCAAAATGAGCTTTGGTGGGAAATTTCGAGAAAGTATGAAAAGTTATGATCATCAAAGTTCAGTTGACTTTTCACCTAGAAACCCTAATTTAGAAAGTTTGACTTTTGAGGAAATCTTGAGTTTTCTTGATGAATCATGATCAACACTTGATCAAATGATGAATGTAACTTCAAAATGAGGATGTTGACCAAAAATTATGAAGTTTGACTGTATGTTGACCACGTTGACTTTTGTCCATACACCGATTTTCAACCATCTGAGCAATTGCCTGAGGAAACTTGACTTGTGAGGCTTGAAACTTGACATGGAGAATATTTGAAGCATATGAGGAGGCATGAAGGCCATTGGAGATGTTGGAAGTTCATCTTGACTTGAGAGATACCAAACCCTAATTTGGGTTGATTGTCTAGGAGAGAGTTTGTCTGATCAACTCTTGAGGAATCCTTGAGCATAGATGTATGAAATCTCTTGAGTAGATGGAGGGCAAATTTTGGGGTATGACAGCTGCCCCTGTTCAATCTTCTTGTACTGGAGGGTTAGATTGACACGCTTGTCTTTCGTGACCTGGAGGTAGAAGATGATTGAACACTCGAGTACACCTGAAAATTTGCACTCGCTATTGGCTGGCGATGCGGGAATGGGCTTACAGATGCCATTTGGAGAAGTTGGAGACTTCGCTGGGGAACGAGTCGTACGCTAGACTCGAGGTTGTTAATAGGAGAGCTGACGGAGATGGGCTTAAGATGCCATCTAGAAAAGTCGATGCTGGGGGGTGAGTCGTATGTTAGACTCTGTAGGTGCTCCTGGAAGGAGCATGGAGATGGGCTTAAGATGCCATCCGAAGGGAGTCGTACGTTAGATTTCGTGTTCACTTTGAATGAGGTTATTGGTTTGTATCGATTTTTAACCATATATGCAGCATTCTGAAAGTGAAGAAATGTTGACAAGTAGTCGGAGATGGGCTTAAGATGCCATCCAAGGCAACTGAGTCGTACGCTAGACCCTGTAGTTGCTGTTGATAATAAGGAATCAGAATAAATCTTCGTGTTGATTACTCTGAGGGAAATAGTAGTTGGCAAGAATGCGGATAGCTTCCCTGTTGTGCATCGGGTGTTGATCCATTGCCTGTTATCGGAGGATAACCAGAGGTGGTCTTTCGGATAGTTTTCCCGTCGGTTCGGGCTTAATCTCGGACTGTTGTCGGAGGACAACCAAGGGTGGTCTTCGAGATAGTTTTCCGTCGGTTCGGGCTTAATCTGGACCGTTTGCGTATCACACTGCTTTGGAGAAAACAAGAGAAACTTTGATAGAATATTCGTTAGTTTTATGCAAAGTATGATGCATGACAGTGTATATGAATGACATATGCATGAATTATGACTTTATGAGAAATGTATGGATGATAGATGTTGTGGTATTTCAAAACATATCCATCTTGAAGAAGATGCGGATGTTCTGTTTGAAGATTTCTGACTCCTGCTTGGGGAATTGTGTAGGTGAGAACCCCGCTTTTGAAGGAGAAGAAAGATACCCTGGATTCCTCCGATGCACTATCTGACCAAGTCTTGGGCCTAGATATTGTTGAGGAAGGTAGAGATTTGAGAAGCTCGTGGTTGGAGATCTCATAGACCCTGCTGAGGAGAGTCTGGGAAGCGATCTGTTGGGGACCTTGTATGTAGATCCTACTGAGGAAATTTAGGAGACGCCCACTGGGATTCCGAGTGTAGATCTCATTGGAGAGCATTTGATGGTTCCGAGAGACCGGCTAGAAGAGTCTGGAGTCCGTTGTAATCTCCGGTGGGAATAAAGGTGTATGTTTCCTCCGATGCACTATCGACCAAGTTTCAGTCCGGATACTACCGCCGGGAGAAGGGGAGGATTGAGACACGTCCGGGATGAATACCTTGACTGGGATGAGGTGTTACCGCTTGAGACCGATGTAACATTGCTCGGTTGAGTGGAATCACCGCTAACATATACTCCGATGGGGATGGTGTGTTGTGAGACACCTTTGTGGGGATCATGCTCGGGGAACTATTTGGTGACTTTCGTCGTCATCCCAACTCCGGAGCCGTAGTAAGTACTTTTGTATGTTCACTTTTCGTATGTTTGTGATTAGATTCTTATTGTCAAATCGATAGTCATTCAAAGCAAACGTTGGACCTATTGCAAATAACAACAACAAAATTGTAAAGAGAAAGAAGCTTGCTTTATTTGAAAGGTGGCGATGGCCAAGTAGTTTTGTACACAAGAAAGGTAAAAGCTATGCGAAACAATCTCATTAAGTTCCAACTATGCTAGTACTCATATATTTCGACTATCTCATCCCTCGTCAGAGAAAGTGAGTAGATGATCTTCGCCATTTGAACCTTGAATCTTGATAGTAGTCCGAAGCGATGATCCGAAGAGACATAGTCGACGCTTAAATCCCTAACTTTTGCCTAGACCGCCTTTCGGTTTTCGCCCACCGATACCCTTTTGCCCAAGCCGCCTTTTCGTGTTTTCGACTTGCGGTGTACATGTTTTGTATATATCCTTTATTTTTGCTCGAACCTTTTGGTTCGCCAGATGCCCTTATTTTTGCCTAGGTTCGCGACCTAGCGGGTCTCTTTATGCGTAGTATTTTTGACTATGTCTGCGTTCACGTGGTGGGAAGTCTTCGCCATCCATGGTGCTAAGTATCATAGCTCACGGAAAATACCGTCTTGACTACAAACGGTCCCTCGTAGGTGGGAGTCCATTTGCCCCTGGCATCACCTTGTGGAAGAATGATGCGCTTGACTACTAGATCACCGACTTGGTAGACTCGGTGTTTGACCTTCTTGTTAAATGCTCGATCATTCGCTCGATAAATCATCCATGGCGATGGATTCGAGTCGTTTCTCATCAATCAAGTTAATCTGGTCAAGGCGAGTCTGGACCCAATCGTCTTCATCTAACTCTGCCTCCTGGAGGATTCTGGTTGAGGGTATCTGAACCTCGATGGGTAAGACGGCTTCCATACCGTATACGAGAGAAAGGGTTGCCCTGTGGATGTTCGTCTTTGTGGCGATAACCATGAAGAGCAAATGGTAACATCTCATGCCAATCTTTGTAAGTCACTGTCATCTTCTGATAATCTTCTTAATGTTCTTGTTGGCGGCTTCCACTGCGCCATTCATCTTAGGCCGATATGGAGAAGAATTATGATGCTTGATCTTGAACTGCGTGCAGAGTTCGGTGATCATCTTGTTGTTAAGATTGGAACCGTTATCTGTGATAATCCTTTCGGGAGTGCCATACCGACATATAAGATTATGTTTGATGAATCGAGCCACAACATTCTTGGTAACAGATGCATACGAGGCTGCTTCTACCCACTTGGTAAAGTAATCAATTGCCACAAGGATGAAACGATGTCCATTGGAAGCTGTGGGCTTAATCTCTCCGATCATGTCAATGCCCCACATTGCAAAAGGCCAAGGAGAAGTTAAAACATTCAGAGGTACTGGGGGTACGTGCACTTTGTCGGCATAAATCTGGCATATGTGACAAGATCGAGCGTAGCGGTGACAATCAGCTTCCATGGTGGACCAATAGTAACCCCTTCTCAAAATCTTTTTAGCCATCGTATGTCCACTGGAGTGGGTACCAAATTCGCCTTCGTGTAACTCTTCCATGATACGCATTCTTTTTCGGTCTTCACAGAGTAAGCACAAGTCGTGGTTGCGCTTGTATAAGATGTCGCGAGGAAGAATTTAGATGCAAATCTTCTCATGAACTTCTTATCATTAACGATGCCCTGGATATTCCCGAGTCTCAAGATACCTCTTCACGTCATAGTACCAAGGTTTCTCTTCGCCAAGCTCA
The DNA here is from genome assembly GCA_021764765.1 of Vicia sativa. NCBI lineage: Eukaryota > Viridiplantae > Streptophyta > Magnoliopsida > Fabales > Fabaceae > Vicia > Vicia sativa. The sequence goes on along the minus strand of CM038794.1, from coordinate 264,671,453 downwards.
CAACAATACTGGTTCGTCGAACTTCTCAATGATGATCCGGGAGCCTCGTTGTCCCATCGACCTTGAACATAGACGCGTAGCTAATGCGTCGCCAACCGATTCTCTTCTCGTGGAATATGATTGAAAGTGATCTCTTCAAAGTAGGGATCAAACTTAAAACATGCTCTCGATATGAATGAGATTCGGATGCTTGATCCCACTCGCCTTAATCGATGATCACTAAAGTCGAGTCTCCATATACTTGCAAGAACTTGATTCTCAAGTCAATAGCAGCTTTAAGACCCATGATGCACCGTACTCGGCCATGTTGTTAGTGCAATCAAACATAATCTGGCGGTGAAAGGCGATGTCCGCTGTAGGGATGTAATGATGGCACCAATGCCATTGCGTTTGAGGCTCCATCAAAGACCATAGTCCATCGGGATCCTTGTTCGGTCCTTCGTGGGCACGGTTCTTCACATCTGTAACTAGTAAAACATCTTCGTCTGAAATTGAACCGCATAGATCGATAGTCATCTACGGCTTGATGAGCCAAATGATCGGCTACTACACTTCCTTTGATCGCTTTCGAGAAGTGTCTTGGATGTCATATTCGGTCAAGATCATTTGCCATCTTGCTATTCTTCCGGAGAGAGGGTTTCTAAGATGTATTTTATCGGATCCATCTTGGAAATCAATAAGGTAGTGTGAGTCAACATATCTGTCTTAGTCGGTGTGCCAAAGCGTTGCAAGTTTTCTCAGTGTGAGTATCTTGTTTCAAATCGGTAAACTTTTGCTAAGGTAGTATATTGCATGCTCTTTTCGACTGACTCGTCATGTTGCCCCAACACACACCCATTGAATTCTCTAACACCGCAAGTACATGATAAGAGGTCTTCCTTCGGGCGGCATCGAATAGGAGGATTCTGTAGGTATTCCTTGATTTTGTCAAAAGCGATCTGGCAATCGTCATTCCATTCCACTACTTGATCTTTCTTTAGTAACTTGAAGATTGGCTCACAAGTAGCAGTTAAGTGTGCAATGAATCTGGCAATGTAGTTCAATCGGCCCAAGAAACCTCTGACTTCCTTCTCGGTGCGGGGAGTTGGCATCTCTTGAATAGCTTTAACCTTGGCGGGATCAACCTCAATACCTCTTCCGCTGACTACAAACCCTAGGAGTTTTCCGGATCTGACTCCAAAGGTGCACTTGTTGGGATTAAGTCTCAGTCTATATTTCTTCAACCTATCAAACAGTTTTTGTAGATGATCAAGATGCTCTTCTTTGGTCTGTGACCGAGCTATCATGTCGTCGATGTAGACCTCTATCTCGTGATGAATCATGTCATGAAACAATGTCACCATAGCACGCTGATAAGTGGCGCCTGCATTCTTCAGTCCGAACGGCATAACCTTGTAGCAGGAAGTGCCCCACTGTGTAACGAAAGTAGTCTTCTCCATGTCCTCGGGAGCCATTTTGATCTGATTGTAACCGGAGAAACCATCCATGAAGGAGAAAACCTTGTGTTGAGCGGTGTTGTCAACCAGAACATCAATATGAGGAAGCGGGAAATCGTCTTTCGGACTCGCTTTGTTCAGATCTCTGTAATCCACACACATTCGTACCTTGCCATCCTTCTTAGGTACGGGCACCACGTTAGCAACCCACTGGGGATAGGAGGTGACAGCTAAGAAACCGGCATTGAACTGCTTCATAACCCGGCTTTGATTTTCTCGACATCTCGGGACGCATGCGACGAACCTTCGCTTCGGGAAAACCTTCTTTTGTCGGCAATCGATGTACCACAATATCAATGTCTAAACCGGCATGTCTTCGTATGACCAAGCAAAACCTCAATGTAGTCTCGTAGCATCTGAACCAACCTTTCTTTAACACTGCTCAAGACCCGCTCCTATCTTGATCTCTTTTCTCTTCATCAAACCCATTCACAACCTCAACTTGCTCTTCGTGTGGTCAGTATAACTCGCTCTTCTTGTCAGCAGGCAAGTTCTCCGGTACTTCACAATCTTCCTCACTTTCGCCTTGCTTGGTAGATCGGATTATCAAGTCATATTTAGCACTAGCATAGTCATATTAACGAGATTCGGAGTGATTCTGCAGTATCACGTGGGTGTGTGTAAGAAACACATAGCTTTTGAAAGGGTGATAAAGTAAAAGAAAGAAAACAAACAATTGAATGCAAAAGTCCAACGATTTATTGAATGAAAATATGCAAACGATGATAATAACCTCGAACGAGCCATGATGCCCGGCAAGGCATTAGGCTTTCAAAGTTTATTGTTTAAAACATAAAGAAATACGAAAAGCAAAACAAAACAAGAGCAATTACTCCTAAAGGAGATTGGTATGACGTCTTGATCTTCCAATTGAGCCCATGATCCGGAGTTGGGAAGATCCACTTGCGATGTTGAAGCCGTTGTCGTTGTCTTCGATAGCATGGATTCCACTGGGATGCGGAAAGGAAGTTGGCCGGCGTTCGCGCGTATCATCTTCGACCTTTGATGGTGAAGCCTAAACCGGTCTTGTCGATTGAAGGGAGATCGGAGTTGTCCCCAAATAGTACTCTTTCCTTCTTCAACAAGAGCTTGAGCATCTTTCATGAGGCCATCCTAGGCGGAACTTGTGTAACCAGAGTGACGGGAGTCAACAGCATGACTGGTATTGTTTCAAAAGCTTGACAGGAGTCTCAAGAATTCACCCTCCATCTCAAGGTATCGGAATGACCGAGATGATGACCATATACTCTTCTTCACCACATGTGACAACCTTCCCTTTCACCGGATATTTCGGTTCGATGTAAGGTAGAGGTAATACGCCCATGTATCCAAGGGCGTCCAAGTAAGCAAGAGTAGGTGGACGGATGTCCATGACAAAGAAAGTGGAGTCAAAAGTCCGGGAACCGATTTTAACAGTGAGTGAGCTCTCCAAGCTGCGCTTAGAACCAGTCAAAAGCTCTCACAATAATGTCACTGGGTCTCGAACCAACCCTTCGACATCAAGCCGATCAAAAGCGGTCTTGGAAGGATAATCGAGTAACCGTATCCACCAAAACATGAGATAACGTAGTGCCCTTGCATTCAACAGATGTGCAAGGCTTTGTTGTGTTTCTTTCCAAGAAGTCAAATCGTCGAGAAGCCTAGGCCGTTGTTGGCAGGCTAGCAATACAAACTTGAATTGATCCGTGGTAGTGTCTTGCGGCACATGAGCATTCTTGAAACTTCACCAAGGCGTTAGCATGAGCCTCGAGCACAAGAGCAGCAAGCATGGAGATCTTGGACGAGTCTGTCCCAACTGCTCCACAACATTGTAGTCACTCTTCTTGATAATCTTGAATTTCCTCCATTTCTTGTTTGGAGGTGTCTTGATAACTTCCTTTGGTACTTGGTTGAGCAGGATGAGCCACGGTTCTTTCCTCTAGGGATATTGGTGGAGTAGACGGAATGCGAAAGTCGCAGTGTCTTTTGGAGGAGAGATCTCTGGAGAGAATACCCTTCCGGTTCTGGTCACCTTACTTGATCCGGTGATGTTGTCGATGTCAGGAATAGAAGCTCCAATGATAAGATCTTCAATAGTCAGAGGGTCTTGCTTGACGCCATGATAGTAAACGTCAGCTCCATAGTTCCAAGGGATAGCTTTGTTAGAGGAATATGGAATAGGTCTTGGAGAAGTAATAATGAGAGGTGCCACCCTAGGCACAGGATCGCAGAGGAAATTCTTATTGTGTTAACATCAGATAGTCTTCGAAATCGTCACCCCATCCGTCGCCTTAACATCTTCAATAGGAATCTTGTAACTATCGTGACGGTACTTCACCATGTAATCATACTTTCCACTTGGCTGCCCCAAGGTATCCCACACGATGGTACTCGCATTATCGATCTTCAACTTAGACATTTCTTCACACTCGCACGGTGGTTTCGAAATAGTATCTCACGGTTATCCATCATGCACCGAACACGTCTTCTCAACCAAGCACAACCATCGCGAGCGAGCACCAACGACAATTCTGGGCATCCTGATTGACACCGCTTGCAACAAATTCTTCTTAATCCTCGGAGGAATGGTCAAGTCATCTATGTTGAAAATATAAGTGTCACCAACAAGATTGGAACTCTTGTCATGGTTAGGCATAGGAGCGTTGATCACATTCGAGTCTCAACAGAGGATCAAATTCAATGCTTAGCTTCAATCATATCTTGAATCTTGTTCTTGAGCCCAACAATTGTCGATGTCGTGCCGGCTATTGGAATGGTAAGCACACTTAGCATTAGGATTGTACTTGAGAGGAAGTGTTGACATTCGAGGAGGATCCTCAAGGTTATCACTGCGTCAACATGTGTTGCAAGGCTTGCGACAAAGGCATGTTGATCTTAAACTGTCTGGGCGCGTTACGCTACGCATTGTCTCGAGGTTGTCTTGATGTAGGATTGGAGATCACAAGCCACATTGAGCACGGTCGGTCTTGGCTCGGCTTTTCGACCATACACAACATTAGCTTCTTTCTTAGCACCAAAGGATCTCTTCGCAGCATTCGAAGATGTCTCTACATGAATCTTCCCACTCTTGATACCGCTTCAATAATCAATATCAACTCGGTGAATCCGGATGAAGAATTTCCAATCGATGATTGAAGAACGGTCTGGTGTTCCCATGAACATATCAACCAACTCCCTATTGGACAAGGGTGGTTGAACTCTGCCTGCTAGATCTCTCCACTTCTGAGCATACTCCTTGAACTTCTCGTCACGACCCATAGACATGCTTTGTAGTTGCATGCGAGTGGGTGTCAATTCAGATTGTACTCATCGCAGAAAGCATCCGCCAAGTCACTCCAAGTACGGATACGGTCATTCTCTAGCTGATAGTACCATTCCAACTGGGTTCCGGACAAACTCTCTTGAAAATAGTGCATCCACAACTTTCTGTCATCAGTGTGGGGATTGATCTTCTGGACATAGGACTTCAAATGTAGCTTTGGGAAAGACATGCCATCATACTTGGCAAAAGTAGGAACTTTGAATTTGGGAGGAATCACAACACCAGGAACAAGACTCAGATCATCAAAGTTCAGCCCGGACATTTTCAGGTTTTCCACAGATTCGACGGTCTTCAAGTTGCTTGTACTTGTCATCTTCATCAGTGTTGGCTATAATCAGAATGATCCTCTCCTCCTTTCTTTGGTTCACGCCTCCTCCTTCATCACCCTTGGTACTCCCCTCGGTATGGACACTTCCTTGAGAGCTCGATCCGACCGACCACTTTAGGACCCCTTTGAAACGTCTACCCATGTTGAGGAGACCAACAACCTTCTTCTTCTTGTTGATGAGCTTCTTCGATCTTCTTGGCCTTGGACCAAGTTGGTGAACATCTGCTGAACCGAGCATTCCGAGCACGAGATCTTTGACCTGTTCAAGAGCCATTTCGCTAAAATAAATAGCGAGCAAATGAGAAAACCAATCTCAATGTACCGTGATGCAATGTTTATGATATGCTATGCAATGTTTATGCGAATGCAATGCAATGTTTTCAAGGACCTAAGAGATTTAAATTTGTTAAACAAGCAATGAACAGACATTTATTAGTACTTCTTTTTATTATTCTTCTTTTTTTCTTTTTAAGTACAAGAGATAGTTCAAAACAATAAAAGAAAACATAAACATCCTAAAGCTCTAAGTCTCCCATGGGCGCTTCCTCTTGGTGCCGATGTAAGCGTTGATATTTCGCTCCTCGTGAAGTAGCTTGGTCAACTCTAGCACTTTCTTCTCGCTTGTAACACGATCTTCAAAGGTATCCTTTCTTCTTTAAGTGAATCCGGATCTCTTCAAGTCTTCAAAATCGGTAGGCATGTCAGGATGGAGAACAGCATAGGGTACGTCACCTATAGCAACAGGTTCCATAATTACGGGTAAAACAAGCGTGAATGGCATCATGAGGTTTTGAGCTCGAGCTCGCACCCATTTGAGGTAAGGTTCCCAAGGAATGGAGTTCGGGTGCCCCAAAGTCTTGGTATCGGTCTTCTTTACCATGCCCCAAGCATGTATAAACCTTCGTAATCGAGATCGTGATTGTAGTCGAACACAACATCTTGGAGAAGCATATCGTGTGGACCATCTCTTCGAGCAAAACCAAACTGACGTAGAGCTAGAGAAGGGTTGTAAGTAATACCTCCCCTTATACCAAGGAGTGGTACATTAGGGAATTCTCCATAACACTCAATGAATGTGAAGTCCTTTTGAGAGAAAAGACTCCAACGGATATCTGAATGAGAGAGTGACATTAATCTTTGAGACCATCTCAACCTTTGTTCATTCTTCAAAACGATGGAGGAAGGTGCGAAATAAACCACCGAAAGTAACGGTATACAACACATGAGAGTTCCTTGTCTCTTGGTAGTACGAGTGTGGAGAGAATGCAGGATGTCTCCAAGTAAAGTAGGCACAGGATTGCGGGTAAGGAACAACTTGATGGCATTGATATCTATGAATTGATCCGAGTTAGGAAATAGAACCAAACCATAAATTAATAAGGCCACAATGTTTTCAAATGCATGGAAACTCATAACTTTGAGGAATTCTCGGGCTTTCTTGATTAAGAACTTGGAAAGTAAACCCTTAACTCCACTTCTAGTTTCCCAATTGGCTTCAATGTCTGAGCGCTTAAGATGTAAGGCTGATGCAATGTCTTCGTACTTAGGAACCTTTTCCAAACCGGTGAATGGAATTTGGTCAAGAATAGGTATCCCAAGTGTTCGCGTTAAAAGGTGACGCGCCTGAGGATGCGAACGTGAGTTCGGATCTTCTGGTACGCAACGATTTAAATCTTTTGATTTGTTTATAAAGATGCCGCGAGCATCAAGCTTTATTATTTTCAACACAAGAAAGATGATTTGATGATTATGAAAAAGGGGAAAGCTGAAATACCCTCAATTGATATTGGTATGCGTAACGACTAGCGCAAACTAGACATAACACATTGGGGAGATTCTGGTAAGGGGATTGGTATATAAAGGAATAGATGGAGCACCCTAAATATATGTAGTTATCTACAGCTTTATATATATGAATATGTTTGATATGTTGTGTGTTTTTTAATTGCTATTTCTATGATTGGGAAAGTTTCTCCTTTGGATTTTAAGAAACAGTAGATTATGTGGGATTCTAGGTTTTGTTATTATTGTGCTCGCAAAGATCTGTGGATCTTCTGCATACATATCCCCTAGTGGGAATCGAGCATTTGTAGCTCGGATCTAGTGGTTCTATGGTTTGTTTGGTCTGAGGGAGATAGAAATTTGCTCGGCAAGGATGAGACCTTGTTCCTACGTATTCTCAAAAGGATGTTGAGAAAGTCAGAGCAATCGTAGTTCCCACTTATGCTAGTGGAAAGCAACGAGATGTTAGTAAGAGACTGACAAATGTCATCTTAATGAAAAATGTATCTAATCTATTTCATCACATACATTTTTGAAAAGTTTGATTGATTAAAATCTTTCATCGTAAGTATTAGGTGTTTTGCTTGAGTGTACAAGCGTTACCACTTACATGTTTAAGAAAGATGTTTGAAAAAGATGTTTGAATCTTTTAACTGTAAGCATTAGGTGTTTTGCTTGAGTGTACAAGCGTTACCATTTACAATTAACAGATGTTTTTTTGTTTGAAAACAGTTTGAAAAGTTTTGAAAAGTTTTGATTGTATGTGATGTGATAGATGAGATACTTCTTCCATAGAGATGATAGATGTCTAAATCTCAAGGAGAAATTTATTGGATTAAAGGGATGCTTTTAAGAAGCCCATGGGTCCTTGTATTGTTAGCCCAAGAGAAGGCATTCCGAGGGTCATCGAGGGTCATCGAGGGTCCTTGTATGAAGCTCAAGAGGAAGCTATAGGGTATGGCTGGCTTTGGCTTGAAAGGGATTTCACCGAGAAATCATCCTTTACTGAGTAAGAGCAATTTCACCGGGAAATTTTACTCTATGGTGATTTTGAAAGTGATTTCACCGAGAAACCATCCTTTCAGGGTTCTATCTTAACGCGGGTGATTCTTTGTATTGGAAGCCCAAGAGGAGGCTGTTAAGAAATTTCCTGTCTCTTTCATTGTATGATGCCCAAGAGAAGGCTAAACTCAACGAGAAGTTCTTTTGAACGAAGCCCAAGAGGAGGCTGACTCAACAGGGGAGTGTTGTCTTATACGAAGCCTAAGCGGAGGCTAACTCTGTGGGGAGAGTTTCTTTGTGCAAAGCCTAAGAGAAGGCTGAACTCTGCTGGAGATAAAAATATCTTGTATGAAGCCCAAGCGGAGGCTATTCCATGCCGGGGATGGATTGTCTTGTATAAAGCCCAAGCGGAGGCTAACTCAACTGGAGATGAGTTGTCTTGTATGAAGCCCAAGCGGAGGCTAACTCATGCTGATGATGAATTGTCTTGTATGAAGCCCAAGCGGAGGCTAAACTCTGGGAACCTATTGATTAGTCTAATTATTATGTTATTTATTAGACTGTTGTATAAACAGGTGTGTGTGTGATATGTATTCACAGGAGTTTATGAAGGAAATATAAACAATGCATGATGTTTATTTGCAGGAGTTTATGAAGGAAATATAAACAAGTGTCTGTGAAACGAACGTTTAAAACGAGCGTAACTTGTTTATTTACAAGTTTGAATTGTGTACAAGAAAGTGAATATGTACACGAACGAGTTTTTATGTACAGACAAAAGTGGATGTACATAGGAGGGTTGGGACTTACACTGTAAGAGAGGCCCATTGATTTGAAAACAGTTTTCACAGGGAATAATACTTCTTTTCAAAATCAATGGTATTTAGTGTATATACAGATGAAACGGAAACGAATGATCGGAGTTTATCTGTGTTGGAGTATTTGTAAAAAAAGTATCTGTGTTATGTAAAAATTTATAACTATTGTTTTTTACTAACAGTCTCATAAACTCTTAACTTTAACAACAACTTCTGAATATACATGACTTCTAACATCATTTTTTAATTCATATTTAATTTACTAACTCTACAATACTAATTTCATCCCTCAAGTAGATAAAGTGCTTAATCTTTATAATTTTAGTTAGAAGACGTGCAAATTATTTTTAAGTGACAATTTCTAGCCCTCCATTCTGAACTTGTCCCTCAAAAGATGATACTTTGTGTCAATGCACTACACAAAAGGGATTCGGTGGTTTTATTAAGGCGGTTTATTTAACCACTACAATTATAGCGTTTTTATGAAAAGCCACTTCTACTTTTAATATAATAAAGTATATGACTATTTTAATTACGTCATTAGCTAACTAAATCAATAATTTTTAAGGTTTTACAACGACTAATTTGTCATTACATCTGTTAATTATAACTTAACAAAAAAATTAAATAAATAATACATATTTACATTTACAATGCAATGTCATCATTACTTTTTTTCAAAATTAACCATACATTGCATTTTCAACCACCAAAATACCCAACCAACTTTAGGAAGCAACAAATATTCAAATTATACACAACTTCCCATTCAAAATAACTTTTGCAGTATCGATAGTGTCTCTTTCGAAGTTATATATGATGCCTCTTCATATCAATCTTTACATCCATTTGCCCAAAGTTATCAGTTTCCTTTGCTTATCTCAGTTTTGTATCCATAATCATCAATCCTCCTTCCAGGCTGAAAAGTGTTCTTCTTGCTATTTTTTGTATTCTTAACCATTGGTAGATACTTTCATGAGCAGAGATTTTCTTCAACCCTAACTAAAGTATTTCCAAAAATAAAGTAATTTTCTTTTTCAATTGCAAAAACATAAGATGAGCAGAAGATTTGACTGTGTTAATGACATTAACGACACTGAGGAAACATGGAGATTGGTTGTTTGAGTCATTGATTCATGGAGTGTTATTAACAGCAAAGGTGTCGAGCATTTGGAGATGCTTATCACGGATTCAGCTGTAATATTTTGCATATTTGTCATTTAATGTTATATGTTGATATAAACAAAGTTATTCTTCAATTGATTAGATTGTAATATGGCTGTAGGGTGATAGGATTCAAGTATTGATATGTGTTAACCATACACCAAAATGGAAGGAACGAATTCAAGAAAATATGACCTACATAATCAACAATGGTACTGTGTTTGATAATGATTTTCAGTGGAAGCTCTATGACCATATGAAAAAGTTCGTTTTTCTTGGTGGTACGACATTGAAGGCTATTGCTATTCAAAACCTTCCTCCTAAAACCTATTATTTCAAAGACTTCTCGAATATTCTTGAAGGAAAATGTCAGTTGAACAGACTTGAAGGTATATTGAATATGTGCCATACATTTTGATTTTTCTATATCTTATAATAATTGACGTGTTTCAATCTGTAATGTAGATATTATTGGTGTTGTGCAAGAGATCAACAACTTTCAGAATAACACCCAAAAGAAAAAGACATTTGTTTCACAGAATTTGAAAGACCTTGCGTAAATATTTCATTGATATCGTTTTCAGATAATAGCTTTATATAAGTTTTAATCAATCATTGCATTTGATATTGATATGTATACTTTATGTATTGATATTAGTGGTAAAGTAGTCAATTGCACGTTATGGGAAAGCTATGATTCTAAATTTTTGGAGTAGTACAATGCTGCAAGTCACAGCGGTGCAATTGTAATTGTTTTGACTCATGCAATGATCAAGGATTGTCAAGGTTTACACTCTTTAATTTATTAGTGTTTATGCCATATATGTTTTTATTTTGATCCCAAATTTTGTTTATTTTTCAGTTTCAAATGGTTGGAGTGGTACTAAGTTGCTAATCAATGAAGAAATTCTAGAGATCACTGAGTTTTTTACAAAGTAATTGCCTTGACCTTTAGTATGGTTCAATTAGAAAATTTTATTTACTAATTGTATTGACCATTAATATGATTCAGTTATAATTTTTTATTAAAAAGTTGTTTGGGATATAATGTTAAAGGTTACCTGCAAATGAACAGACTGAAAAGCCTACTCAATCCTCCAAATCCTTCTCTCTTTGGTCTGGTGCATCCCAATTTACTACTATTGAAAGATTTGTTCATAAGGCAAAGTGTATATGTTTAAGTGAACTCTGCAACGTCAAGCAGGTATATTCCAACATATAGTTTTCAATAAGAACTAATTTTTATATATAAGTTCGTGATATTTCAAACCCAATTTGTTTAATTTTATGTTTTTTAGGATATTTTGTGTGTCACGGTAGCAACTACTCAGAAGTTTTGTGTTTCAAAACATGGTTGGTTCTATTATGGATGTACCAAATGCTCCTTGAAGGCACCTGATATGAATAATCCTTATCATTGTTCATGTGGAGAAAATGTTTCAAAGGCTATACCAAGGTTATAGCATTATATGTAATTTATCAATAATTGTTATCCATTTTCATTTTTATTGATAGTTATATTTATTCATGTTCAACTTTGTATAAATAGGTACAAAGTTGACGTTAATGTTGTTGATGGTGAATCAAAATTTTGATTTGTGTTTTTGGATACTGATTGTGCTGATATTATTGGAAAGTCTGCTGATGATCTCTATAAATCAATGCTTGAGGTATAGTACAAACAATATATGTTTACAACTACACATAATTCCGTTGTAACTTAACTTAAATATCAATTATTTAGCAAGGTGAAGATGACCCTATGGTATATCCTGATGAGCTTGACATGATTTTGGGTAAACAAATGGCTTTAAGAGTAAAAGTTCAGCCAACATTTGGGCAAGCATCAGTGTGGAAATTATCCAAAGATGAATAATTTATTAACCGGTTAGAGAAGAATTACATTACTGATGAGGTTTGAACATATTCATAAATATATAACTGCATCATGAAATTTTTGGGAAATATACTTTTTATATCAAAATGTATATTAATGCATATATAAATATGCAGGCCAATAGTTTACCTTTGAACCAAACACCAGTGAACGATCTTGTCCAGTCTTCCATGGTTTGTAAAGTTTTTATGATCAAATCCTAAATTCATTTTTGTTTTGCTGTGTATTTAATTGTGTTTATTCAATATTGTCATAGGAGTCATTGTCTTCATTTGGTGAAAGTGATCCTAATAAAATATTGGCCCATGTCCGAGGATGTTTCTATTTCAAATGATCTTGAAGATTCTGATTATCAAGTCTACGGATCTACGTAGTTTTTGGGAACCAAGCCATCCAAGAAGGCGAAGGTCAAACCAAAATACTAAGGACTCATATGGAAGATACATGATGTTAAATTATGTATTACAGTAGTTTATTTTTAATCTACAAAGTCTTATGTTTGAACAACAACTATATCATTATTTATTTTGTTTCCTTTCCATTATCATTAATGAACTGCTTTATGTTTTTCAATTCTAAATTTATCTTTATATATATATATATATATATATATATATATATATATATATATATATATATATATATATTATTATAACATTGTATACATGCAATTAGGGTATGTCAATATTTGCGTTATAGTTATAACATATTTATTCCTTCAAGTCAATCTCTTCATAATATGGTGTTTTGAACTATTTTCACAAAATGTAGTTCGATTGTGATAGTTTTGTGGATGATTGTGAAGAGCTTTGAAGATGAAAACCTTGAAGTAAATTTACATAATTCAGTATTCATAGAAGTTATGTTTTATAAAATGATATTTATAATCCAGTTAAATAAAATATACAATTTCCTTTATTGGTAACCACCACCAATGTAAATTGCAAGAATTGTTGTTTGACCAAACAAATAGTGAATCAAAACTATTTCAACAACAAATTCATCTATACAACATAATGTTTGCATTTACTTCTCTTGGTCATTCGTGTCATCGTATAGGAAACATGCTACCATTGCCAAGACAAAATCCACGATTTGCACAACTTTATATTTTTGATCTTGAACATGAAAGACAAAGCAGGTAGATGGCTTGGTTTCTTCCTTTATGTTATAAAGTATATTCATGGTTTATTTATATAGTTTGTATTGTATACCAACTAATTTAAATTATTTTACATTTCAGAGAAAGAAGTGGAGTTTATATTAATGTAGTAGAAAAAATATCTCCAATGTTATATCAACATAATGTGCATGCTCAATGTTTTATAGATGGCGAGAGATAGACTTTCGGAAGGCAATGTTTCTGACCTTAAACTCTGTCTCAATTCTGAGCATCATACTGATGGAAGAATATATAATTAACCAACAGTTTTGGAAGTAGTTGCGCTAATTGTCGGTGATGTTGATAGAACAGAAAAAAAGAGACATTATATTGCATAAACATTGTGGTTAGCTTCAGAGGATAGATGAATATCATACGTCATACTTGGGATTTCAATATTCATTATTGTTTTCCTATGGTGAAGATCGTTATAGGCCTAACATCAGGCATGACAATAATGAGTCGAATCAGGAAGTTCCATGGGAGCAAGCAACTAAAAGAAATGGACTTACAATTAGGGAATGGTTTGCCTATGGGATCCAAGACAGGAAAAATGAGGCACAAACAATTATCAGATCAAGAAGGCTATTCCAACAGTTTTTGGTTAAGAAAAAACCAGTCGAAGATGCGAGTAGGCAAGTATCATTATCTCGCAGATGCTAGAACAAATGGTCAGACTCAAGGTGCACCTACAGGGAAAAGGGTTATGCTACCTTCGTCCTATGTTGGTAGTCGCAAATATATGGATTAGTTGTACTTTTATGGTATGAAAATTTGTAGTTATGTTGGATTTCCTGATTTGTTCATTACGTTCACCTGTAATCTAAACTGGTCGGAATTGTAGTGTGTACTATCTTTTATTAATCTAAAATCACCGGATCGTCCGGATCTCATATCAAGGATTTTTAAAATAAAATTTGATGAGTTATTGTCTGATTTGACCAAAAATATTTTAAAGGGGAAGGTTCTTGCGTGTAAGTTAATCTTTTTGCACCTTATTTAATTTCTTATTTGTTGTATCAATAAATTCTTATTCCTAATATCAGATTTTTTTTGTAGATATGTATATCATTGAGTTTCAGAAAAGAGGACTACCACATGCTCACATATTAATTTTCCTACATCCTTCCAATAAGTATCCAACACCCACTGAAAATGATGGTATCATATTTATTGAAATTCCAAACAAAGACACTGACGAATATTTATACAACTTGCTCAAAAATCACATGATCCATGGCCCGTGCGGAAATGAAAATCAATTTTCACAGTGTATGAAGGAAGCTAAATGTTCAAAATACTTTCCAAAGACTTCCGATGATATAATTGTTGACCAAGATGGATATCCGCTTTATAGAAGAAGAGACAACGGACACACGGTTGTTAAGAATGGTATCGAGATTGACACTAAACTTTTTTGTTTCGTACAATTTGAAATTGTTGTTGAAGTATAGAGCTCATATTAACATGGAATGGTGCAATCAAAGTACATACATTAAATATTTGTTCAAGTACATTAACAAAGGTCATGATAGAATAATTGCTGCAGTTGTCATGAATCAAGATGGAAATCCTGTTTAAAAACAAAACATTGATGAGATAAAACAATATATTGATTGAATGTATGTTTCTCCAAGTGAAGCATCTTGGAGAATTTTTGCTTTTCCCATTCATGGAAGGAAACCAGATGTAGAAAGATTGCATTTCCATTATAAGGGTCAAAATTCTATTTTCTACACTGACATCAGTAGTATTACCATAGTTCTTGATAAACTGAGTGTTATTGATTAGATGTTTACATCGTTGTTTGAAGCTAATAAAAAATACGTAGAAGCACGATAGTTAACGTATAGTAATTTTGTTTCAAAGTTTGTATATGTGAAAAAAAGAAGAGAGTGGAAACCAATGAAAAAGGGTTATACAATTGGCAGGCTAATATGCGTTCCCCTAACTACCGGAGAATTGTATTATCTGAGAATGATGCTTACTCATGTTATAGGCCCGCAGAGTTATGATGAAATAAATATAGTTAACAATGTCAAGTACAATTCATTCCGTGATGCATGCTTCGCCATGGGCTTTATCAGTGATGATCGTGAATTCATATATGCAATAACGGAAGCATTTCATTGGGGTTTTGGACATTACTTAAGATTACTCTTTGTTCACATGTTATTGTTAAGCAGCATTAACAGACCAAAGCACGTATGGAGTAAGACTCATCATATGTTATCTGATGGAATTCATTATTCTCAGAAAATGATTGCAAACAATAGGGGTAAGAATTCCATATATTTGGTCTTTTCCAAATACAAGTTTATTATTCTTTTTTTCCCCAAGTGTATAAGAAATGGTAAAATATTATTTTGGTGCAGGATTACGGTTATCAAACGAAGAAATAATGAATTTAACATTGATTGAGATTGAAAAACTTCAAAGAAGTCATAAGAGTTTAAGTGACTTTCCTGGAATACGAAAACCACAGGGTTATGTAGTTGAGGAGCTTGGAAACAAGCTTATATATGAGGAGCGGAACTACAATACTCAATACCAACTTCAAGAGTTCAACATACCGTACGAAAATCTCACAGGTGTGAACTATCAAAACATCATTTAGAAATAGAAATAATTAAATTCTAAGTAGGAAACTTTACATGTTGCTGACCAAGCCTATTTCCATGTTCTAATACAAAGTATGCATACCAATATTATGTTACAATCTACTTTTTATATTATGTACTTCTGTAATACGGTGAACTGACTTTGTAGGATTTTTGTATCCAAATGTGCGGATAGCAAGAGTCGCCACCGACTTTTATTTTTATCCAATTAAGGGAAGGTAAAAGTAACAGAAAAAGACCTTCGTTAGATTCTGAGTTCGGGAGAATGGTTATGAAAAGGGAAGGTATTAGCACCCATTTCCATCCGTAGTTATCTACGGGCTCTTAGTTGCTCTAGATCACTTTTAAAAATTGCTTTCTATGTGTTTGACAAAATGTTTTGAAAAGGCATTTCGCTTTGACTTTGTAATGACTCATGTAGGAGTGTATACAAAGTGTTCGGAAATGTTTTTGTTTTTGGAAAGAAATTGAACTTTGAAAAAGAGTGTGTGGTGTGAAAAGCATTTGATAGAGCAAGCAACTAAGAGACTTATTTACCCACTCAGAATTGGTCGTTTTGTTGTACTTCTACATTCCTTTAGAATAGCGCTAGCCATACCATTAGTTAGTAGGTAGCTCCATTCGTAGGATGTAAGCGGGACATTCGAAGGGACATCGGATGGTCATTGAAAGCAACTTGTAGGAAGTATCCTAGCACATTCGAAGGGACTATCATCATTTTTCGTAGGCGACAATCGAGGGTCAAGATCATGTATTCGGAGGCGACATCGTGGGTCTTATGATCTTTGTATCGAAGGGACTATGATGATTTGTTTTGAAGGCAACGGTGCTAGAATACCTCTACGTTCGAGGGACATGACCATTTTGAATTCGCAAAGGCAACGAGAGAATTACCCAAGGGTGCATGTGTGAAAGAAGTGTCAAATTCAGATATTTTATCTTGAAGATCAGTGTGAGCTATGTCCAATTATTATCTTGCCATACACGCCTAATTACTAGCAATTGATAAAGGTGCGGAAAGTAAAATGCGGAATGTAAAGCGGGAATGTAAAGGTGCGGAAAGATAAACCTACGCTATTACATGGCTTTGGGGCAGATACATAATTTAAACTTGCGGAAAATAGAAACCTAATTTAAACTATTACATCCCATAGACAATTACATTATTGGAAAAAATAGAATGATAAAATGATAAAGAGAAAATCGTCTGAATCGGAGCAACCTGTGAAAGAATAAGAAAATCGGAAAATATGACGAAATCGAAATAAGAGAAAATGTTAGAAAAAATGCAATTTTTAATATGAGAAAATTAATACATGCTGGAAATAAGATAAATAAGCTATAATAATTTTTTGGGATTTTTTGGAAAAGATTTAATAATTAAAATGCAATTAAAAGTGAATTAAATGCTAAAATATAAATAAAATAAATATGCATGCAAAAATTATATTTTTAAATTTATTAAATTAAATAAACATTTTATGAAAATAATGTAAAAAGAAAAAATGTTTTTGGTAATTTTTTGATGCAAAAATAAAATCATGAAAACAATTAAAATAGCATGAAAATATTAGAAATTGAAAAATTATGAAAATAATGAAGTTTGTGAAAAAAAGAAGCAAAACATGCCCTGGCCGGATTCGAACCCATGACCCTTGAGGGCATCTGGAAACAGTGAGCGCCTTTACCACTACGCCATGTGTGCAAGCTTGTTTGGAATCCGGATCGAATGGAACAAAGACAGATGTCATCTCCTGGCTTCCTCAACTGCGCGCGAAGCTTCATCGTCCCAGATTTGAATATTTGAAGCTAGCGTCGGCCATTGCTCGACGCTAAGTCCCTGGCAAACATCAAAAATCCAGAATACATAATATAAATGAATTCTAAAAGCATGGTTCGATTCACGGATCATTAACGCATTGGTATAGGTCTTATAGTCCAATTTTTCCATTTAAGAAAACCCTAAAACGTGTTCAGGAACCCTAGCTATGGCATATCGAGTTCCAGGCTATGGAAATACAATTAACCTGCCCAGATCGCTTGCAAACTTCTCACTAATCACAAAAACAACAATAAAACATGTTAAAAATGCATGATAATTGAAATACGATTTTGAAATTTTCTTGAACAAACCGATTCGTAATTCCTTGATTCTGGATGGTTTTGAGTGATATAAGAGTCTGGGTCGACTCTGAGAGCCTCAAGGAACACAATGGAAGGCTTGGAATTGGCTGAATCGAAGCAAAACTAGGGTTGCCAGTTGCTTCAAGTGCACGGATTTTTTGAGTTTGGATTAGGGTTTCTGAGCCAATTTTTCTGTTTTCTCTTGATAGGTATGCATCAAGTATATATGCTGGATGGATTTGGGATTGAATTTGGAAAGAATTAATCAATATTCAATGGAAATCAAATTTGATATTCTCATGAAATCAAATTTTCAAATTTTGTCCAATTTCAATCTAATCTTGCCAAATTTGATCTAATTTGAAATTGGGCATTTATGGGTTGATTGGATCACAAGAAAGCAATAAAATCAATCTTCAATTAATTTTGATTTTATAATTTATTTTAAGATTTAATTTGCATTTAAATGAATAAATTACAAATTAAATAGAAAAATAAATCAAAAATTCGTGGCATTGGGCTTGGACATTCCTAATTGCATGAGGAACAAGTTAGGATAAAGAAAAAGTAGGCCCATTTGCAAAAGATTTGATTTTTTGAAGTATCTCTCTTTGTGCATTCTTTCAAAATTGCCCAACTTGTGGATGGTGTAACTTGCTCAATTTTCCACATTTTTGAGTGTTCTTGGACTTTTTGGAAAGCTCTAAGAGTCCTCTAAACAATGTCTTTGGTTTCATCTCAATTGGAGTTACCATGCTCAATATATCTTCAAATCAAAAGTTGACTTTTGTTGACTTTGAAAATGACTGTAATGTTTTGAGCTATACCTCTCAAATGAAGCATTTTTGGACATTCTTGTGAGACATGAAGTTGTAGAGAATTGAATTTCCTTCAAAATGAGCTTTGGTGGGGAAATTTCGAGAAAGTATGAAAAGTTATGATCAGTCAAAGTTCATTGACTTTTCACCTAGAAACCCTAATTTAGAAAGTTTGACTTTTGAGCAAATCTTGAGTTTTCTTGATGAATCATGATCAACCCTTGATCAAATGATGAATGTAACTTAAAATGAGGATGTTGACCAAAAATTATGAAGTTTGACTGTATGTTGACCACGTTGACTTTTGTCCAATACACCGATTTTCAACCATCTGAGCAATTGCCTGAGGAAACTTGACTTGTGAGGCTTGAAACTTGACATGGAGAATCTTTGAAGCATATGAGGAGGCATGAAGGCCATTGGAGATGTTGGAAGTTCATCTTGACTTGAGAGATACCAAACCCTAATTTGGGTTGATTGTCTAGGAGAGAGTTTGTCTGATCAACTCTTGAGGAATCCTTGAGCATAGATGTATGAAATCTCTTGAGTAGATGGAGGGCAAATTTTGGGGTATGACAACTTCTTGCATTACAGATGAACAAAGAGATGTTTTCAAACAAATCATGGCAGCTGTGAATAACCAGAAATGAGGTGTGTTCGTTCTATTTGGATACTGTGGGACAAGAAAAACCTATATGTGGAGAACATTAGCATCTTTCATAAGATCAAGAAAGAAAATTTGTTTGACAGATGCTTTCTCGGGTATTACATCAATTTTGCATCCTGGTGGTCGAACGACGTATTCTAAATTTAAAATTCCAATTCCCACGCTTGACTCTTCCACATGCGATATAAATAACGGGAAGCAACAGAGGAGACCTAATAAAAGCATCAAAACTGATAATTGGGATGAAGCTCCAATGTGTCGTGAGTTTTTTTTGAGGCATTAGATAAAACCCTCAGAGACATCATGGGAGGATCGAAATCATCCGATAAAGTATTTGGTGGAAAGACGGAAAGGTCAGAATGTGTGTTGACTATCGAGACTTGAACAAAGCTAGTCCAAAAGACGATTTCACACTACCGCATATCGACATGCTGGTGGATAGCACTGCTAAGTTCAACGTCTTTTCCTTCATGGACGGTTTCTCTGGCTATAATCAGATCAGAATGGCTCCCGAAGATATGGAGAAGACATCTTTCATCACGCCATGGGGCACATTTTGCTACAAGGTAATGCTGTTTGGATTAAAGAATGCAGGCGCAACTTACCAAAGGGCGATGACTACTCTCTTTCATGATATGATGCACAAAGAGATTAAAGTCTACGTGGACGACATGATAGCAAAGTCTGACACTGAAGAAGAGCATATAGAATATCTCTTGAAGTTGTTTCAGCGACTAAGGAAATTTCAGCTTCGACTGAATCCTAACAAATGCACCTTTGGGGTAAGATCTGGAAAACTCCTAGGTTTCATCATCAGTCAAAGAGGTATTGAAGTTGACCCTGACAAAGTCAAGGCTATTCAAGAAATGCCTACGCCACATACAGAGAAGCAAGTAAGAGGATTTCTCGGACGATTGAATTAAATCTCCAGATTTATCTCTCAAATGATTGCTACTTGTGGACCAATATTCAAACTTCTCCGCAAAAATCAAGAGGTTGTGTGGACAGAAGATTGCCAAAGAGCGTTCGACAGTATCAAGGAATACCTGTCAGAACCTCCAATATTGATTCCTCCAATCGAAGGAAGACCATTAATCATGTACCTTACCGTTATAGAAGATTCTATGGGCTGCGTACTTGGACAGCAAGATGAAACCGGTAAGAAAGAGCATGCCATCTACTACTTAAGTAAAAAGTTCACAGATTGTGAAACTCGTTACTCCATGCCCGAGAAAATATGTTGTGCTTTGGTGTGGGCTTCAAAACGTCTTCGCCAGTACATGATCAATCACACGACTTGGTTAATCTCCAAATGGATCCAATCAAGTACGTCTTTGAAAAGCACGCTTTAACGGAAGAATCGCTGGCGATGCTATTATCCGAATATGACATCCAAGCGCCAAAAAGCGGTCAAAGGAAGCATTCTCGCCGATCACTTGGCTTATCAACCGATCAACGAATACCAATCTCTCAAGTTCGACTTCCCTGACGAGGATGTTATGTACTTAAAGATGAAAGACTGTGACGAACCATTACTTGAAGAAGATCCTGATCCAGAATCTAGATGGGGCTTAATCTTTGATGGAGCAGTTAACGTTTTTGGCAATGGAATTGGGGCAGTCATCATCACTCCCGATGGTTCTCATATCCCGTTCTCCGCCAGATTACTATTTGATTGCACCAACAACATCGCCGAATATGAAGCTTGTATCATGGGTATCGAAGAAGCCATCGACTTAAGGATCAAAATCCTGGACATATATGGAGATTCAGCCCTTATGATCAATCAAATCAAAGACAAGTATGAAACTCATCATCTTGGTTTGATTCTCTAGAAAGATTATGCAAGACATTTGTTGACTTTCTTCAACAAGGTTGAATTGCATCATATTCCTGGAGATCAGAATCGAATGGCAGACGCCTTGGCTACTCTATCTTCCATGTTCAAAGTCAACCATTAGAACGATATGCCTAAAATCAGCATCAGACGCCTTGAAAGACCTGCATATGTGTTTGCAACTGAAGCAGTCATCGATGATAAACCGTGGTTCCACGACATCAAACGCTTCCTTCAAACTCAAGAGTACCCACTCGGGGCATCGCAGAAAGATAGGAAAACTTTAAGGAGGCTTTCTAGAAATTTCTTCCTGAATGAAGATGTGTTGTACAAAAGAAACTTCGACATGGTCTTTCTCAGATGCGTGGATAGACACGAAGCAGACATGATAATTCACGAAGTGCATGAAGGGTCCTTTGGAACCCATTCAAATGGGCATGCAATGTCCAGAAAAATCTTGAGAGCAGGATACTATTGGATAACAATGGAATCTGATTGCTGTAAACATGTTAAGAGATGTCACAAATGCCAGATCTACGCAGATAAGATCCATGTGCCACCGACTCTACTCAACTTTCTCTCCTCTCCGTGGCCTTTCTCCATGTGGGGCATCGACATGATTGGGATGATCGAACCAAAAGCTTCCAACGGACATCGCTTCATCTTAGTGGCTATTGATTACTTCACTAAATGGGTCAAAGCAGCATCTTACGCCAACGTTACAAGATAAGTGGTTGTGAGGTTCATAAAAACTACCTCATTTGCCGATATGGAGTTCCAAGTAAGATCATTGCAGACAATGGATCAAGCTTGAACAACAGAATGATGAAAGAGTTGTGTGAGGAATTCAAGATTGAGCATCATAACTCATCTCCTTACCGACCAAAGATGAACGGCACCGTCGAAGCTGCCAACAAGAACATCAAAAAGATCATCCAGAAGATGGTCATCACCTACAAAGACTGGCACGAAATGCTGCCATTTGCTCTACATGGGTATCGTACTTCAGTACGTACTTCAACAGGGGCAACCCCTTTTTCTCTAGTATACGGCATAGAAGCGGTGATTCCCGTAGAAGTTGAAATTCCGTCAATGAGAGTTCTCATGGAAGCTAAGTCATCTGAGGCTGAATGGTGTCAAAGCAGATATGACCAGCTGAACTTGATCGAAGAAAAGCGCCTGACCGCTCTGTGTCATGGACAATTATATCAAAGAAGGATGAAGAAAGCCTTCGACAAAAAGGTTTGACCTCGTGCTTAAAAAGATTCTGTCTTTTCAACCAGATTCTAGGGGAAAATGGACTCCTAATTACAAAGGCCCATACATCGTCAAAAGAAGCTTTTTTGGCGGTGCTATGAATCTCACAACCATGGACGGTGATGAACTCCCACATCCTGTAAATGCTGATGCAGTCAAGAAATACTTTGTCTAAAAAGACAAAAGAACAACTCAGTAAGTCGAAAACCCGAAAAGGGCGGCTTAGGCAAAAATGAGCGTCTCGGTGGACTGAAAACCTGAAAAGATGGTCCAGGCAAAAATTAGAGACAATAAACAGAAATTATCCTAATAGATTGAAAACCTGAAAAGGCAATCTAGGCAAAAATTAAGGATCAAAATGACAAAGTAACTGCATCAGTCCGTACTTCGTCAATCTGAAGAATCTTCCATCAACGGATCTTCAATCCGATCTTCTAAAGCAACAAGCACAGCTGGAATTCAAAGTTGTTAGAGATAATAGTGGTTATTTGCTTTCAATGTAGCCTTTTCCCAATAAATTATCATTTCCAACTTTTGTAAATAGTTCATGGAATCACGCCTTTGGCTGATTACCATTCTATCAATAAAATTTGAGCCTTGTGCCCATTTGTTTGAAATTCTTGCTTTATTCTGTTTTGCAAAATAACGCTTTTTCTTGTGAAAATCACTTTTGAAACGAAAAAAAAAGTTTTTAAATGAATTTTTACTTCAAAGAACTTCAACAGTTTTCTCCATGAGTGTTTCGACCTCTGAAAGGTAAAACAACTACTAAGAAGTTTTCTTCTCCTCAAAAGAGATCATCAAAGGACGATATTCTTATCCGAAAAAGAATCCCCAACAAGGTTGCCAGTGAAATGCCTTTTTTTAGAAAATTTTAAAGCATGCAACTCTGATTCATCATCAGTAACGTCTACACCATTGCTGCAGATTTTGCTGAGTATTTGTTTAAACTGTGACGTAGTCCTTTTCCCAAATATGTTTTTGTTGTCTTGTCAAGTATTGTCAGCATACATATGACATCACTTGTTTAGGCCGCATTAATTCCCAAAAAAAAAACAAGTGTGGGTGTGTCATCTCTCCAGTAGATTATCCCCAAGCAGAAAAATATTTTTTTTCTTCTCCTGTCCCCCAACTGAGATCATTCCTCATTAGGGAACAAAGTCTTGATTGACCGTTTCTTTCTAGTTCATTCCTGGATAGAACCTCGTCTCTACCCAACTCAAGTTTAGATTTCACAAAAAAATCTACCTGCAAACAATAAGCAATAGTCTCGTCATCCGAGCTGCTTATTTCCTTTTTGGAACTTATCATAAAACGATTGTTCTTCTTAACAAGTCCAATCGTCAAAGTTCAAGAAATCCCCACAGTTGTCTTTCTGTCTAAAGGAAAACCTGTGTCTTTTCAATCAAAATGCCCGCATCTTCTCAAGAGAGAGATCCCTGGCAAAATTGTAACTGTGAAAATAGAAACTCATTTGAGATCTGTTTCCATCATTGTCTGTTATTCACAAGGCGGAATACTCAGTAAAATTCTCAAGAATTACTTTGTTATAGTTATCACTTTGCTGATAATTGGTAATATCTTCAGAATTCATTACCATAAACTATCACAAGGCTGATAATTGGTAATATCATTTTTAATTACCTTAAACATTGTCACAAGGCTGACAGAAGGTAATCTCCTCGTTTCCCAAAGCGAAACAGATATTCACTTGCCTGGTGAATCTATTTTTCCAATGAAACATATGCTTGTTTCCCAACAAACATGATTCTCCTTTCTTAGATAGATTGAGACATCCTCATAATATTTCCCCAGTATATCATTCTTTGATACCTCACGGGTAAACTTTCTGCAATCATTTTGCATCATTCGCATTTTTTGGTATCTTAGGTCCAAAATCTGCGCATTCTGATATTTAAGTCTCTTCACACCTATCGAGACGAAGATCTTCATCTTCATATCTCAGGTTAAAGACACTTAAATAGGGGCATTTGTCATACCCCAATTTTTTTACCTAAGATACCACCTTACATTTGCATCACTCCATCACTAACAGTTTCAGAACAGAATAGATCGTGCGTGGCTTCTAGAAGCAAAGTCAGGGTTTTATCAAAATTTCATCTGTTCAAGATATAATCAATTAGGGTTTGAGTTTCCACTCACCTCAATTGATCTATCTTAACCAATCATCAACATTTGATCTTCAAATTCCCAACTTTTTCTCATGATCTACCTTGAATCGACCAATTAGGGTTTTGATCGAAGATATTGAATCATTAACTTTCTGCTCAATAGATGACCTATTTGCTTGAAGATTGATATTAACATCTTCAATGCAACATCTTAACCTAATTTCTTGGTTCAAAACATTGCAAAGTCCATGTTTCTTCATTAGACAAATTCTGAATCATCTGATGAAAATTCATCTGCTCAAAAAGTCAAACTTTGACTTTTGGTCAACTTTTTCAAGACTAAACTTTTTCAATCATAAAAACATTTCAAATAATCCATCATGATCATAAAAAATCAAGAAATGTGAAAAAGTCAATAAAAAGTCAAGATTTGAATTTTTTCTAACACTTAGAAAAATTTTCAAGTGTTAAGAAACATGGTTTTTCCTCACTTTCTTGGCCATGTTTCACCAAGATCCATTTGGATTCAGAAAAAACTCAAAACATGAAAGTTGTAGGTCTTGTTACAAGCTTTCTAAAATGTCCAAGAACTTGCAAAAATACTTTGTCTAGCTAGGCTTTTGATTTTGAAACATAGAGCTCCAAAACCATGGAATTCCAAGATCATGTATCAAAATTATAAGTCATTTTTCACAAATCTCTCTTCTATAAGCCTTGTCATCAGCTTTGGATAGATTATAACTGATAAATATCAGTTAGACATGATTGAAGAAGAGGATTGAATCAAAGAAAATTTTTAACCATGGTTAGAAAGTAACTTTTGCATTAAATGCAAAAGATTCCTTCTTACCACTTAAGCAAGTTGCAAAGCTCTCTCAATGATAACCTTGCCTTGTCATTCATAATTCTTGGCCTATAAATAGAGGTCATTTCTTCATTTTGAAACTACACCAAAGCTATCATAATCCAAGCTTTCCATCTTTCTTTCTTAAATTCCAATTTTCAAAGTTCAAAGAGGGAAATTTTGCAATCTTCAAACCTTGCAAAATCTAAGCAAACTTAAGTTGCTAACATGTTCTAAACATCATTTAGAAGTAGTTTAAAACTTAAAACCATCAGAAAACAAGCTAAGAAATAGTTTTCTACACAAAACTCCATTTGTGCAAGTTTTGAGCCAAAACTTCCAAACTAGAAAACTACTCGTGCTAGCCTTGATTTCTCACTTCAAACACATCCTATACAACATATAGAGACTGTCCATACACTTAAACAAGTTCTAGACCAGCTCCATCACCACCTTCCATTTTCAAATTAAGCAACTTGCAACTTGACTTGGCCAGAGAGTTCCAGCCACTTTCAGGACAAACTAAGAGTAGGAACACACTCAGTGAGGTTCAAGGAAGCTAAATCAATCATTACTTTGCACCTGGAAGTTGTCAAACTCGATCTGGTATTTCATACTAAGAGGTAAGTTTACAAAACTTTGATACCTCCATACATGCGTTTTTAACTTTAAAATTGAAAAGGAAAATGTAGATATACAATCACTAAAGCTATCTGGATCCTTAATTTAAACTAAAACCAACTGAGTTCAAAGAATTAATCACTTTTTCAGTTAGGGTTTAAATTGGGATTATCAAAATTCAAGTTCATCTTTGATTAATAATGTTAACAAGATACATGGTCAGAATTGTGATGAAAATCTAGACATAATTGTATTTTGAACTTTTAAAATTGATCAAGAAATGAAGAATTTCAAATCTGGAGCCATGGCCATGTTCGCGCTGCTCAACGAAGAAGATGAAGTTGAATTTCAGAAATTTAAAAGCTGGATTTAAAATATATATTTGTAGTTTAAGTTAAAACAATAGATGTATAGCCACCCCAGTGGTAAAGCCAGCACGCCTTAAAACCTTCCTTCGCCTCAAGGTCCAGGGTTCGAATCCCCCTGGAACCTTTTTTTTTATAAAAGGAATCATAAGCTTCTGAAGCTTGTTCTTCCAGAAGTCCTTCTGAGGCACCCTTCAGAAGTCCAACTTCGGGACATTTTTCCAAACTTCCTTTTTTTCAAAACTCCTTCTAAGTAAGATAATCAAATGACAAGTCAAGAAAATGGCTCAATGGAAAATCTTTATCTCTAAGCCAAATGTCCAAGGTTCAAACCTCCTTAGGACCAAAAACTCTTTTTTTTATCACTAATTTCTCAAGTTTCTAGCAAACTTAAACATTTTCAAAAAAAACCATTCAAAACTTCTCATTTTGAGATGATTTTTTGCACACTTGTCATTTAATATACCTATTTTATGATTATGTCAAAAAAAATCCAAAAATATTTTCTTTTTGATTATATTTTTATTTAAGTTAAAAATGAGGCATTTTAAGTATTTTTAATACTTTTCAAAGATGTTTTCTTTCCAACTTTCAAACTTAAATCTTTTCAAAACTTCTTGAGAATATCCTTCACTTTTCAAAATCATTTTCAAAACCTTTTCAAAATAAACTTACGCACCTTTTTTCCATGATCGACTCGATTTGAAGATAAAACCGAACTAGTTTTTTCCTTGAATTTCTTAATTGATCATGGGCCTCCCTCGCGGTGTAAGTCCCAACCCTCCTATGTACATATTCATTTCCTTGTACATAATCACCCCTTCGTGTACATATTTATTTCCTTGTACACATTCAAAAACCTTTATACATACACTTGCTTTAAACGCTTGTTATATACACTTGTTTATATTTTCCTCATAAACTCTTGTGAATACACATCACACACTTGTTTATATAACTGTTCGGTTATAACATAACAATTAGCCTAACAACTAGGTTCCCCTTTAGCCTCCTCTTGGGCTTTGTACAAGATAACTCATTCATCTGAGTTAGCCTCGTCTTAGGCTTCATATAAGAAAACTCATTTACTGAGTTTAGCCTCCGCTTAGGCTTCATATAAGACAACACTCCCCTACTGAGTTAGCCTCCTCTTGGGCTTCGTTCAAAAGAACTCCCTCGTTGAGTTTAGCCTTATCTTGGGCATCAAACAAGAAAGAGAACTGGAAATCTCTTAACAGCCTCCTATTGGGCTTCCAATACAAAGAATCACCCACGCTAGGATAGAACCCTGAGAGTATGATTTCCCGGTGAAATCACTCTGAAATCCTAAGAGGATGGTTTCTCGGTGAAACCACTCTTAAAGCCAAAACCAACCATACCCTATAGCTTCTTCTTGAGCTTCATACAAGGACCCTCGATGACCCTCGGAATGCCTTCTCATGGGCTCACAATACAAGGACCCTCGATGACCCTCAGAATGCCTCCTCTTGGGCTTACAATACAAGGACCCACAGGCTTCTTAAAAGCATCCCCCTAATCCATAATCAATTTCTCCTAAGAGATTTAGACATTTATCATCTCTATGGAAGAAGGATCTCATCTATCACATCACATACAATCAAATACTTTTCAAACACTTTTCAAACAAAAACATCTTTTAACTGTAAGTGGTAACGCTTGTACACTCAAGCAAAACATCCAATACTTACAATTAAAGATTCAATCATCTTTCAAACATCTTTCTTAACTCGTAAGTGGTAACACTTGTACACTCAAGCAAAACACCTATAACTTACGATGAAAGATTTAATCAAATAACCCTTCAAAATATGTGATGAAATAGATTAGATACGTTTTTCATTAAGATGACATTTGTCTTTGTCTCTTAATAACATCCCGTTGCTTCCACTAGCATAAGTGAGAACTACGATTGCTCTGACTTTCTCAACCTCCCTTTGAGAATACGTAGGCACAAGGTCTCATCCTTGGAGAGCATACTTCTTTCTCCCTCAAACCAAACAAAACCATAGCTCCCTTAGATCCGAGCTACAAATGCTCTGATTTCCATTAAGGGATATGTATGCAGAAGATCCCAATGATCTTTGCGAGCACAATAATAACAAAACCCAGGATCCTACATAATCTACCCTTCTTAAAATCCAAAGGAGAAACTTTCCCAAACAATAGAAATAGCAAATTAAAACACACAAACATATCAAACTATTCATATATAAAGCTATAGATAACTATATATATTTACGGTGCCACATCTATTCCCTTTATATAACAAACCCCCTTGCCCGGAATCTCCCCAATGTGTTGTGTCTAGTTCGCGCTAGTTGTAATGCATATCATATTTATTGAGGGTATTGCAGCTTTCCCCTTTTTTATCTCATTTTTCTTGTTTTGGAAACAATAAAGTTTGATGCTCGCGGTATCTTTATAAACAAATCAAAAGAGTAAATCGTTTCGAGCCAGAGAATTCGAATTCAGATTCGATTCCCTCGCGCGTCACTTTTTAACGCGAACACACTCCTATCATGCTTCTCAAAAATATTGATCAAGCTGAAGGATTATGCAATGGAACACGACTCATTATTACAAAATTGGTTGATCATGTAATTAAAGCAAAAATTATTTCAGGAAAGAACATCAGGGGTATCATTTACATCACAAGAATGGACATTACTCCTACTCAATCACCATGGCCATTCCGGATGACACGGAGATAGTTTCCTATAATTGTATGTTACGGAATGACTATTAACAAATTGCAAGGTCAGTTGTTGGATCACGTCGGTATATATTTTCCAAGGTGTGTGTTCAGCTATGGTCAGTTTTATGTTGCAATTTCCAGAGTAAAAAGAAAAAAATGACTTAAAATTCTGATTCATGATAAGGAAAATCAACCTTTGGCAACCACGACCAATGTGGTTTTCAAAGAAGTTTTTGAAAATGTGTAGAATGTTTGTGAAACATAATTTTGATTCTAAGTTTGATGTTGAATTATAATTCTGATGTTTCTTATTTTACAGAGATAATTATACAAATCTATTTCCATTGCATTCATGAATATTTTGATAATTTTTCATACATATAATCATCATTTGTAACTATACAACTTCAACCTAAATCAATATAGTATTGAAATCAGATTTTTCATATTGATAACTTTGTTAAGTAGACATATTATTAAGCAAACAACATCTTCAAATTATGCAGAGATTATTTGTTACAGGTTTTTTCAAATCACTAATTGCACTACTTGAGAGACGTTAATATTACAGTAGTTTTTCAAGCTACTTAAACCAATATAAATGGTCTAAGCATAAAACATAATCATAAACTAATTGCATTACACAACACCACCAGTACGACAATAACAAAATACATAACTTAGCTACACCCTCATATACCACTTATCAACAACATCAACAACGGTTTACTAAGGACACAAACATTAGATCTGAAAAAGGAATCATGGAAAATTCAAGCGCATCTCCAGATTGAAGTTGTTTCTCTTTTGCAAAAGCGTACCATCCATGTCCAATATGTTTTTCATAGTCAATCCTTCTGGCTCTAAGAATAACACATTGATATCCTTTTCCATCAACCAGATCTACCATCCTTATTGATTTTTGCTTCTTACCAAAACATGTCTTCGATATATTCATTGGAATATTTTGCATTGTGATAAACATATCATTAATTTATGATATGTAAAAGGATTATAAATAGAACTAAAAATAACTGTTTTCTGGTGATAGCAGGGCATTTTGTCCAAACATGTTTGATTCAGTTACATGCGACCTCCAAGTTACCTCCCGGCTATAATCAGCTCTACGTCCGGCCTTAGTAAGAAACCCATCTTTTATAAGAGCTTCAAATATATTATCTTGTTTTTCCTCAAACTCTTTTGTGAACCTCCACACAAATTGAATCGTGTCTCTCTCAAGATCAGTGAAATAGAGTACAAAGTTATGATCTTTGTTAAAAGAACATCAGATACATATTATGCCACATCTATCAAAAAAGTCCCACCCATACAAGTAGTATATATATATATATATATATATATATATGGAAATATATATCTTTACTTAATGAAGAATATATTTGCATGCATGAGTTTAGACTAGAGAAACTACTTATCTGCTTTCAGAAGGAACTGAATAAATGAAACCATGAATACTTTTACCTACTGGAAGGAGAAGGAATAAAGGGCATCCCAAACTTCACCATCTTCCAAGTTAAACTGATAATGTGTATTTGGCTGGATTATTTCAATACTTCCTTTATATAGATGTAGTTTAACATATGCACTATGGTCCTACCATTAAATAGTAATATGACTATACGATATATTATGCATTTATCTCAAAATATCAAATCAAATAGTACTATATAAGTACATAAATAATAATTATTGTTATTATAAAACATAGTTTTTATCATTTATAGTTATGGCTCTACTCTTTGCAAGATACACATATACTGTATTAGTTTGTTAGATCAATAATAACTTTTATACATTTAATTATCTTATTCAAACATAATTTAAGTTCCTAATTACTATAAAATATCATTTTACATTTTACAATATTATATATGACACTACGCCAAACAAGGGATTAGACAGCACATTTTTAGGCCTTTAACAACGCTTAAAAGCGCTGCTAAAACCCCGTTGCTAAAGGTATAGACAACGCTTAGGTTACTGTAAAAGCGATGCTATAGATACCCTTTAGGCTGTGCTTTTTCCTGAAAAGCGCTGCTATAGATACCCTCTTTAGCAGCGCTTTCACTTTAGACAGCGCTTTTGAAAGAATTTTAGGTGGAGCTTTAGACAACGCTTTGTAAGAGCGCAGCTATAGATACCATTTAGGCAGCGCTTTTTCTTGAAAAACGCTGCTATTGATACCCTCTTTAGCAGCACTTTACTTTATACATCGCTTTTTTATTTCCCCTATAACAGCGCTTTTTTATTGCCCCCTATAGCAACACTTTTTCATCCACTTTAAACAACGCTTCTCATTAAAAGTGTTGTCTATTCCCCCATTTAGCAACGCTTTCCTTAAGAAATTTTTGAATATAATTTGTATTTTCATTTAAACAAAACGCTGCCTAATATAAAATTAGCATATATGCACCAAATTTAATTTCACCATTTTTGCACCAGGTTTTTACCAAAATTTGCACCAAAATTTCATAAACTTGAATCATTTTTGTAGCTTCAATATAAAATTTGAAACAACAACAACATCAATATACATCTTCAATCCTTTTTTTGCACAATATTTCATAAACTTGAAACAACAACAACATTAATATATACAACAATGAAATAACTTGAAACAACAACAACATTAATATATACAACAATGAAATAACTTGAAACAACAACAACATTAATATATACAACAATGAAACAACATCAACAATGAATTACAAAATAGCTCTATCTTCTACATCGATCTGCACCTATATAACCTGAAACAAAATCAAAAAATCGAAATTCATACAAGTTACCAAATAACAACAACAAAAACAACAAAATTGCAACACAACTATAATGACATATATTATATTATCAAAACTCAAAGTTATACCTTATAATAAAATTCTCAACTCCATAACAAATTGACACCAATCCTCCATAAGTTCATCCAATTGATCTTTTGAGTAATAAGCACACTTGAATTCATCAAAGTACTACATAATAATATAACATAGTAAGATTTACTTAAAACACTAAATCATTTTATGATAAATATTAAAATAATTCCTAAGTTAGAAATTCATACCGTGGATGAAATCTTTAATTGGTCCAAAATAGATTTCATAATGGAGAAGACGGGATTTCATGCAAAATAGCGCAAGTGGATTCACGAATGTTTGCAATCAACTCAGGTCTTAGTTCTTGGAAACGCTAGCCCTACTAGTGAGTCTGGAGTTGGAAGAGGGTTGAGGCAAGGCGACCCTCTCTCGTCACTTTTATTCCTAATTACGGCAGAGGGGCTGAACATAATGATGACTAAATCGGTCCAGCAAAGTCACTTTGAAGGATTTCAGGTTGGTAGTGGTGGAGTGATGGTGTCTCATCTACAATAGGCCGATGATATGATAATTGTGAGCAAAAAGATTTGGAAAACTGTTTAGGTGATGAAGGAAACTCTTCAGCTTTTTGAATTGGTTTCGGGTCTGAAGATTAATTTTCATAAGAGCCAACTTTTTGGAGTTAACATCCATCAGATTTGGTTAGAGGTGGCGGTGCTAGTTCTCACTTGTAAAGTTGGTTGTCTTCTTTTCTCATATCTAGGCCTTCCGATTGGAAGCAATCCTCGGAGATTTGGAATGTGAAACCAATATTGGATACAATTTGACAAAGATTTTTTAAATGGTACAGCAAACACCTATCCATTGGTGCGAGAATAGTTCTCTTGAAGTCAGTATTATACACCTGAACAATCTACTTTCTTCCCTTCTTTAAAGCTTTGACAAGTATCATTCACAAACTTGAATCTCTCTTCAAAGAGTTCTTGTGGGGTGGGCGAGAGGGATAGAGTGTATCGGTATAAAAGCTAAGGGGTCTGGTATTAAGAATTTAAAAGCGTTTAATTTAGCATTATTAGGAAAACGGAAGTGGAGACTTCTTCTGGAAAAAAATAGTACATGATATAAAGTGTTGGCTAGCAAATATGGCGAGAGAGGCAATATAATAAATGAGGAAGGAAGTAATTCTTCAATTCGGTGGAAGGACATACAAATCATAGATAAGGGAGTTTGGGGTTTCGAATCTAACTGGATGAAGAGCAATCTCAATAATAAAATTGGAAATGGTGAGGAGACCTTTCTGTGGCTGGATCTGTGGTGTGACGAAGTTCCATTAAAGGATAAATATTCAAACTTTTTCAATATATGTGACAAGAAAGACATAATGATTAGAGATTTTCTTGTAACCGATCAAGGCGAAAGGCATCAGAGATTTTAGTGGAGTAGAGAATTTCCGCAAGATGAATTAGAATTAGAAACCAAAATTGGAGAAAAGATTCAGAATATATACTAGAGCCTGAGAGGAGGGAGAGTTGGACCTGGGGCTTGGGGAAGTACTCAATCAAGAAAGCCTATGAGGCTATTGTGGCAATGAATTCATCGGCTGAAGAATCTAAATTCATAAAAGCTTGGAATAAATACGTACCATCAAAGGTGACAATCCTAGTTTGGAGAATATTTCAAAATAAGATTTCGTCGAAGGACAACCTAGTAAAGAGAGTAGTTCTCCATCAATCCCAATCGTACTGCCCTTTTGGTTGTGCGGTTTCTAAAATTGAATCTCATATTTTATTTGAATGCAGTATTTCTTTCCAGCTATGGCAGTTAGTCCTTAGGTGGCTAAACATATATGCAGCTCTACACAACAATGCTCTTGATCATTTTCAGCAGTTTGAAGGACTTCGTGGATTGGGCAGGAAGCAAGCAAAAAAATCCAACTTAATATGCTTCGCCAGCATTTGGGTTTTCTAGAAAGGGGGCAACGATAAAGTGTTCAGAGATGAGTCACGTACATAGTCACATAATTCCCAATTCGCTGCGGTACGTGGTACGAATTCGGGTACGCGGTTCACAACTCTCAAAGAATTAGGTACGTAGGGGGTATACAGAGTTGGTACGCAATTTGGGTTCGTGGTACGTTGAAATACAATAACCAGTACGTTATTATTAAAAAATGATTTAATTAATGACAAAATAAAATGTATAATTTAAAAACAGTATTAATATTAATAAAATTTAACCTTTTCAAAAAATTAAAATCTAAAATTCTGAACTTGAACACTTACATTACAATAAAATTAAAAATCATAAACTTTAAATTACTTAAACTAACAATGAAAACTTATTTCTTAATCCTTTTTCCTCTCTTCACAGTAGCAGCAACCACCCTCCTTGCATTTTCATTATCATTAACACCTTCATTGATTTCATTATGTAACTCTAAACTTGTATCATGCAGCCTCATAGAAGATTCTCCTAAATAAGTTTCATCATAATCCACATCCCAATTTTTAAAAGGGCCATTTTTATAGCTCTCGGAAAATCGTGATTGTAAGCGGATATTTGAATGAATATACACCAATTTATCAGCTCTTCCATAGTTAAGTCGATTCCTCTTTACACTATGAATATATGAATAAGTACTCCAACATCTTTCAGCCGAAGAGCTACTTATCGATTAAGAAAGCACTTTTTTTTGCCACTTCTGCAAGCTCAGGAGTTTCAGATCCATAGGTTGACCACCAATCAATAACATCCATTGTTACCACATCCAATTGAGCAGCAAGCATTGCATATATACCTTTTTTTTTGCATGAAATGTGACAAACTGATCACGTAAAAGCTTTTGTTCATCTGAATTTTTGGATATTTTTTCAAAAGCCTCCATCACTGCAGTGACCACTTCTTTATCTAGATTTGGAGCTTTTCTAGCTACACCTCCTGGAGCAAGTGTTGCAAGATAATGTGTATCATAAAATCTGGGGGTTAGTGCAAATCCAAGACAATGTATATATAGTGTAATTCATTTTTGTCCATCTTGCAGTAATTATCCTTTCCATTTCTGAGTAGCAACTTTCATATTTGTTTCGTTTCATAATCTCATGTACTTCTCCAAGCATCACATCCATTTTTTCATAAAATTCTCCCATTTTTGGTCCTTCACCATCTGCAAACTTAATCAAAAGATAAATTGGTTTTGTTATTTTAACTACATTTTCAACTTCCTCCCAAAAACTTTCACTTGAA
Organism: Vicia sativa; assembly: GCA_021764765.1. Classification (NCBI taxonomy): domain Eukaryota; kingdom Viridiplantae; phylum Streptophyta; class Magnoliopsida; order Fabales; family Fabaceae; genus Vicia; species Vicia sativa. Next base: position 264,636,397 of record CM038794.1, on the reverse strand, counting down.
ACTGTTTCACCAACTAAAGCTCCCATTTTTCTTGTGTTTTCATCTCCTTGCTTAACCCATTCTTTCCAACTATTCAACACAACAGTGGTTGCCAGAGCTTCACGACACACAAGAAGACGCTTTAGAAGAATATAGTGAGAAGCAAACCTTGTTTTGGCCACTTTTAACAATTCTAAATTTGAATTTGCTCTAAATATAGCCAAAATTTGACTATGATTAAGTATGTACTTAACAATAGTCTTACCTTGTTTATAAGTATTTCTTAACCACTCAAATGATTCAGAAAGTCTTTAAAAATTAAATTCAAAGTATGAACAACACAAGGAGACCAAAAAATGTGTTTGTATACCTTTTGAATTTCTTTTCCAGCAGCTTTACAATTTGCTGCATTATCTGTCACCACTTGTAGAACATTTGAAGGTCCTATTTCTTCAATAGCTTTGATCAAAAACTCAGCAATTGCAACTCTTGTTTTTTCAACACCAGAAAAGTCTTCCGCATACATAAACACAATAGCTTTACTATTCACGGCAAGAACATTTATAAGCGGCATATGTCGTACATTACTCCATCCGTCGGATACAATAGATACCCCATGATGAAACCATGTGTCTTTGATAGGAGCTAATTCTTTGTCAACATTTCTCTTACACTCATTTAAGAGAACTGTTCTTGCCTTTTCTGAAGATGGAGGTTTGTAACCTTTAGGTCCATTGTTAATAGCAATTACCATTTCCACAAATTGTGGATTTCTTAAAACATTAAAAGGAATTCCATTTGCACAGAGTCCTCTCATAACTTTCATATCAACAACATCTCTTCCCATAATTTGGAAAGAATCTTCAAGAGGCTTGGAAAGCAGACCTGTTTCTTTTTTGTTGATGGTAGAAATCTTTAATGAAGGCACACCAGATTTCTCTGCTTCTTGAACTCTTTTTCTAATCTTTTCATATGTTTTTCTGTCATTAACTAAAGCTTGACATCGTTGAATACCACTTCTTTTTCCTGGAGGAGGACCAAAGAAATGATAATGTATCCTAGTGTCTGCTTTTGAAGGAATTTTGCAATGCTTGCATGTCCAGTTTTTGGTTCCTCCTGGATTTTTCCCTGTCACACCAGTATAAATGACTTCTTGAGTTAAAGGAGGCTTTGTTGTTTCATTGTGATTAGTAATAGAATTTGTAAGTGAACAAGATGAACCTTCAACAAGCAATGAACTTTCAAATATTGTTTCATCACTTGCATGTTCACTCTCACGGGTTTCATCTAAAAGTGATGGCTCAAAGGACTTTCTTTTGCCAAACACCATAGTAACAGTGAGTGCAGATAATGAACTAGCTAATGGATTTAAATAAGTAATAACTGATGAATATTGAAAAGATACATTGGTAAAATAAAAGAAATCAAGTGATTTTACTGCCCAATGCAACTTTGCTTGATAATTAAGTAAAGAAATTATTTTAGCAATTAAACCATTGGACAAAAGAATAAAGTCCATTGAAAAAATAAAAAGGTGAAACGTGTAGTATGCTAATAATGATTTCATTTCCATATATAAAGATGAAACGTTTTGGTTTAAACATAAAACAACATTTAATACAATTTTTAAATTTTAATTTATTAAATAATTTAATTTTAATTTAATGAATAATGGTTCGTTGGTACTTAATTTCTGATGAACTCTGCATGAATTTTAGAAGAATTCTGTACAAATTTTATATGAATTCTGTGCGCATTTTTACGAACCAACTCGCAAAAGTACCGCAAACCGGTACGCGCGAACCAATTCGCGGATTTACCCTGCGACGAATTATGTGACTATGCTTATGCCTTGTCATTTCTATTTTATGCAAGTTTTTTAGCCTTTCCAAAAAAAAAAACTAAAGGAATATTTTTGTACAAATGCGAAATTGTTTCTTTTAAAATTATTTTGGGGGGTTTCTTAAAATAACCTCCTCAAACCAACCCCCCAATATGCCGCTATTTTTTTGGTAGTGTATTAAAAGTTACAAAAAGAAAGAAACAAAAGAAGAGAAAGAAGAACTGTGAAGAATTGATATACCATTATCATCGAATCATTAAATAAAAACTTAACCATAGGGAGACAAGTGTCCAATACATCATTAATTCAACCCACAACTACCACCCAACTTCAATCTACTCATTTTCATACCTCATCTTATTTTTTATATAAACCCCTACCCACAAAGACATTACACACACCAATCAAACAAACAAGAAAAATAATTGATCAAAAGAAAGAAAAGAAATGGCAAGAGGTATGAAGTTAGCTTGTGTTGTTCTGGTGATGTGCACGATTGTTATTGCGCCTATGGCAGAAGGTGCAATCACATGTGGGGCTGTAACTGGTGATCTTGGTCCATGCCTTACTTATCTTACAGGTGGTCCTGGCCCTTCACCACCATGCTGTGCAGGAGTCAAGAAGCTTCTTGCTGCCGCCACCACCGTGCCTGATAAACAGGCTGCCTGTAACTGCTTGAAATCAGCTGCCGGTTCTATTTCAAAACTGAATACTAACAATGCTGCTGCCCTCCCTGGAAAATGTGGTGTAAGCATTCCTTACAAGATCAGTACCTCCACCAACTGTAATACGTATGTCTTTCTTTTATTATAACTTTCACTCTCACTCTTATTTTTCTCTTGGTTTATTTTGAAGCCTGTGAAAATTAAATAAGAAATTAATTACTGACTATTTTTTTTATTTGTTATATATGTGATATTGACAGCATTAGGTTTTGAAGATGATGGTGCGGTTTCAAGAATATCATACGGAAACTTCTCACTAGTATATGGGAGTTCCATTTAATACTGTTAATAAGAAGAATAATATTCAATGAAAGTGATGAAGGCTCATCTTATATGTGGTCCTATCTATCTTCTTCCTGTACTAGACTGTATTGGATTGTCTGTTACTTCACGTGTCCTTGTATCAATTTACATATATAATGAATGCTTATGTTTGGGTTTTGCTTACTGTGATTTGATAAAACTTATTTTAATTTAATTTTTGAATTTTTATCAGATTATTTACCTAAAAAGAAAATTATCAATTAAATCTTAAAATTTAAAAAGATATAAAAATTTATTTTGTAAATAGATGTATTGTTGTTGGACATGCCAAGTAAAACATCTCATCTTTTGATGCAATCTTTATTTTAGTAATTCCTTGTTAAGAATGTTTAAGGTCATTTAGAAAAACATGCAAGTAACTTACTAATTTTAGTTGTAGATCTATCAAGTAAAATGGTTAATATTGTTGTTGTTTTTGTTGAAATTTAATATTTAATGATTCTAGTGATTTTGTTTATTTGTTGTTCTTGTGGTTGAGATTTATTGTCTAAAGATTCTATGAATTTTGTTGTTGTTATTGTTGTTTTTGTTATCGAGATTTTATGTTTAAGAATTCTATTGATTTTGTTTTTGTTGTTGCTATTGGTGTTGTTGTTGATGGTGATGAGTAAGATTTATAATTTGTAGATTAGAACGAAAAAAATAAGTTTAACTAGAATTTTGTATACAGGACTTTACCCATTGGTTATTGTTACTAAGATAAAAAGTAGCGTAATTTTGAAAATTCAAAAAATGTAGTTGTTGGGTGTAACACCTCATTTCTTCTGGGGAATATTATTAAAATCAGAGTTACAAAATCTCAACATACAATGAGATGCTACACTTACTTCTTAAAAACAACCTCATTTAATCGCATGTAAAACAGATACATAACACTTTAACTCGGATGAACCAATAACAACATAATTAGTCTTTGAAAACAAAACAATTTTTATTAACTACGCAGCAAAATCTTAATATTCAAGTCAAAATGACATAACATCTTTATCAAACTTAAACAACGTCACAAAACAATCAGTATTTAAATCAACTTAAACAGTCATCAACAGAAATAATAATAAAACAACAAAGTGCTCATCCCCATGAGTGTTACGTATCAGAGCGACGACACCGACTCAAACTAATGAAGGTAGACCGCCTTCGCTCTAGATTACCTGCACGATACCAACGTAGGGGAAACATTCAAACCGAAGAGGTGATATATCAAACAATATAATCAAATGTATGATAAATACTATATTAGAATCGACTCATCCAAAAATCACTGCTTCATAGCTTTTAAACAACGTTTATCACAACAAAATCAACAGCACGACATAACAACTATTTCATCATCAGAACAACTCAAATTGCACCCATAAATGTGACTTGCTATAATGCAAATACATATGGTACCAATGGAGCAAAACTCCCACTTAAAAATGGAGCAAAACTCCCAAATTAATAATTTTTTAATTAATAGAGGTAGCAACAAGGCATAAGCCTTGAACTTCAACTTCAACTTTTTATCAATCCAGACTAACTTATAGAGCATGAGCTCCCAACTTGTTATGTTATGAATGCGACAACAACAACTACAACATCAACCATTCAACAACAATACAACAAGTACAACATAACAAGGACAACACAACAACATCAACACAACAACAATAATTCAACAACAACTCAAGAATGATTCAACAATGGCCATAAGCCTACTACTTAGTCTTGCCAATAAATAGAGGCATTTCAACAAACATAATTGAAAATCATTGAAATAACACTACATAATTATTCGGCTATACATCTACGTTCGGTTATTAAATATTCTACGACGGTCCCTCTAATATTAACTTGCTGCAACTATTATATGAACTAGTTCTACTACCGATACTGCTGGATGTTATTAATTAATTAATTCTCCACGGTTATTTTATTACTAATAGCCTTCTGTTACTATGTCCCATCTCAGTCTCTAACTTTAGCAACTTATACGATTCACTATCTCCACCAAAATATATTATAAACGTTCTGCGTAATTATTCGAACAACTCAACTATTTCTGGTTAATTAATCTTCGGCTAACTTATTACTAATACTTCATGCTATTTTTCCAACTCTGTAATTCGCTATTATCAATTATGTAACCAACAATTATCTTTGCCATTCATATACTACTACATAATAACTTTGCTAATTTTTTTTATTCTTCTGCTACTATGAACTAATTGTAGTATATATTTTTCTATTAAAATTCAAGTCTATTAGTACTACTTAGTGTTATTAAATGTAGTAACTAATTGGTTTATCTTAAGTATAAGTAAAACTACCAAAAAGTGTTAGAGGAAACAAAATTAAGGTATCAGGAACAATTATAAAAACAAGACAAACGTAGCTCTAAGGGTGTGGCGCCCATCTTGACCTACCAGGTACCCACCTAGGTTCATATGGCCCCCACCACTTATCTCATACCCCTATGGCGTCCACCTTGATATATGTGGCCCCCGCCATATAACTGATCCCTCATTCAAGGCACCCACCTAGGTTCATGTGGCCCCCGCCTCAACTTTTTTCTTCATCCAATCTCCATTACAACCACCAATTTGCATCAACTTAAATATATTCCATGCTTCAGCGACACGATATTAGACAATTCCAACCCGATTCTTAGCATTAACCGATCGTGAACATAGATCAAATTTATAGCATACATCAATTAATTTCAATTCCAAAAATAACTTCCATTCTTGATTCAACACCAACAATAACACAATAACAAACAACATTCATACCAAATAAAATTACAGACACGCACAACAAAAAATTGCACAACCCAATTTCCTATATACCATTTATCATAAATCCCATTATAGAGTCGAACCCCACCCTTACCTTGGACTAAAGGTTGCTATATAATTTTCTGACCGAATCCTAGATTTTGCCATAGCTTCCAACCTTTGCCTCTTCTCTCTTTCTCTGCATCTTCTTCGTACTCTCTCACTTCTCCAAGACTAACCCATATTCTTACTAAAAAAATCTAATTTCTTTTAAATCGACTTAACATGTAATTACATTATTAATTCCAGTGAACCTAATTTCTACACCTCACCTTTACTACAACTAACCATATAAATAAGCCCATAATAATTCTTACAACTATTCTCATATATTAGCTACTATTAATCAACCCATTAATCAACTAATACCAACATAGCAACTTAGCACAATATTTCACAAATAATTCGAAAATATTTAATTAAATAATTAATTAAATATTGGGCATTACATTGGGGATCGAACTCATGAACATTTCCAGTGTTACCCTTAATTATTCAAAAATTGAGACAACAAAGTGGCATGTTTTCATGTCTTCCTTTGTTATCTCACTTGTGTAACCGATGTTATATCCCCTTTGTGTCCGAGGTGAAATATGGTTATTTGTAGCAGTGCTAAGAAAGAAGAAGGGAAAAGAGAGTCACTATCAATTTTACACGCACTATTAATACTACTAGTGCTATTGTAATTTCCAAACACATCTATTTCCAAAATCCAATAATGGGTTACTTTTCCTACACCTGAGTGTTCTTCATGTGATGCAAATATATTTATGCTCAGTCTCTATTATTAGAGGGATCGATCATCTTAGAACTATAATATAAATCCCCAATGATAACCATTATTAGGAAAGGAGAATGAAGAGATAAGGTTATACATGTAGATGAGAAAAATTAGACTGATTGAGAAAAATCTAAAAGAGTTTGAAGGATATTGTTCTCAAAAGTAAGGAACTTGAAAGGTGCGTAAAGGATAAGGAGTCTGATGTATGCACTTATAAAGAGTTAAGCTTAGGATGAGTAGGAATCGATCACTCCTCACTAGACTTTCTAAAAGGTGCTAAGGAACTTATGCATCCTTGACGCATGTAGAATGATTAATGGTCATCAGCCTTTGCATTTCATGAAAAGCCAATCATTAGTAGCATTTAATATTGCACGTGCTGATGTCTATGACAATTAGGAGACTGACACAAGCAACCCTTAAGGTAATCATCTAGGGGATATTATTTATAGATAAGATCTTCTAATTAATTCATGTCTATTATTTGAAAAATCATAAACACGTTAAAGCACATCAGAAAGATTTTTTACATCCTCTTCTAAAGAAACATTAGTATTTCTAAAGAATGTTCAATGTTCTCCTGAAAAAGAGGATCATGTGTGTACTTCTAAACAAGTTGCAGATTCAGAAGTCACGAGTATTCAAGAGGAAAGAATTTCAGACAAGCTGTTGCTTCAAGATCAGAAATCAGGACTGCACAAGAAACAAGCTTTCAATGAAAATATCATAAGTCAAGGTTTTTGTTAAGGACCAATTTGTAGTTATTTTGTACATTATTTTGTGGTCCTTAACAATGTCTTTGTATTTAATTTGTATATTTATTCTAGTATTTTGTTTTAATTAGGTTTTATTTAGTTTTTGTTTAATATATATTATTTAACTTACTTTCACTCTTAATTGTAGGAATTTATTAACTAATTCTCCCAAGCTTGGATTCAAGGGCACTTGAAGAGCTTTAGGGATGATTCTTTTGAAGATAATTTTGGAAGAGGGAAGCATGCTACAGGTCGCGCTCAGCGCGGTGCCAGCATGAGTGCCAGCGACTTAATCAGTAGGGTCTGAAATCGAAAAAGGACAGCCCATGCTTTCACCTTTGGAGCCACCAACCCATCACTTCACCAGACGTTTTTGGCTTGTAAAGGAAGCAAGAAACACAAGCCATCATTATCTTTTCATCTTTGTAAATCTAGGGCAAGTTTAGGAAGAAAAACCATAGCTTTTCCTTCTTGATTTTCTTGGATTTTCATTATCACTACCAACAATCTTGAGAGCAAGCAACCATGGAAATGAGTGGCTAAGCTCTTTTTGTGTCAAGATTAGAGGTAGTTGATCTATATAGTATGTATTTATATTAATCCATTTGTGTATGAATATGGTTGATGATTAATATAGTTGAATATCTTTGTTCTTCATCTTTATGCTTTGAGTTTTGCTTGGAAAAGAATATTTCAAAGTGACCTAGGATATTCATCCTCTCATAAACAAATGCTAGGAATAGATTTGTGTGTTAGAGTTTACAAAATATTGAACTTAATGATTATCATGCTAATAGTTGTAGTGAGGAATCATGCAAGGATTAACATGATAACATTCACAATCTTGGTGGGAAATCTACAAGATTGAGAGGATATGTATTTGTAGAAATCATCTATTATGTTCATCACTTGATTAAATGAATATGTATGAAACTAGATCAATGAAACTAATCTTGACATGCCTTCTTAACTTGAAAACAATCTCAAACTCTCTCTAATCCAAACTATAATTCTCTTTGAAAGACTTAATTTAGTTGTTGTTTGGAAACTCATGGTTCTAGTAGAGTAGATAACAAACCCTTTGGTTACATCATCTTAAAACATACTTTTCTATTGAAAGACTATAACATGCACCAATCCCTGTGGAATCGATAATTAAAAATACTTTGTTCACGGAAAAATCCTACAACAGTTTTCTCATTAGAAAACTTTCTCCTTATAATTCTAAAGACAAAGTTAAGATATGAACACATCAAAATAAAGTTGTTATCTTCGAATCAGAAGTCAAGATTTGTTCATTAGAAAAGTTGTTGCTTATATTTATGAAGACAAAGTCAAGATTCTAAAGACATGGATATCTCATGGAATACGCACATTGATCAATGGGTTTTACACAATTATTTCTCATTTATTTTACTTAGAGTTTCTTGCTAATGTCAAGTGTGTTATTTCATTTTACCGCATTTTATGCTCTGGCTATGTGTTTTAGTGTTTTCAAGTTCAAAAGACTAAATCGGGACAAATCGGTGCAAAACTCGGAGTTTCAGAAGAAATGCAAATATTCACCTATAGGAGGCCTGACACGTGCCGGGTCAAACCAACTACACTAGAGGTGTGAGAAATAAAAGTTACAGAAGCTGACACGGGTGCCCGTGTCACATGACACGGCCCATGTCAAATCATCTGTATGGACGCGTGACTTGGAGCAAGGGACAGAATCTAACAATGGTGCCTGTGTTCGGTGACACGGCCCGTTTTGACCAATGCGCTAGGAATTTTGACTTTTGGAGGTTTAAGTTTTTTGGATCATTAAGGGTACTTTGGACATTTCGCATTATTAAGGGATAACCTAATACAATGTAAAAATAATAATTTATAAGAAAGGAGGACTTTTTGCCACAAGAAGAATCTAAAGAACATGAGATTCAAGCATATGCAATTCTTGGAGAATGGAAGATCTTTCTTTAGCGGAAGTCATTGAAGATCCAAAGTTCAACACCAATTGTAATGTTTACATTCATATTATCTTAAATTCTTTTGAAAAATATTATGAGTAGCTAAACCCCCCAATGCTATGGGGTGTCCGTGAATTGAATTAGTAATGACTTTAAGTTTCTGATTTTATCAATTCTATGTTTACAAAATTTAACCTTTGATAAAACCTAAGCTGGCTTTCCTAATAATTCTCTAAGGACTTAGGAGTTTAGAAGGATTGTTCAAATGTTTTTCCAGTAAGGACTTATGGAAAAACATCCTAAAGGGCTAGTAATTGATACTATGAACTTGTTGAAGATATCAGGATTCAATGTTATTATTGGGGAAGTTATACACTTTATCCTAGCACGCTCCTTATATTAGTAAAAATTCAATTTATATTTCTGCTAATTTTGCAGTGACAATAACAAACCAAACCCCAAATTCAAGTTTTTAGTTTAATTGAACCATATGTTGAATTCGATAAAGATACACAATCTTTGAGATCGACATTCGGGGAATTTCCCTATTATTACAAGAGGCAGAATAGTACACTTTCTACTTTTCCAATCAAGTTTTTGGCGCCGTTGCCGGGGATTGCAAATGTATAGAGTTCTAGTTTTTGTTCAATTAAAATTTTTTTGCTCGTCAACTAAAATTTTATTTTCAATTTAATTGTTTTTATTTTTTTTTTTGTGGTTACTAATCTACGGCTAATATTTTTATTGAAGGAGAACCCTCAGCTAATTTTCCTTTTGACGCAGAAATTGAAAGGATTATTCACGCAAGACTCAAACAAGCTAGAATAGCAAGACCAGACTCTGAAGAAGAGAAAATATGTGCTCATTCAAATTCAGAGTCAAAGGAAGAGATTATCGTTGAAGATCCACCAGAGAGACTTCTTGGGGATTGTGGTGGGACAAACACACCAGGTAGTAGGTTGAAGATTATAAAACAACCGATGAATGTGCCCAAGTTTCAACTACACCTAAGCACAATTTATCAGCTTGAGAGAAGATCTTTCAGCGGAAGGATCAATGAAGATTCTAATAAACACTTGCAGAGGTTTATGACCATGAGTACAACATTGAAGATTAATGGGTATATTGGTGAGGCACAGAAATTGGTGATGTTTCTGTTTACCTTATCTAAAGATGTGGAATAATGGTTTTACTCATTACCGGATGGAAGTATTACTACTTGGGAAGAGATGGAGAAAACGTTTCTTGATGAGTACTTTCCTGCTTGTGTTTATATTCACAGAAGATATGAAATTGTGAATTTTAAGCAGAAAAAATGAGAGCCTCTTGGTGATGCTTATAATAGGTTAAAGAGATTATTGGTAGCTTGTCACACTCACAACATGGACCAAACTGAGAAAATGCATATGTTTGTGAATGTCCTCAGAAATGAAGACAAAATAGCTCACTGACACAACCGTTGGGGGCTCATCCAACTTTACAACAACCACTGCTATTAAGATTATTGAAGCCATTGCTGAGAATGAACATTTGGAAGTGTATGATAAGTTTACAAGTAAACTAGAGGGAATGATTGATTTAGAGTCAGAAGTTAACAAGCAACTAAAAATTGAAGAGGGAATTGCTGCAGAATTAGAGAAAAAGCTTTAAATGATGAACATGGGTAGTCAACAGGTAGCTTAGGTTCAACAGGTTGTTTATGAAATATGTAGTGGACCTCACAGTACTATGCAATTTTTTGCAACACCACAACAAATGGAGGACATAAAATTCTTGAAGCAGAATAATTCAATATCTAACACCTATAATACTAGGTGGAAGAATCATCCTAATTTCTCCTGGAAAGAGTAGCAGGAACAAGCTCCTCAAAAGGTAGAATGAGAGGTAGATATTGAAAAAATTATTGTCCACACTTCTCAATTCCCAGAAGAAACATAAAGCAATCACAGGAACACCATAACTACAATAAAAAATTTGGAAGTTCAAATGGGGTAGACTGCACAACAATTATCTCTGGAAGCACAAGGCAATCAAAAGAGTTATGAGAATGTGAATGTTGTCATAACAAGGAGTGAGAAGTTGCTAAAGAAAAAGAAGAGGAAAAATTTGAGGATAATATTATAGAAGTTGATTTAGAAGTGAAAGAGAACAAGAAAAGGAAGGCAGAAGTAGTACTACATGTGAAGCTAGTTGAAGAGAAGATTAAACCAATGATTCAGTTGCCATATCCCTCTTGAGTGGAAAAGAAGGACATAAAAGATAAAGACTTTGATAAATTTTTCAAATTGTTCAAAAACCTAGAGATCAACATACCTTTCTTTGAAGCACTCGAGAAAATTACCTTGTACCAGAAATTCATAAAGGAGGTTCTATCGAAGAAGAGACCAACAAAAGATGGACCGGCACCCGGTAAGGAGAAATTGTGTGCTATAACACCAGAGAGAAAAATACCTATCAAGCTGAAAGATCTAGGGTCAGTGGCAATATCATGCACTATAAAAGACAGAACATTCAAGAGGGTTCTAATTAATTCTGGTTCTAGTGTTAGCTTAATGCCATTGACAATCTTCAAGAAGCTCGGTATTGAAAAGATCTGTGAGAATGGAAAAAAATTAAAATTTGCCAATCACACCACCAATGAGTCATATGAGATAAGTGAAGCTTTTATATTTATTTGTTTATTTTATGCTAATTACTGTGTAAATCCACGAGTTGAAGTCCTACCAAAATGTTGACAAAATTTTGTTGTTTTGTGTTTCTCTAGAGCTTGGATTTCAAAGAGACCAGTAGTAGTATATAGAGAAAAAATGATGATTATTTGAGGGTAGGAAGTTCGGAATAATAAGCTACAATTGTGTGGATTTGGGATGTTGTTAAGGACCAAAATGTAGATATTTTGTAGATCATTTTGTGGTCCTTTACAATGTGTTTTGATTAACTAGTAGTATTTATATAGTATTTTGATATATTTATGTTTTTATTTAGTTTTTGTTTACAATCTATTGTTTAACTTTGTTTATGTTTAATTTGTAGGTTTTTGGTAATTCTACCTTCAAGCATGGTTCAAGCATGACCTGGAGCTTTTAAAGTGGTTAGCTATAAAGTAGGGCGCGCTTAGCGCCATACAGTGGGATAAGCGCGGTCTTCGAAATTAGAAAAAAGTACAAAGAACCATGCTTAGATATTTTCCTCAACCACTCCCTCATTTCCTCACCAAATCAGACCTTAAAAAAACCAGAGAACACTATTCTCCTTGGTTGTGGATTGTAAGTCAAAAACATAAGAGAAAAACCTTGAATCTTTGCTAGTTTTTCTTCTATGTTCATCATCTCTCCATTTCTTGCAAGTGAAGCTACCATGAGAATGAGTAGCTAAGTTTCTCTGTGTCAAGATTAGAGGTAGTTAACCTAACTTTTATGTATTTCCTTTGATCTCTTGTTGTATGAAATTGGATGATATATATATTGAATATCTTTGTTTACTTGTACTTTTTGCTTTGGATCATGATTGAGAAATATGTTTCAAACTTGAGCTAAAATATTCATCTACTAAGGAACAAATGCTAGATATAGATTTGTGAGTTAGTATTTACTTGTACTGAACTTAAATATCATCATGTCAATAGTTAGAGTGAGACATCATCTAAAGATTAACATGATAGCACTCACAATATTGGTTGGAAATCAACAATATTGAGAGGATACGTAATTATATCGATCATCACCTAGTTCATCCGCTTGGTTAATGGAATTTATATGAAATTAGGTTAATGAAAATAATATTAACATGCTTTTACCATCTAAAAACCAACCAAAACTCTCTTTAATCCAAACAACTATCTTTTAGAAAGAAAACTAAACTTGTTTTACGTGAAACTTATGATTTTTGTGACTAGGAAACAAAACCCTTTTGTAACCAAATCTTAAAATACACGTGAAGTATCGAACGACGGTAATATCACACCAATCCCTGTGAAAAACGATAATTAAAAATACTTGTATAAGAAAATACATACAACAAAATGGCGCTATTACCGGGGATTGGCGTTTGACATTGCAAGCATTGCAATAGTTTGTGTGTTTTAAGATAATTTATCTACTAATCATTCTCTTTGTTTTTATTTGTGTGGTTATCCTTTTAAGAGTATAGTTTATGCGAGGAAGTGTTCCGGTCGATCAACTCCTATTCAATCCAGAAGTTGAAAGGATGACAAAAAGACTTAATAGTAATGCTAAACGAAGGAAAAGACTAGATAGACAAAGACAATCAAGAGGAGAAGCATCTATTTGTTCTACACCACAAGTGTTGGGAGAAGTCATGATGGAGGATCCACCACCACCAGCGAAGGCCCTTGTGTAAATAGCCATCGTCACACAGTTCATTTTGCTAACCTAGATAATGCGAGGTTTAATGAAATAAAGACGGGGATACTACAACTCCTATATGAAAATCCTTTTCATGGTCACGACCATGAAGATCCTTACACTTGCCTCACAAAGTTCTATGAAATTGCGGGTGCGGCCGGAGCTCCGGAAGCCAAAGAGGAACAATATTTTCAAAGGCTTTTTCCCCACTCTTTGGTAGGGAAAGAAAAGGATTGGTATCTAGATCAACCACAAGAAATAATGACGAATTGGAACGTGCTAGAGGAGTAATTCTTTGAAAGGTTTTTTCCTCTATGGAAGCTAAAACCGCAATATTGGTGTTCTCGAAAGGTGTTAATGAGCCTTTGAGTAGAGCTTGGGAGAGATACAAATCTATGCTTAGAAAATTCCCAAGTCATGGTTTTGATGAAATCACTCAAATTCACATTTTTCGCAATGGTCTCCAACCTCAACATAAATTGTTGTTTGATGTTACCGCGGGAGGTTCATTAATGGCTAAGATACCTTTTGAAGCCATTCAAATCATTGAGAAAATGGGGAAAAATGACCATCATGTTCAAAATGATCAAGGGAACGTGCAAGTGAAGTCGGGAGCTCTTGAAATCGGTTCTAGTCATGAAGCACATGTGGACCAAAACAAATTATTTGAAAAGCAAGTGGAAGAATTGACCAACAAAATGGAATGACTTCCACAACAAATCATGGAAATGCAAAGATCATCTAGCAAGAAAACTCAACAAAGTGGTAGTTGTGAATTATGCAAAGGTGATCACAAGACCGGGTTTTGTCCTCCGGGTGATGAAGAAGAAAATTACATGGCTAATCAAGGGAAAGGTTATCAACAAAGGCCTCCTTATCAAAATCAAGGCCAAGGTTACCAACAAAGAGGTAACCAAGGTTATAAAGGTGGATAGAGACAAGACAACAACAACTATCAAGCAAGGCAAAATCCCTACCAAAGTGGAAAACAAGCTCAAGCTCAGCCTCAAAATCAAGCTAGAAGTTAAAAAATTCAAGATACACTTGCTCAATTCATGCAAGCTTCAATGACCAACAAAAATAGCACAGAAGCAACGATAAAGAATTTAGATACTCAATTGGGACAATTAGCAAAACAAATTTCCGATCAAAGTGCCTCGCCTTGATTTTTGGAAACTACTCAAACAAATCCAAGGGAGCATTGTAAAGAAATCGTGACTAGGAGTGGTAGATTTGTTGATGAGACAAAGAAAGAATTGAAGAATAGAAAACAACAAGATGAAGATGAAGAATAAATTGATGAAGAGATAGTTGTGGAGGAAGTTGTAGTTGAAAATAATGGTGAGGATGTTGTAGTTGAAAATAATGGTGAGGATGTTGTAGTTGAAAATGTTGTAGTTGAAAAATAAAGTGTTAAAGAGAAGAAGAAGAAGAAGTTGAAGAGGGGAAATGAGAAGGTTGCCACTTTACCGGTACAAAACTTACCATATCCTCATGCTCCATGTAAGAAGGATGATGCTCGGCATTATGCTCGGGTTATGGACATGTTCAAGCAATTACAAATCAATATTCCATTTATCGAGGCATTGGAGCAAATGCCTAAGTATGCCAAATTTATGAAGGACATATTAACGAAGAAAGAGAGGTATATGGATCAATATACTATTATGGTCGATGCTAGTTGTAGTGCGATCATCCAACATACAATACCAAGAAAGAAAGCGATCTGGGGCGTGTCACTTTCCCCGTTACCATTGGTGATCTTTATGTTGGCAAGGGATTGATAGATTTGGGATCTAGCATCAACTTGATTCCTATATATATATTGTGAAGAGATTGGGGAATATTGATTTAAAATCAACAAAGATGACTTTGCAATTGGCGGACAAGTCTATTTCTCACCCACATGGTGTAGCCTTAGATTTGTTGGTTAAAGTGGATAAATTCTTTTTTCCTATTGATTTCGTTGTGATAGAAATGGAAGAAGATTTGGATGCTCCTTTAATTCTAGGTCGGCCATTCATGAAGAACGCAAGAATGATGATTGATATTGATAATGGTTTAATGAAAGTGGGTGTGCAAGACGAAGAGATTTGTTTTAATCTTTTTAAAGCAATGAAGCATTTAAATGATAAAAATGATTGTTTCAAGATAGACGTTATTGAAGAAGTAATAGAAGAGGTCACTAGCCAAGTGCATCTTACAAATACTCTTGAAAGAACCTTGACTGAAGTTTTTAATGTGCTCGATGACGGCGAAAGGAGGGACTTGAAGAGTGTTTGGAGGAATTAGAGGTTTCAAAGGAAGTGCAACCGTTGGACAATGAGACGGAGATTTTAAAGAAGGATCAATTGGATGAAGAACCAAAATGTGAGTTGAAGATACTATCTTCTCATTTAAAATATGTGTTTTTTGATGATGGAGGTAACAACCTGTGATTATTAGTAACACTTTATCTGAAAAGGAGGAATGTAGTTTGATTCATGTTTTGAAGACTAACCAAAATGCAATAGGTTAGGTGTTATCTGACTTGAGAGGCATAAGCCCCGCTTATTGTATGCATAATATCATGTTGGAAGAGGAATTCAAACCGGTGGCCCAACCTCAAAGGCGCTTGAATCCGGTTATGAAAGAAGTTGTGAGAAAAGAAGTTGTTAAGATGTTGGAAGCGGGCATGATTTATCTGATATGGTTCTGACACGAAAAGTAACAGGTTGAAGGATGTGCATTGATTATAGAAGTATAAACAAAGCTAGTAGAAAATATCACATTCCTCTTACTTTTATGGATCAAATGTTGGAGAGGCTTTCGGGGCAACAATTTTATTGTTTCTTAGATGAATATTAGGGTTACAACCCTTGAAAGTCCTTAGTGATCTTTGTTTCCATTTTGCTCATTTAACTTGTTTTGATGAATGCATGAATTATTCCGGACCTGTATGGTTGCTAATGAGAGTGTTTAGTCCTATGTAAATATTGCATGTTGTTTTTCAAGGAATATTGAAGAAATCTTTAGGTTATTAAAGTTTGAACATATCTTTTTCTTTCTTTACATGTGTTGATGTTTTGTGTTTAGAACTTAATTCATAGTCATGTTATACGTCGAATAAGAAATTATTTTGTATCTATGTCGGGTATGTTGAGTTTGAACCATCCATTTTGTGTGGATTAACATATTTTTAATTTTTGTGATCTTGTTTTTCTTGTTGAGTTTTTGACCTTTGTTCGAGGACAAAGAAAGAACTAAGTTAGGGAGAGTTGTTAAGGACCAAAATGTATATATTTTGTAGATAATGTTGTGGTCATTTACAATGTCTTTTGATTACATAGTAGTATTTAATATAGTATTTTGATATATTTATGTTTTTATTTAGTTTTTGTTTATAATTTATTATTTAACTTTGTTTATGTTTAATTTGTAGGTTTTTGGTAATTCTACCTTCAAGCATGAATTCAAGGAAACTAGGAGAGCTTAAGGAGCAATTTTAAACTATTTTTAGAGGGTAGATCAGGCTTCAGGGCGCACTTAGTGCGGCTCAAGCATGACCTGGAGCTTTTGAAGTAGTTAGCTGTAAAGTAGGGAGCGCTTTGCGCCATAAAGTGGGATAAGCGCGATCTTCAAAATCAGAAAAAGTACATAGACCCCTGCTTGGATATTTTCTCAATCACTCCCTCATTTCCTCACCAAATCAGACCTAAAAAAACTAGAGAATACTATTCTCTTTGGTTGTGGATTGTAACTCAAAAACATAAGAGAAAAACCATGAATCTTTGCTAGTTTTTCTTCTATGTTCATTATCTCTCCATTTCTTGCAAGTGAAGCTACCATGAGAATGAGTAGCTAAGCTTCTTTGTATCAAGATTAGAGATAGTTAACCTAACTTTTATGTGTTTCCTTTGATCTTTTGGTGTATGAACTTGGTTGATGATATATATATATATATATATATATATATATATATATATATATATATATATATATGAATATCTTTGTTTTACTTGTACTTTTTGCTTTGGATCATGATTGAGACATATGTTTCAAACTTGACCTAAGATATTCATCTACTAAGAAACAAATGCTAGATATAGATTTGTGAGTTAGTATTTACTTGTATTAAACTTAAAGATTATCATGTCAATAGTTAGAGTGAGACATCATCTAAAGATTAACATGATAACACTCACAATATTGGTTGGAAATCAACAATATTGAGAGGATACATAATTATATTAATCATCAACTAGTTCATCTTCTTGGTTAATGGAATTTATATGAAATTAGGTTAATGAAACTAATCTTTACATGCTTTTACCATCTAAAAACCAACCAAAACTCTCTTTAATCCAAACAAATATTTTTTAGAAAGAAAACTAAACTTGTTTTACTTGAAACTTATGATTTTTGTGAATAGAAAACAAAATCCTTTTGTAACCAAATCTTAAAATACACGTGAACTATCGAACGACGGTGATATCACACCAATCCTTGTGGAAAATGATAATTAAAAATACTTGTATCAGAAAATACGTACAACAGATGTCTATGATTTTCTTTGGTTCCAGGTGGGAATAAATCCTATTATTGGGATCTTTGGAGGGTGATGGACCCGTGTCCATGAAGTGAATTGGTACCACGTGCATGAGTTTATGTCCTTCCACTACATCTTATGTGGCATTGCATAGCTATTGATTTTGATGATGTTTCATTATGTTGTTGTACATAGAATGATGATATTGATGAATGGGTAATGTGATAAAAAAAGAATATGTTTTTCAATATTTCAAATAGTCATAAAAGCTTGATATTTCTTAATGGTTAGATAGAGCATTGAATAAGCTTTCCAACTCTTTAAACCGGGCGCAATTCCGAGTTATGGTTCTCAAGTTATGGCAAAAATAAGATGCTGATTTTTTCGGAACAACACAGACCGCGCTGAGCGCTAAAATACCAGCCTAAGCGCGCCCTGCAATTTCAGAACTCTTTAAAAGGGGCTAAAAACACATTTTTAGGTTATGGGTTGAGTATTTTTGAGTCCCAACACCATCAACAACATTTTTTTGATATATTTGCTTAGAAAACAACATTGGAGTTTGCATTTGGATGATCCAGAGTCGAATCCCTCGTCGATTGGTGTTGACAAACCAAGAAATGTTTGGTTCCTCTTCTTCTCTTCTCTTTGTAATCTCTTTTGTTGGGTTTTGTATGTATATCTACTCATAACTCAGGTATATTTGTCGCCCTTGGCGTTGTATAAAGCTTGCTTTATAAATTTGTGTTGGTGATTGTCGTAGGTTTCTTACCTTGTGTTAGGGATTTGAGCTTTGCTAGATATAGATTGCTTATATTCTTACCAAGGATGATTATCTGTTAGTTTCTGAATGCTAGAAATGGGTTTAGAGCTGACATTTACTTAGAGTATCTGATCGTAATGCCTCTGTGTTGGTTATTTCGAGCTAGAGATAGTCGTTACGAGTGGCGCGATTGACTTCTGTGTTGTTGAGGTATGCCAGACATGGATACCGAGGTGACTGCAGTAGGATTCTCAATTTTGGTTAGAAATATCTTAGATTGTGAGAGGTATGTGATGACACGGAGGAGTATCCTAGGCTGAGTATGACTGGACGGTAGATTTAAGTATGTGACGGGTAGTGTGCATTCGTTTCAGACAAACTGTCTATCCTTTATACTTTTTGTTCATTTACTTTTTGTTATTTATTTTTAACCTATTTAATCCCAAACTCATTAACGATAGAATTTTCGAACGATAAATCAATAACCAATCTCAGTGGACACGATACGATATAACCTAATTGGTATATCACCCGGTAAAAATAAATACTTTACTTTTTGCTTGCCGTTAATACCACAACAACAAAATGGCGCCGTTGTCGAGGATTGGTTTTATTGTTTTTGTATTGCGATAATTCCGTTGTTTTTGAGTTTTGTAATTATTGTATATGTTGTATAGACTTTGTATATGAACTTGTATATTGTTAATTGTACATGTTATGTGTTTACTTTCCTTACTTGTACATATTTGTGATTTTCTTAGTTTTCATGTGATGTTGTGACTTGTCTTGTACTCGTAATGTTTGTTGTGTGGTTGTTAGGACACTTTCTTTAGGTTTGCGCGGTGTGGCAATACCATGACATGATGAGAGGAGGTTACTAGTGCTCACACAAGAAAGGCGTCGAGCTTAAGACGTAAAACAAGCATGTTTTTGTTTGTTTATGTTTATGTTTGTTTATGTTTATGTTTGTTTATTTTGTTTGGTGGCTTGTGTTTTAACAAGTTGAAATAAGACTTGTTCTTAATTTTAAATCTTCACTTTTCAACTTGTTAATTCATTTTCACCATGTTTTTGTATTGTCATTTGCTTTTGTTTTGTTATGTAATTTGTTGTTTTTTTGCAAGCTTGACGAGTTTTGTTGGTTGTAAATTTTGTAAATTTTGTTTTTCTAATTCTTTTACTGTTGTTTGGACTCGAATTTTGGTCCAGTAGCTTGAGTTTGCATTTGGTGATTTTCCGAGTTTGAGTTTTTCTACTCGCAGATGTATGGTAATGATAGTTTTCAAAGTTGGTACACGTCAGATACTCGTTTATCGCTTTCTATAGCATAACATGTTTAGGAAATTTATCATTTGTATAATTACCATATTATTCATTATTTTTGCATTACTTGCTCATGAATTGAATCACTTTAGTTCCTTTTTTTACCCATAAATGTGAGGAAGCTTTCCATTGTTTACATATTTTTTAGGCCACAATTCTTGTTTTAATTGGATTTTATTATGCTTAATCTTTTATTTTGTGTTGATTGTAAGATTGCATGAAAATTATCAAGGCATTTTGTTTGATTTTGAGCATAACTACCTTGGCCAAATATTCAATTCACCTTGTGAGTGTGTGAACCTTTGTTAACCCCTTTGAGTTTTTATCAATATCTATGTTTATTTGAACTTGATGCTTGTCTATGAGTGTTGAATTCACCTTTTTTTATGGATGTTAGTTTCTTTGTTTCCTGAACCCTCAACTATATGTTGTTCTGTAAATTTTTACCTTGCCTTAGAAAGTAGGGAGTATTCCCATAATAGTGTTGGTTGAATTCAAGTTGGGGAGAGGAATGTTTATGTACTTATGTTGTGATTGATATGAGTTTAAGAAAAAGAAAAAGAAAAGAAAAAAATGTGAAAAAGAAAGAAAAAAAGAAAAAAAAGCTTTGAAAAAGAAAGAAAAAAAAGAGTATGAATAATGTTATGTTAATAAGTGAGGTATGTTTAGTGTGAAATTTGTGATAACGAATAAGTTTGATTGAAATTATATTTGTTTAGAACTTTGTGAGTTGATCACTCCCTTAGGTTTAGGCAAGTTTTTGTTTTGATTAGCTTTAGGACTTATCACTTGTTTGTTAACCAAGCCACATTACAACCTTGAAAAGCCCTTGTGATTCTTGATTTTGTATTTTCAATACGTTTTTGGGATGAATGCATAATTTAGTCTATTGTTTGCAAGATTGTGGATGAGTGTTTGTTATCCCTCACCTTTGTGTGTTCTTCATCTACCAATGAATTTCTGCTAGATGTGATTCATGATTGAGCTTGTTTTGTTTTAGAATGTTTTGCATGATTTTTGTACTTAAGATTTGTTTCGTTTATATGTTGTCGTTGTAGGGATGTGGTAAGTAAGTATTTTACGTGTACGTTTTTGTTTGAACCATACATTTGTTTTCTGTTTTAAAAACTAGTTGATTCATGATTCTTTGATTAACATCTTTTGTTTCTTTAGGTTTACTTGACTTTGTTTGAGGAAAAACAATGTTTCAAGTTGGAGAGAGTTGATAAGTCCCAAAATTTAGTTATTTTGTATATATATTTTGTTGCACTTATCGGTTCTTTTGTTGATATTCTTCGAATAAATCCCCCGGTTTTTGTATAAATGTGTACATAATAGAATAATTGAGTTTTTGTGTAAATATTGTATCATTTGATAGTTTTTCATCTCTTTTATAGGTATTCATTCATAATTGGAGCATTGAGTAATTCAAGCCTTCTGTATACCTTGCTCCCGTGTCATTGGTGTATGCTTATATGCTCACAAGGACCCTTCAAATCATTTATTCGTTGTTTATAAAGTTATAAATGTACTCAATGTGTACAAAAATAGCTTCCTTGTGGTAGCAAAGTAGGATTATTATTCTACATATAAAGATGACATAGTTTGGCACAATGAAAATATGTGAAGGAAGAAAAATGGTCTCCCTAATAGCACATATATTTGAACCGAAATGGATTCGACTGACGAAATGGTAAGATTATGTGGTATATGTTGTCATCTCAGACACACACACAAACTTTATCCCAATATTGGACCAAGCTCCAGAACATAATTATTGTATGCACTATTGATATGTAATTTATTTTTTGTAATCATGAAATTTCAATTTGAATACAACTTTCGGTTACAACACAACAAACACAAGAACAACAAAAAACAACAACACGAACAACAGATAAAAAGACAAAACACTATAATATATCTAAGAGATTACAACCATCAAAACAATATCATTTAGGCCAAAAATCATAACATGAACATCAATGTCAGTTTTAACTGACTCCCAAAACCGAGTTACTTCACTATTCTTATTTGCACTGTTGAACATCGAAACAAGCCTATGGATTCTACAAAAATTTCACCTTCTTGAATCTCTTAGTCTAACTCCTCTCAAGATGCTCGAAGTTCTAAGTTTTTCAAAGTCAGATTTTCATGGAGGTTTGATAATCGAATAACAAACATAAGCATCTCTTTTGATAATCATGTTAGAAATTTAGAGAAAAACATAAGAATGAAATGAGAATATATGTGCAAAATAATGGATAATAAGGACTTATTTATGAAAAAAAAAAAAACTCAGTATAATATGGTGTCAGCGGAAGTGACGCCCCCTCTTAAACCAGAAATGCATGTATTAGGGGAAAGACACAAGAGTATTGTATGTTCTAGGACGTATTCATTTTTTATTACATTTGTCATTACTAGTGTCGTCTTCTCTTTACTGCGAATATTTTGTGTTTGAAACATAAATGTTTCGGTTAATAATTAAAAAAGATATATTAATAAATATTTAATTAAAAAAGTTGGTTGTTTCAACAAACTTCCCTACAAACATAATATAAAAAAAGAAACTTACTAATTTTCTTATAATGTTATTTGTGTTTAATTGTTGTTTTAAATCTATAATCTTATTTGTGTTTAATTGATGTTTTAAAATTACATTGATGAATTATTATTCTTGCTACATTTGATTTAAGAGAATATTTGTTTGCTGGGTTTACACTACCTTTAGATTCTAACATCAAAAATAAACTTGGAATCATAGAATTTGAACAAAATATTTTTTGCAATTTGAGAGATGTTTGAGGGTTATATTGAGAATTCATATACGGTTGGGTACTACAATCGTTATCATCAAATCTCACTGTGTAAGAAATCATTAAATAAAAACATAGGATAGTAAGACAAGTGTCCAGAGAATTGACCATACTTCATTAATTCAACCCACAACTACCACCGAATTATGATACACATTCACCGAAACTTCATCTTCACACCTCTTTTATTATTTTCTATATAAACTCACACCCTTTACGATATTACACTCACAAATCAAGCAAACCTAGAAAGAAGAATTCAAAAGAAAGAAAACAAAGATGGCAAGAAGCATGAAGTTAGCATGTGTTGTTTTGGTGATGTGCATGGTTGTTACTGCACCTATAGCAGAAGGTGCAATCTCATGTGGAGCTGTACAAGGTGATCTTGCACCGTGCCTTACTTATCTTAAAGGTGGTGCTGGTCCTTCTGTACCATGCTGTGGAGGAGTCAAGAAGCTTCTTGCTGCCGCCACCACCACCCCTGATCGTCAGGCTGCCTGTAACTGCTTGAAATCGGCTGCCGCTTCTATTCCAAATTTGAATACTAACAACGCTGCTGCTCTCCCTGGCAAATGTGGTGTTAACATTCCTTACAAGATCAGTACCTCCACCAACTGTAATGCGTATGTCTTATTATAACTTTCACTCTCACTCTCTTTTTTTGTTGGTTTTTTTTTGAAGAATTAGTTACTGACTATAGTATTTTTTTTTTTTATGTTGACAGCATTAAGTTTTGAAGATGATGGTGCGGTTTCAAGGTTATCGTATGGAAACTTCTTACTAGTCTTACTAGTATAATGAAAGTTTAATAGTATTAAGAATAATTTCTAAATGAGAGTGATATAGGATCATCTTACATGTGGTTTTATCCTCTTGTAATAGATATATATATGATGTATTCACTGTTTCTTACTATGTTATTGTATCAATCTATATGGTGACATATTTTAATGAGTTTCTGATTTTAAATTTCTAAATATATATCATGTTATTGTACATTAAAAAGAATATTTATCACAATAGCACCTGAAAAAATAATTAACAAACATATCTTTTTCTCTTTTGCAATAATGCAAATAAACAAAAAAGATTATAAATGTCATATAGTAATCAAAATCGGACCGGATCGGGCCGGTTTAACCGGTTGGACTGGAAACCGAAAACTTAATCAAATGCAAATAAACAAAAAAGATTATAAATGTCATATAGTAATCAAAATCGGACCGGATCGGGCCGGTTTAACCGGTTGGACTGGAAACCGAAAACTTAATCAAATTTGTTTGGATCGAATTTGTTTGGATCTAAAAGCTGGCAATCAAAGAATCGATGGGTTAAGCGAGTTTTGTTAGAATAATAACTCAAGTGTGAGTAGATAGGGAAATAGTTCCACATTGGATAAAAATGTGGAGATTTGAGCATATAGAAGTGGGAGAATTCACTCACCAATTACCTTAAAATTTTAGGTGGATAAGTGATGTGTGTCTCTCACAGGATCGGTCTCGTGGAGGTGCAAGAAGACCTACCGCACAAGAACACCCAAGTAATGTAGCCCAGCGGTTACTTGGGTGTTTTGGTGACAATCAGGTTGCGTGCTTGATTCCAAAGAAAAACACAAAAGTTAAAAGTTATTTCATCAAGTATCGAATTGCATTCATTGTGATTAAAATTGTCATTGTCAACCACCTGACCAAGAGAACAACTGTTAATATAATATATTTTCAAAATATTAAATAGTAATTCTTTACCGCATAAAATAAATTGTATTTTTTGTCTTTTTAATACCGACCTATTATAAAATCAGAACATGGCCTCTAAAATGTTTGGGCCGGTCATGGTCTCTCACAAAGGTGCATAGTCCTCAATTTTGAATCACTCACTTATAGTGAGGAGAGAAAGAGAGAAAATGGTACACACTATGACTATTTATATACAATCTTAATTGGGTTTGGGCATTACACAACTTAGATTATATTTAAATATTAAATCTAATCTTTAAATATTAAATCTAATCTAATATTTTAACATAATTTCTTTCAAAAATTTAGGACTCTGTCGATCTTCAATTCTTTGTTGAAGATGTCGGCCAACTGTGCTTCACTTGAGAAATGTCTAAGTTTAAGTTCACCTCGATTTACCTTTTCTCTTAAGAAGTGAAACTTAGCTTCAATATGTTTACTTCTTCCATGCAAAATTGGATTCGTCACCAAATTTATGACTGATTTATTGTCGATTTACAACACTAGAAGTTTCTTCACTTCGACCTCAATTTCTTCAAGTAAAGATCTAATCCAAATTGCTTGATGTAACACCTCATTTCTACCCGGCAATTATAATAAAATCAGAGTGATAAAATTTTAACCAAATATGGGATATTACACTTTCAACTTGAAACCAACGACATAAACTCATCATAACAGATACAATCAGGGAGAACTTGTAACAACTATTTAGTCTTCAAAATAAATCATCTTTAAGTAATAACCACACAGCGGATTCACAACTTTAAACTTTTGAGAAAAAACATCTTTAGCAAAACGCAAACAACTTTAAAAACAACCAAACTTCTTAATAAAACAACTTAAACTTCAACAACGAACTGATTAATCAACGATAAAACAAAACATGTGTATTTCATCAACATAATAAAATCCAACAGTAAATAAAACAAGTGTTTATCCCTCCGAGTGCTACATATCAGAGCGACAACGCCGACTCGAACTAACAGCAACTAAATCTTCACTCTTCATTACCTGCATATTACTCACGTAGAGGCAACATCACAACAAAAGGGGTGAGATATCTAACAATCTAATAAGTCGTATGATAAATAATATATGACAAAATTTAGATAATGTAAATCACCGCTTCGCAATTTATTCGCACAACTAACAATCACAACATAATCACCAACTTAATATAACGACAATAATTTATCGACACAACAACATTTATCACAACATATTCGTCAACGTAACACAACAACAAATTCACCATCATAACAACTCAAATATGCAACAACTTATTCAAATACACATGCATGTGGTACCATTGGAGCAGAACTTCCATCGTGTTTGCCATCAAGGCCAAGGCATAAGCCTTCATCTTCATCGTGTTTGTCATCAAGGTCAAGGCATAAGACTTTGTCGCTAATTTGCCAATCCAGGCCAACATGGTGCCAATCTAGACCATCACAAAGATGCAAATATATGTGACTCAATGAATACAACAATCACATACGCAACAACAACAATTAACATTGTAATTAATATCGCAAATAACATCGTAATTAACGTCGTAATTAATATCGCAATTAACGTCGCAAGGCATAAGCCTATATCACCATTGTTACCAACAAATAGAGGTAAGTCATCATCACTAAATTTCTCTGCAACATCGCATTATCAACAAAATTTATCACATCGTAATAACATCACAATCCATTACAAGAAAAAACAACAATACAGAGTAACACAACCAATTTCATTATAATCTGCAACCTCACAATTTATTATCAACATCATCACAAGCAAACAACAACAAAAATTCAACGGAAACAACACAACACAATTTTATCACCTGCAAATTCATAATTTACGGCAAGTATGTAATTTATTCTATACTCTTAACTCACAAAAATGTCATAATAATATATAATTATAACTTGACATAATCCTCAATGAATTATAAATCACTCTACCATAATCCCTGCAATTTTAAAATAACTCTAAGATGCTCAAAATTGTTCTACCGACAACTCTTGTATATAAGATAATATTTATGAAAATAAATGGTTAATGGTGTGACTGAAGTAATAGCAAAACAACTCCTAAGGAGTCAAATACCTTTACCTTTTATTTTACGGTTTATTCTACGGCTTATTAGATTTAATTTTAAACAACTCGAAAACAACGCTGACAACTCTAAACATATCAGAATCACCCAAGACAATTAAAGTATGATTTGTAATAACTCAACATAACTCTGACAATTTTATTGACAACTCTAACAACTCTATTGACAACTCAATCTACAACTCAAAGAACTCTATTGACTCTATTGACAATTATAATGAAATTAAAATTAACTTAAATTAATTAACTCAAAATAATTATCTCTAATTAAAATTCTTAAAAATTAGTATATCAATAATACTAACTTATTATTAATTATTATTATTTATTAATATGTTTATTATTAATATTAATATACTAACGAAGTAATATATAAATATATGTTAGTAAACATAGGTAAAAGTAAGATACGGTGAAGTGTATGTTTCTAAACATAGGCAAAACGTGATGATGGATACAGTATCATCTTATTATCCAACTGTTTTCTAACAAAACACTACTATAGTGTATACATGTTTGTTATATAACAGTGAGTGTCAATCATTCCTGCAAGTGCCGCTACAGCTCACTTAACGAAACAATGCATTATAATGAACGCATTACAGTACATATATATAATGAACACGCTACAGTAAGAATTAATTGGTTATACCTTATCAATTCCAAACACAATTAAAATATGATATATCAAAGATTTATCATCAAAACTATAAAAATTAGGGACTTTCAAGGTGACATCAAATAATTTCTCACCAAACAGGACAACCGCAATTGCATAGTAAATTTTCTATTTTCATTATTCTCACATACTACTCATCATACAACCCATTATAAAGTTAGAACTTCATCCTTACCTTTTGAAGCAACTCGATTTTCAAAAATCTTTTAATTCTCGAAAACTAGTGAAATCGCCACCTAATTTCATTTATTCCAAAAGGAAAGGGAAAATATAGATAAAACCCAAAAGCATGCGGATAAGGCAGTCTACGTGACCAAAAAAGTGGAATCGGGAGTCGGTTATGTAAGGGGAAGGTATTAGCACCCCTCACATCCATCGTACTCGATGGGACCCATTTAATTCTACGCGTTTGTGTGTGTGTTTATTGCTAAGTTATGAATACCAAAAGAAAAAGAAATGTTTATTATTATTTTGAGTTTGACACGGTTTCAGAACCGCGTGCCTACATATTCCCTCGTGCAATGGGAAAGTCAAAACTCTGTAGTTCCTCTTAAAAAGGTTTTAAGTTTGTTGTATTGATTTTATAAGAAAAATCGTGCGTTTAGACATTTCAAATACTTTGAACTAGGACTTGTTTTGTTTGTTTGAAAAGCTTAAGTCCTTATTCGTATTTGAAACGACTATTACACTCTCTTTATCCGAAAAGAGTTTTTTACGATCGCATATGAGCGATAAAAGAATTTGAATGAGTTGAATTATTTTTTATGTGGGTGAAAAGTACCGAACCATAAGTCTAGCATCCTATGATTCAAATACTAGAAACAATATGAACTCAATGCCCATCAAGTCGTCTATCATCCCAAAAGTTTTTTCTTTTATGAAAGAGTGAAGTGAAATAAGGTTCACATTATTAAGAATCTTTAAGTAGTTAGTCTAGCATCCAACGACTTAAAGATTAGAAGTTCATTTTTTGCAAGTGTTTAAACAACTAGTCTAGCATCCAATGGCTTAAACACTTGAGTTTTCTTTATGAAAGAATTTAGAAAAATGCACTCGACGTTGGATCGAGGTTTGTAATTTAATTATGAAAGTGTTTTGGAGGTACGGTTATAATTAATTGAGCCTATGGTCCTAAAGTGTGATAATGGAAAAGAACAATTAATTGCATACAAGCATTCCATAAAGTGGGTAAATAAATTAAAAGCCCATACAAGGTGGCTGGCACAAATAAATAAACGACTTATCTCGTGTAGGTGCATGCGCGAAATAAATTTAATCAACTAACTAAACAGAATTTAATCAAGTAATTAGTTTAATAAAATTAATTAGGTAAACTAATTAATTTTAAATAACCTAATTAGATAATTAAATAATGTTTAACTAATTAATTAAAGTTTCATTGTAAGCCCAAGAGTAAGCGTGGTGTGTGCAAAAAGGTGTGGCCGTTGGGACGCTTCAAAGCTTTGTCCACTCAGGGTAATAAAAAAAGGCTCGCACGAGTATTAGTTTGAAAATATTTTTGGTTGTGCTTTGTGAATAATATATAAATAATGCGATAAAAATTATCTATTAATTATTACAACAAATTGGGGAAAGGGGTACAAATTACAAATAGGGATGTATAGAAAATAAAATGCTAGAAAATTCCTAATAATTAAGAAAATAAAGTCTAACTACACTAATATTATTATTTTGGCATTTGAGATATTAATGGTTTTATGGTAAAAAAAGAAGAAAAGTAATAATAATTTTGTTACTTAAAGAAAATAATAATACTTGTTAATAATAAAATACTAAATACTAATAATAATGAGTATTAACAATAAAAAAATGATAATAATAATAGATGAGTAATAATAATGATGATACTAATAATACTTATTAATGACAATAATAATACAATAATAATAATATAATAATAATAATAATAAGTATTTAAGTAATAATAAGTATGATAATAATACTGATAATAGCAATATAAATATAATAGTTATAATAATAGTATTAATAATAATCTAAATAATAAAAATAATAATAGTATTAATGATAATCTAAATAATAAAATAATAATAGTATTAATGATAATTAAAATAAGGTTATAAACTAATTAAAACAAAAAAAAGTAAAACGCAGAGTATCTGTTCTCTCTCGCTCAGTCTCTCATCGCGATCCAAAACCCAATCTCCTCTTCTTCTCTCGCGATACTCGCAGATCCTCACCGGTTTCTCTCATGGTCTCTCCGCCGCGATTCTCACCTCGAACCCTTGTCGTTCTCTCATCGTCTCTCTCGCACACTCGCGATTTGTCTCTCTGTTACCGGAAATCTCTCTCTCTCGAACTATTGTTGCATGTTCCAATTCTGGAGGTTTGATTACTGACTATGCATGTTTGTTCTCTGATTTTGACAGATTGCTTACCGTTGAAACTTGAAGGGTTTGGAAACCCTAGAGCAGTAGCGTATTTGATCGAGCTTCAACTAGTTCACCCGGGTGAGATTGTTTCAAAACCTTTTCTCTTCCTTGTCTTCTTTCTCTATATTTCAGAAATTATTTCTGAAAATCTCTTTCTGAGGGTGTTTGGCTGGTGAAAATGATGATGAAAATGTTGCTGGGTTTGGAACTGGTACTATCGTATGCTTTTGTTTTTCTGGGTTTGGAACTTTGAAACTGCTGTTTGTATGTTTTCTTGTTCTGCGATCTTTTGATTTTTTTTGAACCCAGAACTAGTTTTTTTCTATCCTATACTTGCTTGGAATTGGTTCTTTTATCAAGGTTTGGACTTGTGTATATTTTGGTTTGAACTGATGCCCTCCTTCTGATGAATCCTTGTCCTGTGTTTAAGGCTGATGGAAACAGATACTATCTTGTCCTTTTTCTTCTTCTGGTCCCAATGAATTGATAGAACAGATACCAATTTCCTCTTTGGCTTTCCCAATGATATGGCGGTGGTTTCTTGTTTGTCCCGATACTTACTTTTCATTTTCTCCTTCTCTTTAAACCGATGCCTCGGATATTATACCTCGGTCTTAGCCTTGCTCAGAGTCCTCATCTTTTCTGTTTTCACTCTTCTCACCTTTGGGTGAAAACATGCTTAGAAAACACTCTTTCTTCTTTTGTGTTCTTCTTGTGTTGCTTGTAGGGTTTATACTACCTATTCGGATCGCTAAATCATCCGATGACCATCCTTTTGCCTTTCTTGTTGCCTATGTTGAATAGATTATGCTTCTGGTGGGAATAATTAGAATCTTGGATTATAACTGTTGGAGTTATTTACATTGCCGGATGTTGCCTTTGATCAATTTGCCTTGATTATGTTGGTGTGGGATTAATGAATCAGAACTGTTTCTTTCATTCACACTTGCTGCTTTAGAATCATTGCCGCTAACTATGATGATTAGCTTTGAGTTAGGCTTATTTTTGAACCGAATAAATTCGTGATTTGCAAATAAGCTGTCTTCTTTTCACCGATGATTAATCTTGCTCGAGATTATGAGGTTCAGCATTGAACCTGATTCCCGCCAAACACCCGATGATGATCCTTGACAAACAAATTTACAACCTCGCATTTTGTTTCAATTTTATGCTTACTAACTACTTTTCTTTCTTGTGTTTCATGTATTCTGGCGAATTGGATGACGGCAAGTGATGAAGAAAGTAGTGCAACGTAACGGAAGAAAATGAAGATATGAAGACTCGACCATTTTGTAGCAACTTCGTAGGATTCATAGGACTTGTAGAATTTGTAGAACTTGTAGGATTTATCATTGTAATTTTACAAATTCCTTCTTTTTTGTAACAAGTTTGTACTTTTCATGAGCAAACTTTAAAATACTTTGTAATTTTGTAATTTAAATTTGATCAAGTTAATAATACTAACTCGTTTCTTTACATTTCGAAATTATTTCTCAAGTTCCTCGCAAAATGCACAGTGGCCTTGTAGAAACTTAAGACAAACAAGTACAACCTTGAATAAAACCAAGTAGCGTCTTATTGTACACAAAAGGTGAATTAACTGACATATGGCCTAATGAACTCGCATTATTCCTTCCAGCGAATTTAGATTTCAAGGACAAACGGATCCTTTAAAACTCAAAACTCTGAGGACAATATAAAAACTCATCTAGAATGCCAACTCCCAAAAGCAAACGAAATCCTTTTCGAAATTCGAATTGAACCGAATAAATGACAAAATTGACAGTTCCCTTGAAATCCAGTGTAATGAAAACTTCGTCCGTAGAATTTTGAAACCAACATGATAGAACATCTATGATACAAACAAATCACCAAAGTGAAACAAAGGAGAAAATTTTTGGGGTGCGACAGTTGCCCCTATTCAATCGTCTTAAACCTGATAAGTGAGAAAAAGCGACAGCTTTCGAACATTCAAGGTGGAAGAGGATTGAATACCAGAGAACCCCGAAAATTTGCCCTACACGGGAAATAAATGCCATAAAAGAAACAGATAATATATATTGACTACAGAGTCAAGGAAAAATACTCGAAGAGAAAACTTGCTAAGCATCAACGGAATGCTTTAACACAACAGTACCCAATGAGAAACAAATAGGAGATTTCAACAACACTGGGGATAAACGCGTAACCGAAATGAAATTACAACAAGTTTTAACGAAAATGCTATGAGAAGAGAACGAACTTCTCAAGCGAAAAGAAAAACAATATATTGAAAAATTGACATGATTGGGGACTTAACAAAGAGTTCCCTGATAATTAAGGAATACCTGGAGACCTTAAACAAAATTGAAAAATTGACATGATTGAGAACTTAACAAAGAGTTCCCTGATAATTAAGGAATACCTGGAGACCTTAAACAAAATATATGACTAGAACAATATCGGAATTGTTGGTGCACGAAGGTGCGAGGAGCCATGGCATGCTGAATGTCTTTGACCGTGTAACCTCTGAGTTACCCGCAGAACGAATTCAGTAGCGCACCCGAGAGTACAATTCTCTGGGGATAAACAAAGCAATATCCAGCACACTGGTGCGATATAGATGTTTATGAAGTCGGTAAATCTTGTTTCCGACGTTTCTGCTGATGAGAGATCTTACTGAACATGTACGGACAATGTTGAACAACTTCCGAGTTGACAAGATCTTCAATTTGGATGCAGATAGCTTTACCGTTGATAGAAGAATCAGATTCAGCGCCTGTGACTGAAAAACTTCTAGGGTAATGAGCTTTAATTTGCTGACATTGTATGGACAATGCGTTGTAGCAAGTGGATATGTGAATCAACGTCTGAGTTGGAGAAATATCCTGAGATAGAATAAACATCCCGCCGGGTGGATATTTATTTGTTGAGCAGTTGATGACTTACTGGGGAAATAAACACACCAGAAGTTTGCTGTAACTTTCTGAGAACAACTCAAAGAACAAAATGCGGAATTCGCCAATAGTATTTACTGGGAAGATTCTTGTCTGAAAGAAATCTTTGAAAATACCAAGAATGATGTTGTAATAATCCTTTCTGAAGGAGACTCACTTGGGGAGTAAATTAAGCTTCGCTGGGGAAACCCTGTAAGGAGATCGTGTGGAAAATTCACTGGGGATTCCCGGTTGAATAATTTTGTTGACGTTAGAGTCCATCTGAAAGAGAGAACTGTTTCGCTGGGGAAGAAATCTCGATTGGAGAAACCATCAGTTGTTGAGATCCATACAAGTATATAACTTGTGCTTGTAGAAAAGAGGATAATTTTGTCGTCTGAGAACTAATCCTTTAATTTTATCCTTACGAGGACAATTACAATTTCAGTTGAAGAACCTGCAAAACAAATAGCTGAAGCTAATGCATGAGTATGATATGCATGCTATGTGTTTTTTTTATTTTTCCTTTTATTTTTTTTTTATTATTTTTTTTTTATGCAAATGGTATGTGACTTCCAATTGTTGTTGAGAGAAGGAAGATATCACTGGGGAATCCAATTGAATAATCTTGTTGTCATAAGAGTCCACTGGGGATGATCGATCGATTCTCTGGGGAAGAGACTTCGTTGGGTAATTGACACTATCGTCGATTATCTGTCACCCAAGCTTTCACATGGCACTGGGGGAGAAAAGGATAAATATATCGTCTGAGAACTTTTACCTCCACCTCCAAAAATTTCTGAACAGATTCCAAACTCTGGTAAGGGTTTATGCATGATTGTACCGTGATATGACATGGATGAATGAATGAATGCATGCGTGAGTATACCGGTTGATGCATTGGTTTATCAACTGAGCTCCCGACACCGCTGAAAATCAGACGAACAGCAATGGCCACAACCCAAGTTATGGGTGCTAATGCAAAGATTCCCTCACAGGGAAAATATCTTCTGATTACTTGCAATCATCAAGAAGGACATAGAGGTACTCCAATTCCGAGGAAAAGCGTAATGCTTAGAGAGTCAGTCACTCCCCATCATTCCGTAAATCAAAGCAATTTTAAGTTTCAAAATTTCACTGTTTCACCATTTTGAATGATTTGAATTTTATCTAAAACAAACAGCAACATTAAGTTAATCATGCGGAAAAGGTAAAAAGTAGGATAAGAAATGAAGTTCAACTGAACAATTTTATTTAAAATATGAGAGAAATAACTCATAAGTAAGGATTTTGTACATAAAGATGCACATTCCTTTAGGAGGAACATACGGAAAAAGTGAATCTATTACACATTTCTTAAAACAACAACGAAATTGAAACTGAACTTCATTGAACCGAAACATGCTATTCCCCCTCCTGACTGCTATTCTTCATCACTTTGCTTCTGAATATGGTGATTGAACTAATTCTTTCCATATGAGTTTTTGTTGTGGCACGGAGATGCGTACTGCAGCATTATGTCTTTACACATTCCCTAACTTTTGCGTGAACCATTTCAGAAGATTTTGGTTCACCGGGATATCTACCCTTTTTTGCTTAAGCCTTTCGGGTTTTCAGCTTGGGCTCAAATTTTTCTTTTTCTTTTTAGACATAATACTTCTTGACCGCGTCTGAGTTGATAGCATGTGCCAAGTCTTCTCCATCCATGTTAGTGAGAACGAGAGCTCCTCCCGAGAAAACTTTCTTTACCACGTATGGTCCTTCATAGTTTGGCACCCACTTTCCACGAGGATCTCTGTGTGGAGAGATTATCCTCTTTAGCACCAACTCGCCCACTTTGAACTCGCGGGGACGTACTTTCTTGTCAAAAGCCCTCTTGATTCTTTTCTGGTAAAGTTGGCCATGACATTGTCATCAACCTCTTTTCTTCGATCGATTGAGTTGGTCGTATCTATTCTGGACCCATTCCGCTTCTTCCAACTCTGTTTCCATTAGAACTCTGAGAGAAGGAATCTCAACCTCTATAGGAAGTACTGCCTCCATACCATATACAAGTGAGTAAGGTGTTGCTCGGTTGAAGTGCGAATAGGCGTTACCGCAAAGCGAAGGTAACATCTCGTGCCAATCCTTGTGCGTCTTCACCATTTTCCAAGGATCTTCTTGATGTTCTTGTTTGCCCTCAACGGCCATTCATCTTTGGTCCAGGGAGATGAGTTGTGATGGTCTATCTTGAAGGTGTCACATAACTCCTTCATCATCTTGTTATTCAAATTCGTCCCATTGTCGTTGATAATCTTGCTAGGAGTACCATAGCGACATTATGTTATTCTTGATAAACCGGTAACCACTTGTCGTGTCACATTCACATATGAAGCAGCCTCAACCCACTTGGTGAAATAATCTATGGCGACCAGTATGAAGCGATGTCCATTGGAAGCTTTCGGCTCAATCATTCCGATCATATCAATTCCCCACATAGAGAATGGCCAAGGAGAGGTCAAAACATTCAGAGGTGAGGGTGGCACATGCATCTGATCAGCGTGAATCTGACACTTGTGACATTTCATCGCATAAACAACACAGTCTGTTTCCATGGTCATCCAATAGTAACCAGCCCTGAGAATTTTCTTTGCCATTGCGTGCCCATTTGCGTGAACACCAAAAGAACCTTCATGAATTTCTTTGATAAGTTGATCTGCTTCGTGTCTATCCACGCATCTGAGCAAGACCAAATCAAAATTCCGCTTGTACAACACCCCACTACTCAAGAAAAAGTTGGCAGACAACTTTCTCAAAGTCTTCTTATCAGTGATAGATGCCCCTTCTGGATACTCGTCATTCTCTATATATTGCTTGATATCATAAAACCAAGGTTTACCATCAGTTTCCTCATCAATCATCATACAGTAGCCAGGTTCGTCTATACGCTCGATAGTGACGGAAGGCGCTTCATTAGCCCACTTGACCTTGAACATTGAAGACAAAGTGGCTAAAGCATCAGCTAACTGATTTTCCTCTCTAGGAATGTGATGGAAAGTGATCTCATCAAATTATGGTATCAGCTTCAAGACATGATCTCTGTACGGAATCAACTTTTCATTACGAGTTTCCCACTCTCCTTTGACCTGGCAAATGACAAGTGCTGAATCTCCATAAACCTCAAGAATTTTGATTCTCAAATCAATGGCTGCTTCTATCCCGAAAATACAAGCTTCGTATTCCGCCATGTTGTTGGTACAATCGAAACAGATTCTGGCAGTGAAAGGAATATGAAAACCTGTTGGAGAGGTTATGATTGCCCCTATTCCATGCCCTACTGCATTGGACGCTCCATCAAACACAAGTGTCCACCGGGATCCTGGTTCGGGTCCTTCATCTGGTCCGGGAATGTTGCATTCTCTGATAAACATGACATCTTCATCTGGGAAGTCAAACCTCATCGGTTGATAGTCCTCCATAGGCTGGTGGGCGAGATATTCTGACACCACACTTCCCTTGATAGCTTTCCGAGTTACATATTGAATGTCATATTCAGATAGTAACATCTGCCAACGTGCAATCCTTCCAACCAAAGCTGGCTTTTCGAAGATGTATTTGATAGGATCCATCTTGGATATCAACATTGTAGTGTGACACACCATGTATTGTCTCAAACGACGAGCAGCCCAAGCTAAAGCGCAACAAGTTTTCTCTAGCAGAGAGTACCGACTTTCGCACTCGGTGAACTTCTTACTTAGATAGTAGATTGCATGCTCCTTTCTTCCCGTTTCATCATGTTGCCCCAAAACACAACCCATAGATCCTTCGAGTACTGTGAGATACATTATGAGAGGTCTTCCAGGCACAGGCGGTATCAAGATAGGCGGTTCTTGTAAGTACTCCTTGATCTTATCAAATGCTCGCTGACAATTATCATTCCATACAATGGCTTGATCTTTCTTCAACAATTTGAACAAAGGTTCACAAGTAGTCACAAATGTGATATGAACCGAGAGATGTAATTTAAGCGTCCCAAGAAACCACAATTTCCTTCTCTTCTTGGTGGCATCTCTTGAATAGCTTTCACTTTATCGGGATCTACCTCGATACCTCGCTGGCTTACTATGAATCCAAGTAACTTCCTGGACCGGACTCCAAAAGTACACTTATTAGGATTCAATCGAAGTTTGTACTTCCTCAATCTTTCAAACAGCTTTTTGAGATGGACAAGGTGCTCTTCCTCAGTCTGAGATTTGGCAATCATATCATCCACATAGACCTCAACTTCTTTATGCATCATATCATGGAAAAGAGATACCATGGCTCTTTGATAAGTTGCCCCCGCATTCTTCAATCCGAACGGCATGACTTTGTAACGAAGGTGCCCGGGGTGGTGAATGTTGTCTTCATCATGTCTGCAGGATCCATCTTAATCGATTGTATCCGGAAACCATCCATGAAAGAAAACCGACGACGAGCGGTGCTATCGACCAAGACATCAATGTGAGGTAAGGAAAGTCGTCCTTTGGGTGGCTCTATTCAAATCTGTAGTCTACACACATCCGAACCTTTCCATCCTTCTTGGGGACAGTACAATGTTAGCAATCCAATCGGATATCTTGACACGCTAGGAAACCGTCAAACCGCTTCTTTACTTCTCGATCTTTTAGCCATCTCGGATCGTTCTTCTTGGTCTTTGCTTCACGGAGAGTAATCGGGCTTTAGCGGCAACTTGTGTACAACAATGTCAGATCGAGTCGGGCATATCCTGATACGACCAGCAAACACATCGCAAACTCTACAAGTGACCAACTCATCTTTTATCTCTTGCCCCAAGGCGGTCCCAACTTTGACTTCTTTGAGCTCCTCTTGATGCCAGTTGATCACATCCACGGTTCGATGAGGTTGAATCATCTTCTCCTCGTGCTCAATCGACGCGCTAACTCTTGTGGAGTTCATAGTCTTCTTCACCTTCATCTTGACTTGGTTGATCGGAAATCGAAGTCAAAAGGAGTTATAGCATGGCTATGTTCAACAAGCTCAGTTTCAGGTGATCTGCATAAATGATTGATTTTATTTTTTAGATATGGATGTTTATTTTAGCGAAAAATAGTGAAAGAAAATGTGTTGTTTTTATTTATTTATTTAAGATGCCTTTGGAAAGTAAAAGTAAAAACAACAAAGGGATCTCAAAGAATAACAAAATGCGCTTTTTATTGAAGATAAAAGTTCAAGCCCTACAAAGCGATCCTTTGTGCCTTGGGCAGAGCACAGGATTTTTAATTGAAAACAAGAAATTACTTTGAAAACGAAATGATAGGGGCAACATCCTTAACGCTCCAATTCTTGAGTGCCACACCGGGAGGAGTACGGAACACCATCTGGGAAAGCTCCACTGCACGCTCATCGTCTTCAATGGCGTTGATAGCCTTCTCGGAACGGAAACCTTTTGCAACAAAAATATCCTCTAGACGAGGGATACAACCTTTTCCTGTCTCTAAGCTTCTGCTAATCCCGGAGTATGATTGGTAACCGAGTCCACTCTTGTCCTTCTTTTCTTCTACATTTATCACAGTTCCCCAACCTTCAGGGTTTCCGGCCTCAATAAGAGCCTTAACATCTTGCCAACGGGTTATATTACCTCTGGGTTTTTCAGCAGTCTTGACCTCCTTTTGCACATTCCCCACAATCTCCAAAGCTTGAAATAGGGTCTCATGCACTTCATCTCCTACATCCACATATTTGAATTCAGACACATGGCTGACTAGATAGTCCTCCTCACCACTAACTTCCACAATCTGGTTGTTTAACAAGAACTTCAGTTTCTGATGTAAAGTTGAGGTGACCGCCTTTGCACTATGGATCCAAGGTCTCCCCAACAAACAGCTATAAGCTGGAAAGATGTCCATCACCTGAAAAGTAATATTGAAGATTTGAGGTCCGATGAGCACTGGAAGATCAATCTCCCCTATCGCCATCCTGCGCGATCCGTCGAAAGCCTTCACGATTAGAGAACTAGGTTTCAACACTGCCCCTTCTACCTGCAGCTGAGCCAATGTCGTCTTTGGAATTACGTTCAGAGCTGAGCCTGTATCAACTAGAACTCTGGCAAGAGTTGTCCCACCACATGTAACAGAAATATGAAGAGCCATATTATGACTACCTCCATTCTGGGGAAGATCAGCATCGGTGAATGACAAACAGCTACTATCATTTAAGCTCGAGATTGCAACATCTAATTGATTGATTGTAATATCCTCGACGTATGTATCAAGAAACTTCAACAGAGCCATCTTGTGGGCCTCTGAACTTTTCAAAAGAGACAAGATTGAGATTTTCGCTGGAGTCTGACTAAGTTGGTCAACTACCTTGTAGTCACTCCTCTTAATGATCTTTAACGTCTCATCACTCGGCTTGAAGATATCCCTTAACTCTTCAGCATTCAAATCGACAGCTCCATCTTTTCTTGGAGGAACATCTGACACTTTTTCTGCACCTCTATTTTTCATTAAATCTTGATGATAAACTCGACCGCTACGGGTCATACCACTTGGACCGGTGATGTTTTCAACAGTAGTTTCTTCCAACACCATTGGCTTGCCACCTACGACAACTTCAGGTTCATAACTCCAAGGCACAGCTCTTGTATTTTCATAGGGGATTCGGACAGGAGGATAAACCGTCATTGGCTCCACTGCCGTAACCGGCTCTTCTTCTTGGATAGGAGATATATGAAGCCTCCTATTATTGATGAGTGGGACCACTACATCTACTTCCATTTCTGGGGCTCGGCTAAAGCGGACCAAATCTTGGTACATTAATCCTTGCAAATACTTTTAAACTTTTCACAACATTACGGGTTGTCTTGGCAATCGACGCCGTGACCTTCTTCCACCAAACCGGCCTTCTTCAATTCTTCCAAAACCTTCTTCAAAGACACTTTCAAGCCCTACCTCCATGACCAAACTACTTTCTTCAATTAAAGCGTTCACTGATGATGTCCCATGCCTCGGCAATGGATTATTAGCAATGTTAGGGACATCGTGAAAGTTAACAACTTCGATCAATTAATTCTGGACTTTGCATTTGAGCGAAGCAATCCTCGTAGTATGCCGGAGAGTTAGCGTGGAAAGCATCCGCATTCTCGTTGAACCATGGCTTGGGAGGTCTGGAGCAGCTTCAATTCTCTTGGCACCACCCTTCCATCTTGGATTAAATATGGCGTGAGACTTGAGTATGTCATGGAAATGGTGAATTTCTTCTTTGGTATATTTGTGGTAGTGCGGGCTTCTACATTGAATCGCACCCTTGTTTTGATTCTGATTGGTTGTTGTTGTTGTTGTTGAACTTGATTACGAACTTGATTTGGATATGGCATCGGCATCGCATTGGTTCGATCTGCATGCCGAGAGCGCATTCTGACCATAGGGGTATGACATGTATGGGACACGGAGGCAGACCTAGCTGGTGGTCTTCCCCTTCCTCTACCTCTGGTTCCAAATACCGCATTGGTTTCTGCCTCCTTTCTTTTGAAACCATTAAACGTCTTCTTCACTGCAGACGGTCCTACATTCCCTCCGGAAATCTTTCCGGTCTTCAGTCCTTCTTCAATTCTCTCACCCACCATCACCAAATTAGAGAAATCCGAGAAAGTACTTCCAATCAACCTTTCATAGTACTGCACGGGCAATGTTCCCATGAACAGATCATTCAATTCCCTTTCGGCTAAAGCCGGTTGAACCCTCGAAGCCACTTCTCTCCACCTCTGGGCGTACTCCTTAAACGATTCCCTATCCTTTTGAGACATGTTTTGAAGCTGTACTCGATTGGGGGTCATAGTTGTATTGAAGTGGTATTGTTTGAAGAAAGCATTGGACAAGTCGTCCCAAGAGCGGATATTTGCTTTTTCCAATTGCATATACCAATCCAAAGATGCCCCTGAAAGGCTATCTTGAAAGCAGTGGACCATCAGCTTGCTATTATTAACATGTGCCGCCATCTTGCGGCAATACATTCTCAGATGAGTATCTGGACAGCTTACCCCTTTGTACTTCTCAAAATCCGGCACCTTGAATTTTGGCGGAATGACCACATCGGTCGAGACACATATCCGCTTTTCGAATAACATTCTTCCTCTCGGCTCCCTCACTTGATCGGAGTTCCTTACACATCCTCCGGGCGGCCACGTCACGGAAAGGAGTTGGGTTACCCACAGGTGCCACATTCTGATAGAATTGCCTCATATACTCATCTTGTTGCTCTTCCTCACCTTGAGGAGTTGTTGACCACAGATGCTCTTGTCCATCCTCTTCTTGCCTTTGCTCGTCACTTCCCATGGCTCGGTTAGCGACATGAGCGGCGTTCCTTGATTTTCTGCTCTGTTGACGAAATCAGCTGACATTCCACAGAACGGCGGATTAAGTGCTTGCACTCTTGGAAACGGAGTATCACCTCGGAGAGTCCTCATATTTTCGATGATGACGGGAGGAACAACAGCAGCTGCATTGTTAGATGCGTTGTTAGCTGTGTTGTTAGCGTTGTTAGGCTGGCGGCAATGGCGGCAGGCGAGGCGGCGGCGGCGGCGGCGATGTGCCCTTTCTTCCTCCCTTACATGCTGAGCTGTAAGCATTTCCATTAACTGATCCATCTTCGTCTTCAACGTATCAATATCATCTTGCATAGCCGTTTGGTTCGTCGCATATTGATCCATTGCTCTTCTCACGTTGGTCCTGGTTTCGTACGGGCTCCGGATGTTCAACTTGAATCCCTGGGTGAAATGACACGTAATGAGCTCGGCGTCCCCTTTTTAAATAAAGAAAAATGCATGATTATGTATGATTAATGCAAAAATGCTTATGACCGTGTTTCCATTTCCGAGGATCCTTATCGGACTCATTCACTGATAAATAATTAGCACACACACATGGATAACCGGCTCCTTCATTCAAACATAATAGTCGAAATACAAACATTAGTCTTTGTGGAAAAATTAAAAAGAGCAAGACTCGCAGGTCTGCTTTTTAGTTCAACAAGTACAATGGAGCTGAATAAAACATAAAAACAGCAAAAGATCAGAAGTGTTGTCCTCTTC
This sequence comes from Vicia sativa, assembly GCA_021764765.1. NCBI lineage: Eukaryota > Viridiplantae > Streptophyta > Magnoliopsida > Fabales > Fabaceae > Vicia > Vicia sativa. Next base: position 264,594,493 of record CM038794.1, on the reverse strand, counting down.
GGGGCCTGAAATCTCTTATCTCTTGTTGGAATCGCCCCACCATGTCTCTGCAAAGATCGATGAAATACTCCACCGAGGGCACTCGGTTTTCTTCTAAATCTTGACGGGATTGTAGTCTCCATGGGACCTCTACCATCAATTGTCCGCGAATTCAACCGACACAGTAGTTGTTATACAAGCTTTTGTTCTCTTCCGAATAAAATGGTTTCTCCTCTGTTTATCCAAAGCTCGTTTGGCTTGGCTTCCTCTTGCCATCCCTCACATTGGGCTTCCAACTCTACATACGATGCCTCCCACCGCCACAAGATCCCTTGCGTGTCCAACTCATGGATTTTCCGCTAATTCTTGATCGTATTCTCAGCAAAACGGGCTTCTTCCTTGAGGCGAGACTCACGCTAAACGGATTCAAGATTTCTCGTGCAACCTTCAACTCTAGAATCTGAGCAGTGAGTGTTTCTTTCAAATCTGACTTTGCTTGGATGGCCCGTTCTTCATCTTCGTAGGCCTTCCCTCTTTGCTGTTCGGCCTTGGCCAACTTTCGGTTGAACTCTCTTAGCTCAAAGTTGGCAGCATTCAAGTTGTCCTTTACACGGAACTTCGCTTTCTTTTCTATCTCCACAAGCTCTTGACTCCTTAGCAGCTCATCATCCCTTTCCCTGAGACTTTGCGCCAAGTCATCCCTCTCTCGAGTAACACGAGTAAGGGCGGCTTGTTGTCGACCCTCTTCAGCTTGCATTTCAGTAATAGTTAGCTTGAGTCTATTGAACTCTTCAATAGGAACATGGGTGACTTCAGGTTCTGGCACGTCAAAGGGAACCTCCACAGTGAACGGTAATTTTACCTCCATTACCCTCCTAAGTATCCAGGATTCATAAGGTTCACCATCCCCATTTCCTCTTTTTCTAAGCTCTGCACCTTTCTTGTGAACTTGAGTCCAAGCCTTTTGTATTTGCTTCAACAAACCCGGATCATCTCTTCCAAAATCCAATAAGATAAACTCCCTCAAAAATTCCTCCTTTGGTGCAGTTTCCATGGGACATCCCAATTGCTTGAGGACCAACCTGGGGTTATAGTTAATGCAACCTCGAGATCCAATTAGCGGAACATTAGGAAATGCCCCACAATGAGTGATAATCTCCCACGTGTACCAATTTGGAGAATACCAGAAAACTCCGCTAGCGGTAAGAGAAGCCAACTTCTGAGACCAAATCAAGTTCTCCAAAATCCTGACCCAAGGTCCTCGTTGAGGAATATGGGACTTCAACCAAGAATAGAGCAAGGCGGAACAACACATCACTACTCCTTTTCTTTTGGCGTATCGGGCATGGATGTTGATGAGCATATCTGCTAGTAAAGTACAGATTCTCGAAAGGAACACATTGATTGCTGGCTGACTCACATACTCATCATCATGACTCGGAAACAATACTACTCCAAAGATCAATAAAGCTAGGATGGCACTGAACGACCTCCAATTTTCTTCCCCCACTGACAATTCTTCAGCTCTTTTTTCTAAGAAACTCCTAGAAATTCCTCTTTCCACTAACATCGGCCCTATCTCTCGGATCGGAAGACCCAAGCATTGCTATATCTCTGGCATCCACATTCTCCCCCAACTTGGTAAAAGGAATATTATCTTTTAGAGGCCAATTCAACAATCTTTCGAATTCTTCAATTGTTGGAACCATCTGGAAGTTTTGGAATGTAAAACACCTCAAGGAAGGATCAAAGAACTTTACCAAAGCCTTCAGAGCATTATGATCAGCATCAATGTCCAAAAGCTCCAAGATCCACCCATATCTGGCGTGAAAGTTGTTCAATTGTGCATGCTTCACCTTTCCCCTAAGCCTCAACAGCGTCTGAGTGTTTGGAATTTTGAAGTTGATGTGAGGATTGTTTTTTCTGCCGGGATCCATTGCACCGTCTGATTACTTTCAAGAATGAGTCCTTTAAAGATACCTGAAAATGTTAACAAATGTGATGAACATGAATGATTAATGTAAACATGCAATGCAAATGAGTTAAGCTGGAACCCAATAATAGTGTAGATCACATGATAAGTCACAGGTTGGTTGGCCATGGTTTCGACGCCTACCCAACAATTTCCCAAATAAGGTTGGTTTTAATGTTTTTTGCTAAATGTTTCTCGGAGTCTCAGATCCCCTTTTAAATATATTATTGTCGAGACAATAGTATTTTCAAAAGTATACTCCAAGAAACGGCTCTTAAAGGGATACTCAAAACCTTTGAGCGGTTGGTTTCAATTTTGGACATCCTAATACTTAGAGTTGTAGGCCATTTGTCTAGAAATTGCTACCCCGCACTAGCATACAGAGCAACAATCCCCTTAAAACGACCAACTCTAAGTTGTGGTCTTCACGTCGATCCAAGGAACACGGATGTCCAATGGACCTAAGCTACTCAACCACTCTAAACTTATGTTTCCTAGAAGCCTGGGTATTGGGCTTATCTATGAATCATAACCAAAACGCCCAAATATCAAAAATATATCACAGGATAGTATAATGCAATAATAATAAACATCAAAGCAATAAATAAACACACAAGCGAAGAATTAAATTAGGGTTAACTCGCTTTAAAAAATCTCCCCAGTGAAGTCGCCAACTGAAGCAACTCGATTTTCAAAAATCTTTTAATTCTCGAAAACTAGTGAAATCGCCACCTAATTTTATTTATTCCAAAAGGAAAGGGAAAATATAGATAAAACCCAAAAGCATGCGGATAAGGCAGTCTACGTGACCAAAAAAGTGGAATCGGGAGTCGGTTATGTAAGGGGAAGGTATTAGCACCCCTCACATCCATCGTACTCGATGGGACCCATTTAATTCTACGCGTTTGTGTGTGTGTTTATTGCTAAGTTATGAATACCAAAAGAAAAAGAAATGTTTATTATTATTTTGAGTTTGACACGGTTTCAGAACCGCGTGCCTACATATTCCCTCGTGCAATGGGAAAGTCAAAACTCTGTAGTTCCTCTTAAAAAGGTTTTAAGTTTGTTGTATTGATTTTATAAGAAAAATCGTGCGTTTAGACATTTCAAATACTTTGAACTAGGACTTGTTTTGTTTGTTTGAAAAGCTTAAGTCCTTATTCGTATTTGAAACGACTATTACACTCTCTTTATCCGAAAAGAGTTTTTTACGATCGCATATGAGCGATAAAAGAATTTGAATGAGTTGAATTATTTTTTATGTGGGTGAAAAGTACCGAACCATAAGTCTAGCATCCTATGATTCAAATACTAGAAACAAGATGAACTCAATGCCCATCGAGTCGTCTATCATCCCAAAAGTTTTTTCTTTTATGAAAGAGTGAAGTGAAATAAGGTTCACATTATTAAGAATCTTTAAGTAGTTAGTCTAGCATCCAACGACTTAAAGATTAGAAGTTCATTTTTTTGCAAGTGTTTAAACAACTAGTCTAGCATCCAATGGCTTAAACACTTGAGTTTTCTTTATGAAAGAATTTAGAAAAATGCACTCGACGTTGGATCGAGGTTTGTAATTTAATTATGAAAGTGTTTTGGAGGTACGGTTATAATTAATTGAGCCTATGGTCCTAAAGTGTGATAATGGAAAAGAACAATTAATTACATACAAGCATTCCATAAAGTGGGTAAATAAATTAAAAGCCCATACAAGGTGGCTGGCACAAATAAATAAACGACTTATCTCGTGTAGGTGCATGCGCGAAATAAATTTAATCAACTAACTAAACAGAATTTAATCAAGTAATTAGTTTAATAAAATTAATTAGGTAAACTAATTAATTTTAAATAACCTAATTAGATAATTAAATAATGTTTAACTAATTAATTAAAGTTTCATTGTAAGCCCAAGAGTAAGCGTGGTGTGTGCAAAAAGGTGTGGCCGTTGGGACGCTTCAAAGCTTTGTCCACTCAGGGTAATAAAAAAAGGCTCGCACGAGTATTAGTTTGAAAATATTTTTGGTTGTGCTTTGTGAATAATATATAAATAATGCGATAAAAATTATCTATTAATTATTACAACAAATTGGGGAAAGGGGTACAAATTACAAATAGGGATGTATAGAAAATAAAATGCTAGAAAATTCCTAATAATTAAGAAAAATAAAGTCTAACTACACTAATATTATTATTTTTGGCATTTGAGATATTAATGGTTTTTATGGTAAAAAAAAAAGAAGAAAAGTAATAATAATTTTGTTACTTAAAGAAAATAATAATACTTGTTAATAATAAAATACTAAATACTAATAATAATGAGTATTAACAATAAAAAATGATAATAATAATAATAGATGAGTAATAATAATGATGATACTAAAAATACTTATTAATGACAATAATAATACAATAATAATAATAATATAATAATAATAATAATAATAAGTATTTAAGTAATAATAAGTATGATAATAATACTGATAATAGCAATATAAATATAATAGTTATAATAATAGTATTAATAATAATCTAAATAATAAAAATAATAATAGTATTAATGATAATCTAAATAATAAAATAATAATAGTATTAATGATAATTAAAATAAGGTTATAAACTAATTAAAACAAAAAGTAAAAGCAGTATCATTCTCTCTCTCGATCTCATCGCGATCCAAAACCCAATCTCCTCTTCTTCTCTCGCGATACTCGCAGATCCTCACCGGTTTCTCTCATGGTCTCTCCGCCGCGATTCTCACCTCGAACCCTTGCCGTTCTCTCATCGTCTCTCTCGCACACTCGCGATTTGTCTCTCTACCGGAAATCTCTCTCTCGAACTATTGTTGCATGTTCCAATTCGGAGGTTTGATTCGACTATGCATGTTTGTTCTCTGATTTTGACTGATTGCTTACCGTTGAAACTTGAAGGGTTTGGAAACCCTAGAGCAGTAGCGTATTTGATCGAGCTTCAACTAGTTCACCCGGGTGAGATTGTTTCAAAACCTTTTCTCTTCCTTGTCTTCTTTCTCTATATTTCAGAAATTATTTCTGAAAATCTCTTTCTGAGGGTGTTTGGCTGGTGAAAATGATGATGAAAATGTTCTTTGGGTTTGGGTACTATCGTATGCTTTTGTTTTTAGGTTTGGAACTTTGAAACTGCTGTTTGTATGTTTTCTTGTTCTGCGATCTTTTGATTTTTTTTGAACCCAGAACTAGTTTTTTCTATCCTATACTTGCTTGGAATTGGTTCTTTTATCAAGGTTTGGACTTGTGTATATTTTGGTTTGATGATGCCCTCCTTCGATGAATCCTTGTCCTGTTTAAGGTGATGGAAGCAGATACTATCTTGTCCTTTTTCTTCTTGGTCCCAATGAATTGATAGAGCAGATACCAATTTCCTCTTTTGGCTTTCCCAATGATATGGCGGTGGTTTCTTGTTTGTCGATACTTACTTTTCTTTTCTCCTTCTCTTTAAAGCGATGCCTCGGATATTATACCTCTGGTCTTAGCCTTGCTCAGAGTCCTCATCTTTTCTTTTCACCTCTTCTCACCTTTGGGTGAAAACATGCTTAGAAAACACTCTTTCTTCTTTTGTATTCCTCTTGTGTTGCTTGTAGGGTTTATACTACCTATTACTGTTTTAAATCATCTTGATGACCATCCTTTTGCCTTTCTTGTTGCCTATGTTGAATGGATTATGCTTGTTGGTGGGAATAATTAGAATCTTTGGATTATAAGCTGTTGGAGTTATTTACATTCTTTGGATGTTGCCTTTGATCAATTCTTGCCTTGATTATGTTGGTGTGGGATTAATGAGCTAAATGTTTTCTTTCATTCACACTTGCTGCTGTTTAGAATCATTGCCGCTAACTATGATGATTAGCTGAGTTAGGCTTATTTGTGAACCGAATAAATTCGTGATTTGCAAATAAAATCTTCTTTCACCGATGATTAATCTTGCTCGAGATTATGAGGTTCACATTGAACCCGATTCCATAAACACCCGATGATGATCCTTGACAAACAAATTTACAACCTCGCATTTTGTTTCAATTTTATGCTTACTAACTACTTTTCTTTCTTGTGTTTCATGTATTACGGCGAATTGGATGGCGGCAGCGATGATGAAAGTAGTGCAACGTGGAAGAAAATGAAGATATGAAGACTCGACCATTTTGTAGCAACTTCGTAGGATTCATAGGACTTGTAGAATTTGTAGAACTTGTAGGATTTATCATTGTAATTTTACAAATTCCTTCTTTTTTTGTAACAAGTTTGTACTTTTCATGAGCAAACTTTAAAATACTTTGTAATTTTGTAATTTAAATTTGATCAAGTTAATAATACTAACTCGTTTCTTTACATTTCGAAATTATTTCTCAAGTTCCTCGCAAAATGCACAGTGGCCTTGTAGAAACTTAAGACAAACAAGTACAACCTTGAATAAAACCAGTAGCGTCTTACTGTACCCAAAAGGTGAATTAACAGACATATGGCCTAATGAACTCGCATTATTCCTTCCAGCGAATTTAGATTTCAAGGACAAACGGATCCTTTAAAACTCAAAACTCTGAGGACAATATAAAAACTCATCTAGAATGCCAACTCCCAAAAGCGAACGAAATCCTTTTCGAAATTCGAATTGAACCGAATAAATGACAAAATTGACAGTTCCCTTGAAATCCAGTGTAATGAAAACTTCGTCCGTAGAATTTTGAAACCAACATGATAGAACATCTATGATACAAACAAATCACCAAAGTGAAACAAAGGAGAAAATTTTTGGGGTGCGACACCTTTGATTGAAGGTCGCTCTACGGAGTTCTGGTCAAATTTTGGTTTGGCTTTCGGTCTATAATTCTCTCCCGACGACAATTTTCTCCAAACCTTGTTCCTCTTTCTTCTTCCTCTTCTCACGTATGTTATTCTCTTCCTTTTCTTCTCCTTGTTTTTCCAATAACTCTCACAAACCTAATTTCTTATTATTTATAATAACTAATAATTATATTTCTCTACTACTACTACTACTTATATAGAAAACTCTAATATTTTACTCTTTTATTAAATCAAATATTCTAAACTAATTTTCTTAGGGGCTAACTAAATGCACCTTTAATTATACTTGTACCACCAACTAACCTAACATAATTATTCTACTAATTATAACAGTATATTAGTATTACTATTATGAATATATTATTAATAAACCACTTATACTACCAACAAATCAACCCAACAAATAATACTACTTATTTTAATAATAATAATAATACTAATATATTACTCAACTATAAATTTAGCAGCTCACTAACATATTAATCCAATAATGCCTCTTATAATAATTTCGACAATTCTCGACTCCGACTAATTCCAACAAATAAATCCTTAATAATTCATTTAACTAATCAAACGAATTTTCGGGCGTTACACTTGACATGCAGCATAGGATCCTGCTATATATTAAGCTTCAAACGATGATAATTCCACCACATGTTTTTTCGAGAACCATGAGATTGAGACCTCATATATTTGAAAGGAATATTCAGTTGTACTTTTTTCTTTGCCTTTTGGAACTTGTCAAAATAGAATTCCAAAATTTGTTGTTCTTTTAAGTATCTCAGATATCTTGTTGCAAATTTCATGTGTGACACTCTTGATTTATCCACGAATCTGCTCACTAATCAGAGTGCGAAATCTATATTAGGTCGACACTTATTCACATACCTCATAGATCTTAAAATTTGCTTGAACAAAGTTACATCGAATTTGTTTTCTTCTCCATTCTTCTCCAACTTCACATTTGGTTCGACATGTAAGGATGCATGATTCAAATCATCCATTATGAATCTCTTGAGTATCTGTTTGACATATTTCCTTTGATGTAACAACATACCTTACTTCGACATTTGAAATTTCATGCCTATGAAATAAGAAAATTTTCCCAGATTCGACATTTCAAATTCCTTCTTCATCAGCTCTTTGAACTTCAACAAATTCTCCAAGCTATTTCTATTTACTAGCAAGTCATCGACATATAAACAGATGATTGTTATATCTTGTGCTACCACTTAAACATAAACACCATACTCTGATTTTCATTTGACAAATCCCAATTCGACTAAGTATGAGTCGGTCTTCTTGTTACATGCCCTAGGTGCCTGTTTGAGACCATAGAGGGCTTTGTGGAACTTATATACTTTACTCGCTTCCTTTTGAATCGCAAATCCTGGAGTTTGTGTGATATAGACCTCTTCTTCTAAAGGACCATTCGAAAATGTTAATTTCACATCTAAATGAAATATCGACCATCCTTGGTTGCATGCCAATTCTACCACTAGTCGAACAGTCTCCAATCTTGCTTTTGGAGAAAATACTTCAAATTAGTCGAGTCCTACTCTTCGAAGAAAACCTTGAGCTACTAATATTGCTTTATATCTTGCTATCGGCCCATTTGTATTGTGTTTCAACTTTAACACCCACTTTATTTCGATAGTCTTTATATATGCTGACAATTCGACTAACTCCTATGTGTTATTTCTTTCGGTTGTCTGTATCTCTTTGACCATAGCTAACATCCACTGTTTATTCTTCAAAGCTTCTCTATAGTTAATTGGTTCAACACCTACAAGTAAAGTAAAATGAACTAATTCTCCATCTGGTGTGACTTCAAAATCACCAGTCACTTCATAATCTTGAAGTCTTGCTGGAAGAACTCTAGTTCGTTGAGGTATATGACTTGTGTTAGGAATATTATGCTTCATAACAGAATCCAATTTGTCAGCTCAAACATGACGTCGTAACATCTTCTTCGACTAGTTGTTCTAGATGTTGAAACATTTCAACAAAACATGTTTCTCCATTAAATAGAACTTCAACTTGCTTTCTCCTTACAAGTTATAAATCCTATTTAACCTATTGCTGCTAAATTAGTTTTACCAAACATAAAGCCAATCCTAAAAATAGAGAATCAACAATAATGTTTTTTGTGGTGCCATTTAGGCGAGGTTTGATAATGTCCAATTAAGCTCTTGTGTATCCGAAAATATTGGGATAAAATTTGTAAGGGGTTTCATTCAGAAAAACTGCGGGTTTGTCCTCCAAGATCATTGATAGATTTAGGATTTACGTTCAAGACGTTCACGAGAGGATTGCAACCTAGTGAAAGCCTTTGGAGATAAAGAATGCAAATGACCCTTTGGAGATAAAGAATGCAAAGGAAGTAGCGTGAGAACGACGAATCAATTGAAGTCTTGTGTTGCAATATGTACAATTGACTGTGCTCGAAAGCTTTGGAGATAAAGAACGCAAAGGAGTAACAATATCGACAAACCAATTGGTAATTATTGTGTCTTGGTCTTGCTCAAGATCAAATTAATAGAATGGGTTGAATTAACATAAAATGGTTAGAGTTTGTAGGGCTTCTCTTGAACACTTCTCATTATTCATCCAAATTCCACTTACCCTCATGATGACTGATATCATGTTCTGAAATATGCAATTTCGTCCAAAATACGTGAATTGAATCCAGAGGTATAGGGTTGCCTAAAATTTGAAACCAGGAAGTTGACACGCATACGGTAATCCATGTATTATTCTAATGTAACAACCACACCTCTCCTTGCTTGAACCAACAAATTTTACTCTTTCTAGTTCCTTCCCAATGAGTTGTATACATTATCTTGAGACAAAACCGTGCAACTTAGAATAGAATGGAGTGTTATACCAATGCTCAATGTTGACTATACCTTTTTGAAATGTCACTCTGATGGAACCTAGCTGCAACTTCAACATGGTGTTCACAGCATCTCAGCTTTGGCATATGTCACCACGAGATGTAGTGAACAAGTTTTTTAGTCTCCAATATGCAGACTCAACCCTAAATTCCATAAATATAATACTCCCTCCGTCCCATATTATTTGTCACAATGACCATTTCACACAGATTAAGAAACAGTAATAAAAGATAGAGAGAATAGTGATTTTACCAAATTATCCTAATTAACTATTGGTGTATTCAAATTAGCATTAATGTTAAGTGGGAAAATAATAAATTAAAAGTATTTATTAGAGGGTAAAATTGGAAAATTAAATATAAAATTTCATTGGTAATCTAAAATGACAAATATTTTGGGACAAATTATTTTCATAAATATGACAATTATTTTGGGACTGAGGGAGTAACATGTTTCAAATTAATATCGAAACATTAACATGTATAATAATGACATGAAACTGTCACGATCTGAGTATCTGTTTGTTGTTGTGTTCCCTAAATGAGTGACTTTGTTAGTCCATGCAACAACAAATCTTTCTTTATATGGTGTCAACCATGTTTCATGCATATACTTCACAAATGATGGAATATCACCACAAACACTTTCGAAGTGCTTGAAGTATACATCAAACGCATCTTTTGTATTTGAGTACATGATGTTGTTCCATTTATCCATGACATGTTCTTGTCTTTCTAATTTCACGTACTCTTTATATTTCATGCTCACATTTTTTGAAATATGGAACGTACATAATAGATGAGTTGCATTTGGAAACACATAATCAATGACATTCATTAATGCAAGTTCTCGATCTGTCACCATAACATTCGATAGAAGTTTCTCTAAACACAACAAATCTTTGAACTTGTCTAGGGCCCATGTGAAATTCTCCTCCATTTCATGTTTCAAATAGACAAAGACAACTGAAAAAGTTAACTTTGTTAATGTAACACCAACAACCTCCAGCAGTGGTATATGATACCTTCACGATTAAAATTCACATAACCAACCAGTTCACCCAACATATTTTAGTTTGAGAGAAGTAGATTTCATACGTATTTATCTTATATGTGTAATAAAAAATTAACGCCAAATAAAACATATTCAACAACATCACAAAGTCAAGATGTGTCCACAAGATATTAGCCATAATATTTAAATTCTTCCTTTTTCCAGTCCAACATGTATTTTTCTTGGGGAATTAGGCTTAATAACATTTGCATTTTTGTCACTACACCTTTCTTGCCAAAGTTATATGTTGCTCTAGCTCTATATACCTTCGTAATACTCGTGAGATTTTTTGGATCTTTGTCTTTCAAAGCAGAAATAATGAACATTGGTTCCATATTGTACTTCATCGAGTCATTCACAAACTTTTATTCATGATCTTTTAGACGTCCTAATATGTCATGGTCGTCCAACCCCTTATCTAGTCTATGATTATGCATCCTACATATAACCATCACCTTCTAACCGATACTACGTGGAATAGATTTCACCCTAAATGGCCATTTAACCTTCAGAGTATAGATGTCATTAGAGGTGTTTCCATATTCATTTTTTATTTTGTAATTTCCTCCTCTATCATAACCCATAATCAACTTATACTTCCTCCCTCGAATTTCATTAGCAGAATCGGAACGAATTGTAGCAATTGTAATACCATGTTTTTTACCAATAGATTATGCCCAATCTAAAATTTAGATTTGAATTCAAAAACCTGTCAATTATAACAACATATAATTAGTAAACTTTATCGAATTATTTAAGGTCGAAAAACAAATAAAAATGTGTAGATTCAATAGGAAACATACACTATATGTGGTGAAGAAGTTCGTAACATCAGTACATGAATCAGTATAAGAAGCTGATGTTGTCGGCTCTGGACTGCAAATACATAACATTTCATCTACAGACATATCGGAAATTTAAAATTTTTTATTTTATGCTACCTATAAAAAATTTATGTAATTTCCGATGTATGCAATTGTTTTTGGAAATCGTCCCGAAAATTTTAAAACTTCCGGTAAATTGCACTTGGGAATTTTGAAACCACTTGTTATTAGCAAACGTAAATTTAGATAATGCAAACAAATTTCAGTATACACCAAAGTTCGGCACCAGAAATTTGGCAAGCGTATCAGAAATTTCATTTTTAATCTCTATGATAGATAGTAAACATTTTTTGAAAAATATAAAATTTTAGAGGATCATTTAATATTCACGGATACTATCAATTATTACATCACATACTATAATCATTTGATGAAAAAAGTAATGAATCCAGAATATAACAAAGTCATCAGAATTCATGCATCAGCACCAAGACCACATCAACATAGTATCTCAATCATACAAATCAAAATAGATGAGAATACATAACAAATCTCATCAAAGCAGAAATCCAGATAAATCATGTGTTACATGACCAGAGCAATGACTCAACTACCTAGTAAAGGATAAACTAGCTAGATTCCTCAACTAGTCTCGTGCGAAGCACCGCTATCCTCGGAACCTGCACGTTACCCACATAGAGGCAACATCGTAACAGAAGGGTGAGAATTCATATCATTATCCAAAAGTATATAAATGGAAATAATATAGAAACAAGATCTATTCACGGATTCCACACACTTCAAGTGATATTCCAAGATAACATGATTATACAAACATTCCAAGTATAACATATTCATATTTATTACACATAGCATAAATTTCATCCATCCAAATGATTCAACTATCCATATGATTAAACATCACAATTTCATTTTACACATCGCATATTCAATAATGACTCATGTGACAATAATGAAATGTGATTCAATATGCATGTGGTACCAATTTTGGGAACATTTAACCCCGCTTCGGATTCATTATCATAGAATCCAAGCCACTTCTGATCCGGACAAGACCAAAAGTCTTAGCTACTTATCCCCAATGGGATCGAGTCAAATGTGAACCCAACGTTTCACCCCTACTAATTCATCATGGATCGAGCCAATTGTGAATCCAAAGTTTCACCGCTACTTATCCATACAAGGATCGAGCCAAATGTATGCATGTACAACTCATCAAGACAACATATGCAAATTAAGATTATTCACAAAACCTCAACGATCCAAGCATATCATTATCATTCGACTCATGTGAATTATCCATCAATTGCACATCATCATGTTCCAACAACAAAATCATTCATGTATCATATACATATTATCACATATAACCAATAACATTATGACATATCATCCCACCATTGTGATTCACAACATTCAATTAACAATAGCACACACTATATTCAAGTAATCATACATACATTGAAATAGTATTCGAACCAATCCAAAGTACGTTCAATCACGAACGGATCAAATAATCACATACATGAAAATATTACAATAAATATAATCATATAACATTTCATGTCAAAAGATCCTAAAAATAATATTTTTCATTCCAGATCACGCTAAGCTTGGCCTATCACGCTAAGCGCGCCTCCCTGAACAAACAAATCCAAAAGTCAGAACATTTTGCGCTAAGCGGACTTCTCCTCGCGCTAAGCGCGGTCTGCAATACTGCATTTTTTCTGCTACGAACCAGCTTCTTTCTCCCACGAAATTACCACATAAAACTCATTTCAATCAACCAAATAACATCTTTAAAGGGTATCCTAACATGTTTCTAATCATGGGTCATCATTCTAAGCTGAAAAACATAATTTACTTTCAAACCGTAACATTCAAAGATTCTAGAAATTGAAATTGAACAACATAGCATGTTACTAATCATTACCCACAACATACAATCAAACAATAACATGGATTCTCCCCCTTACCTCTTGAAGATTCCTCATCTTGGGTTTCCTCTTCATTTTTCCCTTTTCTCCTCTTCTCTTCTCTTCTTTCCTCTTTCTCTTCTTTCACCAAATGACAATTCTAATTATGATTTCCTTCTAACCCTTTACTAACTAGGATTGTCTTATTGGACTTAATATTTAACACGTCTCTATTACTTCTATTTTCATAAATAGGACCAATACTAAATAACCACGATTTTACACATAAAACACAATTATTTAAATAACACACATATTCAAATAATTCACATTTAAATTAAAACACCCAATTAAATTAATTATCACATAATATAATATATAATAATAATTAATAATTAACTATAAAAATCGGGATGTTACAAAATAAGAGGTCAATGTTCTCATTACCTTCTCGACTATTCTCTTATCAGTTATGGTTTCACCATAACCCTTCATGAGATGGACGAGTTTCTGAACCTTCGACACATATTATATAACTTTTTTGTCTTCTCTGATCGTCAGGTTGCATGTAACTGCTTGAAATTGACTGCCGCTTCTATTCCAAATTTGAATACAAACAATGCAGCTGCTCTCCCCAGCAAATGTGGTGTTAACATTCCTTACAAGATCAAAACCTCCACCAATTGTAATGCGTATGTCTTACTATAACTTTCACTCTCAATCTTATTTTTCTGTTGGTTTATATTGAAGAATTGATTTCTGACTACTTTTTTCATTTGTTATATATGTTGACAGCATTAAGTTTTGAAGATGATATTGCAGTTTCAAGCTTATCTACATATGGAAATTTCTTACTAGTATATGAAAGTTTAATATTATGAATAATATCTAAATGAGAGTGTTATCTATTAGGATCATCTTACATGTGGTTTTATCCTCTTGTACTAGATCTATATAATGTATTCACTATTTCTTCCTGTGTTGTTGTATCAATCTATATGGTGACATATTTTAATTCGAGTTTCTAAATTTAAATTTCTAAATAAAGTACATGTTATTGTACATTAAAAAGAATATTTATAATGATAGCACCTGAAAAATTAATAGTTAACAAACTTTTTTTTTCTCTTACGCAAATAATTTTAAAGATTATAGATACTAAGTATACTCTCCCAATCCCTTACTCTAAAGAAATTGAAAAGATTTGTTATTATCGATTATATATAATTCAATATAGAATCAAGGTAAAATATCCGTTTTAGTATTTTGTCTTCATCTCGAGATCCATTTTATTTATTCACGACTGTGTTAGCACATGTGACATCTGAAGTGATACATGTATATCACTAAAGTCATCAAAAAATTAAGTAAAAGTCGGAAAAGAATTCCTTCAACCTAGATTCATTTTTATAATTTGCATTTGTGTTAGCATCACTAAAGTCATTGAAAATTTAAGTAAAAGTCCATAATGTAACATTCACCTTGGATTCAAACCCGAATTGTTTTAACTACACAACATGATTGAGTACCACTGTAAAAGTAACGCCCCATTTAAATATTCAGACATTATTTATTGAATTTGAATTATTTTTATACAATTGGGATTAAACTTAATATTTTGAGAAATACCGATAATATTAGAAATTGAGTGAAATATATTATTAATATTATATTCATTAATATTATTAGTATTTTTATTAGTATCATTATTAGTATTTTTATTAAACTATTTTTATTATTATTAGTAGTAAGTATTAGTAATAATAAATTACAATTAGAAAAGGGTTTAGATCCATTGGAAAGATTACTCTGACGTACACTACTAGAAAATTCGTTTATGGTGATCGAATTAGAAACCGAATAAATTTAAAAATCGATCATTAAATCGTTTAATGACCGATTTAGCGACCATCATTTTTCGGTTGAAAAAGAGTTAGTCGCTAAGCTTTTGTCACGAATTTAGTGACTAATTTTTAGAGACCGATTTTAGTGATCGATTTATTTTGTGTTGTTATAAAATAAAAATAAAGGTTGTCAAACCTAGAAATCAAACTCTTGACCTCTGCGAATTCTTACAAAGAATTACCACTAAATCATTCAATATATTTTGTATTATTATATATTTAAACATATATAGATATAACAAAGAAGTTAATTTTTTAAAATAAAATTTAAAAAATCCCAATATCAATTTGATTTTATCATTCTATTTCTTTTTTGAACGCTCGTACTATTTTATTATGCACACATAAAAATTATATGATAAAAATAGAATTCAGTTTGATGCAAATATAAATTTAAAATAACATTACTGAAATTCTGCTGTTGACAGACTCAGTGTGTCGTGACATCTGATCCGATATTACAAAACAGACAAGATAGAATTACAATTAAAATGCGGGAAACAAAAGAACACAAAGAATTGTTAACCCAGTTCGGTTCTAACCAACCTACATCTGGGGGCATACCAAGCCAGGAATGAAATTCACTATCAGTAGTATTAATTCGAGGGGAAACCACGTTGTTTACAATGCTCACTTAATCAGACAACACAATGACGCTTCTACCTAAGATACCACACTTAGATATGACAACCTCCGCTCACTTTCAATCACCTCAGTGATGTATATCAGCTACTATCACACCAACAACTACATCAACTGTTTGGCTCCTAACATAATCAGCTTTGAGATACCTCACTTCAAACACAACTAAAACAGTTTGAAGATACCACACTTCAAACACAATATAAACAGTCACTCAAGTGACACTAACCTAACTTGGAATTGCTTCACAGCTTCTTCCAAGGACACAGCCACACTCATTTCTTCATAGCTTCTAAGTGAGTAAAATAATCCTCTTGCCTACAGGCTTTGAGGTATAAATCAGTAACCATCCCACAAACTAGATGGTTCACTAACATGGCTAACCCTAAAGATTACATCTTTATAAAACTGGCTAGCTTACAAAAACTAGGTTACAACTGCTTATTTATAACATATTACCCAACTGGATTTGGGCCTTCAAAATAACAGCATAAGCTGTAAAAAACTTCTGCATAAACAAAATTTTGCAGAAACAAAACCGCAAATAACTTCTACTACAATCAAGGTCCTTGCTGATCTTTCTTCTTAGCTCTTGGATCTCCACGTATGCCTTCAAAGTCACGCCACATAAGATGCATAATATTCCCAGAATATTCTGCATATTTAAAATAAAATTGTAACAAACTTAACAGTTTTTGTAGCGTGATGTCCTGATGTCAAATGTCTCGACATCTTATATGACATGTTGTTCTAGATGTTGAAATACTTCAATACGGCATGTTATAGGCATTACATTATTACTGCTTATATTTGTTTTACAAAATTAAGCCAACCCTTAAGAATGAGGAACTTACAATCTCCCCTTTTTGCAAATTTTGACTAAAAAATATATATAATAAGACATTACATTGCGTTAGCAACAATAATTTACAATTAACAATTAACATCTTCTCCAGTAGAAACATATTTTGTCTTCTCCACACATCTTCAGATTTTGAGTTCCTGCCCATGTCAGGACATCCCATTTGACATCTTGTCTCCTACCTTGCACTAACACGGGGTTAGTGTGGTGGTGATTAGAGAGACTCGGTGTTGGATTTTGGGATATACTGCCGCCTGAGTAGCCTAATCAAAGCTTAGAGTGGCCTATTGAAAACTAAAATCCCAAGTCACAATTACTATTCTTCTTCTTCTTCCAGGCTGGGACCGGATCTTTTGAGTGTTGTGACTTAGATATAATTGCATTCTTCCTTGTTGTGAAATATTGACATTGATGTTGATACACTTTCTCTCCCCCTTTTTAAGAAAAATTTGACAATGAGAGCCTCCACAAAACCAGAGCCAACTGTAGGTTAACCAAACTCGAGTGAATTTCATTTTGATGTGGTTTTCACTGTATTTCTGAGAAGATGGGGGTTAAGAGATCCTCTATAAATAGCACAGCTGATAATTTGGAGTCCATAGTTTTTAGTACTTGGTCAAGGTGAAGAGGAATTTGTTTTGAGGGACTGTATTAAAGACAAGGATGTACCATCCAAACTAGCTCTGACCATTCTTAAACGAGTTTGGCAGCTTCTGATGAGAAGAGTTAGTTTTAATAAAGGTTAGAATCACCTCTTGCAGTTACATATAAATTCACCTCTTCTTCCACCAATCGGGATAGTTTCTTCATGAGATATCATAACATGTGACTTTGACCAGATTCTTAAAGATATTTACCCTTCAACAACTAGCAAGGACACTTTTTGCTAGATGTCCCCACATTTTCATGACTTCTATTAAATAATCCATGCTCCCATAATCTTAATTAGCTTGATTGGGATTTATTTGTCTTCAAATTATGTTAACAGAAGAATCTTCTTTTTGATATCTGGCAGATACTTATTTCTTCTGTTTGTATACTTCACTTATGGATGATGACACTCAGTGAAGTTTAAGGATGCTAATAATGATGTTTCAATATCTTTTGGGACATTCACATAGAGTCAATCTGCCTTGGCTCTGAGATAACAATAATACTGCTTCTTCAAGATTTTCAACATTCAACAGTATAAACTCCCCTTTACATCAGCTAATGAACAATCTCCCCCTTGACATTAGCTGGTCACCAACATATATAACAGTTGTGTCTTGTTTAATAAACATATCCATTCGTACTAGACAGGGCAGCTTTCACAATTGACAATTAACAATTTCTCTTCATATACACAGTTTCTTCTCATGTAGACAGTTGCTCCCTAATGATACTTGTTGCTCCCCCAAAGTTATAAAAAATAAGGACATCTTTGATGCTGGTCCTAATAATACTTGAAGCATTCTTTATTTGGAATTTTCCATAGTTTCCAAATTATGAATCCTTAGTTTACTTGTTTCACAAGTTTCAGATTGCCACACTCTATAACTTGCAATAAAAGAAACCTCATAGTTAACTATGTATATAACTAGTTATAAGTCTTCAAGAGATAAGTCTGAACCTTATCATCTTTCTTTAATCTTTGATGTCTTTAATAGTTGTGATGTTACATCTTCATGTAGAACATTCTCTTTTATACATCACATACTTCTTCTCATCTTGTTTCAAATTACCATACAGTTATCCCAAATATCCAGCTCCCATCAAGATATTTGACAACATCTGTATGTATCTTCTTAGTTGAATTAGCTCTTCAAATAATCACCAGATAACATTGCCACACATCCAGAACTTGTGAAGATAACAATGAACTTTAATATTGACATTCAGTTCCCACTAGGCCATGAATTCTTCATACAGATACTCAGCTCCTGACAGAGTATATAAATTTTGCATTCAGGCTGCACATCTAATAATTACTAAGTCTCCCGTCAAAGTACCTATCAGTTAGTCAGTTAGAATTAACTACTCACACTAGATCATTCTCATTGATTACATCTTCACACTTATATTAGCTTCTTGGCAATAAAACAACTTTCAATAACTGAAGACTTTGAGATGATGTTTTGACATCTGATATGACATCGTCCTTTATGGTTTTTAGGGTCAACATCCATAACATCTTATTCATAACACTTGGCGGGAACATAGAAATCACTACAACTGTCTACTTTACATCCAAACAGATTACACTTTAAGAATGATATGATTCATATCTCAATAAGCTTTTCTTCAGACTTTCACTTATGATTTTGAGATAATTGATGTCATAGTCTGTACCTATAGAAGAGATTCCCTCAACTAATTTTTTGGAACAGACTTAATTATGGCATGACACATAATTATTCAGATCCTTCATAGCAATCTGACTTCCTTGATTCTTCTTGACACTACCCTTACAGGACAATATTTAGGGTAGTTAACATTCATGACCATGTTTAACTATGGTTGAGACACAATATTTAGCTCCAATCTGTTCCATGGTCAGGAAATTCACATATTTGGTTCCTTTGATCAGAAGAATATACCAGATATAAGCTCATCTTGATATTGCATAAAGGGACTGAGGGGTATACCATTATGAGTCTTTTAATTGTACTGAGCTTAACTTCTATACTCTAATAAGCTTAGGTCAGAAATAAACTGACATCTGGAGTATAAGCAGTTGTTGATCGTGTCCTGATCAACTAATACAGATGTCTCCTCTTCCAAATCAGGAGCAGGCTCCAAACATATGTACTCACACTATATTTGTTTAGCACCAAGAACATCTGTTCTTCAACTAGTAGTTGCATGCTAGTCACAATGTTCTAACATCCTGTAGAACATCAGTTCCATCTCCTTGGAACTCAACATCCTTGATAATCTTCAAGGTCTTCAAATAACTTGCAGATGAATATGAGAATCATTGATCAATTGATGCTCAACAGCTCTATTAATAAATGCCTTTATGAGTGGACTTGAGAGAGACTCAAGTATCTTTGTCACTTTTAATATAGTTGAATAATCTGGTAAATATTCAGTTGAACATAATAACCCTAGAATTCTTTTTTCACTATAGGGGTTGCATCAGAGGCTATGCAGCGAAAAATGGCCATACTTCAATAGAACTTACACAATGCTTACTCCATTATTCACTTGTAAGCATGAAATCCAAGGATTAAAAATAAATCAACCCTACAAAATGCTTGCTTCTTCGCCAAGCAACACACTAGACCTAACCAATATCCTGACCAGTATGGAAACACATAAGCATAGAAGTTACCTTAATAACAGCTTCACTCCCGCGTGAAGGTTTTGACAATATTTTCTCCATGCTGATTATAGGCTGAACAATACAATTTAAAGTCCTCACTCCCGCATGAAGTCTTGAATTTAACTTTCTTTTTCAGCATATTTATCTTCTTTCTTCAAGAAGGTAGATGTTCTGGTCAGGTTGGTCTAGTTCTCCACAAATAGGTCCATCTTCCACTTCTAGGGACCATACAATATGAACACTCCTTGTTCAAACAATCCATAAATAAGTCCATCCTCCACACCTAGGGACCATACAATATGAACACTCCTTGTTCAAACAATCCACAAATAGGTCCATCCTCCACTTTTAGGGACCATACAATATGAACACTCCTTGTTCAAACAATCTTCTACCTTTTGCACAACCAGAAAGTATCCCCTATAGATCTCATCCAGAAACAGACAGGATCATGCTTTGATACCAATTGAAATTCTGGTGTTGATAGACTCAGGATGTTGTGACATCTGATCCGACATTACAAAACAGACAAGGTAGAATTACAATTAAAATGCAGGAAACAAAAGAACACAAGGAATTGTTAACCAATTTCAGTTCTAACCAACCTACATATGGGGGAATACCAAGTCAGGAATAAAGTTCACTATCAGCAGTATTAATTCTGAGGAAAACCATCATGTTTACACTCCTCACTTTATCGGACTACCCAATGACCCTTCTACCTAAGATACCACACTTAGATATGAGAACCTCCGCTCACTTCAAATCACCATAGTGATGTCTATCAACTACTATCACACCAGCAACTACATCAACTGCTTGGCTCCTAACACAATCATCTTGGAGATACCTCACTCCAAACACAACTAAAACAGTTTGAAGATACCACACCTCAAACACAATATAAACAGTCACTCAAGTGACACAAACCTAATGTGGAATTTCTTCACAACTTCTTCCAAGGACACAACCACATTCATTGCTTCACAACTTCTGAGTGAGTAAAATAATCCTTTTGCCTACAAGCTTCGAGGTATAAATCAATGACCATCCCACAAACCGGATGGTTCACTTACATGGATAACCCTAAAGATTACATCTTTCTAAAACCGGCTAGCTTATAAAACTATGTTACAACTACTTATTTATAACCTATTATGCAACTGAATTTGGGCCTTCAAAATAACAGCATAAGCTGTAACAAACTTCTGCAGAAACAAAACCGCAAATAACTTTTTCTACAATCAAGGTCTTTGCTGATCTTTCTCCTTAGCTCTTGGACCTCCACATATGCCTTCAAAGTCACGCCACATAAGATGCATAATATTCCCAGAATACTCTGCACAATTGAAACAGAATTGTAACAAACTTAACAATTTCCGTAGCGTGATGTTCTGATGTCAAATGTCTCCACATCTCATATGACATGTTGTTCCAAATGTTGAAATACTTCAACACAGCATGTTATAAGAATTACATTATTGCTGCTTATATTTGTTTAACAAAATTAAGCCAACCCTTAAGAATGAGGAACTTACAATTACTTTTATATAAATATATGTTTTATTGTTAAAACAGTAAAATGATGAAATTTTTATTAAGAATTAAAAGAGAACTAATATCTTTAAAAAAAAATAGTTACATAACAAAGAGTATTAAAAATACAAGGAAAAAAATAAAAAATATTAGTGACCAAAATTTCGGTCTCTGATTTTTCAAATAAATTAAATTTTACACAAAAATACTTTTCGTGACCGAATAGGTGGTCACAAAATTTTAGTCATTAAATCATCGGCTGGTTTATTTTAGTGACAGGTTTAGTTACCAATTTAATCTTGACTCATGAATATCAAATTTTGGTGGCTAATTCGGTCGCTACAATGACTTAAATGTTTCGGTCACTAAAAGCAAATTTTCTAGTAGTGGTAGAAACCTACCGCGTTTCACTTTTCCCCTATCTCTTTTGTGAAACCCTAGTTATCTCTCTCGCTTTGTTCTTCATTACTTCTTCTTTCTTCCCTTTCGTCTGAAACCCTGGTTGTCTATTGCTCTGGTCTTCATTAATTCTTCTTTCTTCTCTTTTGCAGTTGTTCTTCAGTTCTCTCTTATGCATGTTTCTCACTTTGATGACATCGAAGAAAACAAAGCCTTCATTCTTGTCTTTAATTGGTTCGAACATGATTATAGTAATCTCTTTAATAATGTTTTTCACTAAATTATTGATTCAATTTATTGTTGCTGAAACATTGTTTTGGAATCACAGGAAGTCTTCAACAATCTATGTTTGGAAGCCAAAGCAGGGGAGTTTCTGTTGGAAGCCAAAATAGGGAAGAAAACTTTGGATACATTATGGTCTTCTAATTTTTTTTTCTTTTTTCTTGTTCGATTTTCTTGAAACTTACAAGTAGTGTGTGACATAAATGTTATTGAATTGATTTATTGCTTATAAAATAAGGATGCTTCATTGTGTAGTTTGTTTATTTTATAAATTTTTATTATACAAGAAGTTACATTCTTACTATTTTAGGTTGAAAATGGGATGGAAATAGGTTTTGAGGGCTCTTGAAATATATCTAGAATGTATAATGTTTCAATAGTCTTTTGGTCCTTATAAGTTGATGTGATTTTGGTTTTTGCCCCTGTAATGTTTTTTTTTAAATGATTCCTAAATGTTAAAAAAAAATTGGTTTTAGGGAAAATCCACAGAAAAATTTGCAGTAAAGCTGCAGATTTTCCAGCAAATTTTAATGTTAAAGACTAAAATCAAAAGGATTTTAACATTTAGGAATCATTTCAAAGAAAAATAAATTACATGAACGAAAATCGAAAGCACGCTAACTTACATGAACTAAAAAACTATTGAAGTCAATATATAATTACAGAGGTAATAGCCTAATTGTTCAAAAAACATTTGGAAGTGTTCTATTTTACCTATTTGTTCAAATTCTAATGGTTCTATTTTCTCTGCAAGGGTTTTCTCTAAAAGCCTTGTTAAAAACAAGGACTTTCTTTTTGAAATGGACACCAAATTATTGAGCTTGAGGTACCAAACTAACTCTAGAAATATTCCTTATGCTAATCTGGTTACAATTTAATTTCCATTTCTTATTGTTCTCGTTTGGATCGATTCTGTTAAAAACAAATATGCTCCAATTCTAAATTGAATATGTTTTTCTTTTTTGTTTTTCTATATTTGATTTGTCAATTTGGTATTTAGTTAGCATTGAAACTTAGGTTACTCAATTTGTGCAACTTTGATTTAGTTCTTTCTGGTGTTAATTTGGTTACTTAATTTGAGTGTTTCTTTTAACCTCTTCAACTTCTCTACTTGCTAGTGCGCTTTATAAGTTACTTTATGACATTATAAACTTTAATTCCTTAAGTTTTTGTTAAGCAAAATACTATCAAGTATTCTAGGGGCACTCATTAAGTGTTTAAAGTGGTAAGGTTTTTTGGAAATGCATATATTTAATGTATTGAAAATTGAAATACTTGATTTTACTATAAAATATTTTTTTTATTTGGTATCTTTAAAGAGTGCTGTTAAAATTAAACACTCATTAGCATGACCCGTTTGTTAATTATGTTGAACTCTAGCATATTATTTGTGAAATTGCAAATTGTTTAATGGAATGTCATGTCTTTTGTTTGAGCAGTTTGTTTTCTTCATAGGATAAACTTTGTATTTGACACTTATGTGAATAGTTCAATTATGCAGTTCATACATACAGTATACTGTAAGTAACTTTCTATTTGCAATTGTGTTCTTGTACCAAATTGTTAATAAATATTTGGATCTGCAAAATGTGCGGGGATGCTTTAGAAAGTACATAAAAAGGAATTGAACTTCATTTTATTTTTTATGAAATGCGCAGAGATGCTTCAGTATTTTGGTTTGTAGTTCCTTTTAGGGTTTTTTTTTTCTGTTCTCGTTGTCTTGGTTTTTATTTGTGTATGATTAAACTCTTGAGGATTTCTTAATTGTGGTTTAAACCAACAATATTTATGACCTGTGTATTTTGTCTTTTTATGTAGAAAAATATCATGAAGATAAAATTGATTATGTAAACGTTTAATTATTTTAAAAGGACTGTGTAGATGATGAATTTCAAGTGGACAATGTTGGTGATGAACCTTAGAAATGTATTTGATGATAAATTCCAAGATAAACTTGAATGAATTTGATAGTTTTTGCTGGAAGATGTTTTGTGTAGGCTTGTATTAAGTTTAATAAGTTACATATGTTGTTATTTTATTTACAAATATGTATTTGAATTAATATATGAATTCAACTTTGTTAACACAATTTTTGTGTTATATTTTATATTTGATTATATTACAAAATAAAAATTGCCTTTATTATAAAAATATTAAAAAATATGTTGTCTTAAAAAATTTAGGTTATTAAAGAGATATATTTACTAAATGAAAATTGTAAAGATAAATTAAATTGCCTTAAATTCCACACCAAAACGTCCCCTATTCTCATAGTTTAAGCGTTGGTTGATAGTGTGTTCAAAGATAGAAAAAAGCATAGCTTTAGATAATAGGTAACGCTCGCATAAAAGACACCTGAAAAATATCCCCTATTTTCTTAGGTAACGTTTTTTGTATTTTTGGAAATAATCTTTAAGTGTTATCAGAGGCAACAAATGTTGTAATAATTATATTTTCTTTCTTAAAAAGTTATGTTAAAACCCTAATTGACTTAAGGTCCTGTACTAAAAGTATAATAATCGTGAATCTTAGAACTTATTTGTACACAACAAGACTGAAGCGCATTAATTATTTCTTTAAAAAGAGTATGTAGACAATATCAAAAAGACTCCGTACTCTATTATTTCTTAAATTTATTATGTTTTTATTATATTTTTTTCTCTGGTTTATTCTTGTTTTAATATTAAAATATTTGATTCAAATTGATAGTTAATTTATATTGATGTTTTTTCTTTGTAGAATGACTTTTGAACAAACATTTGTTCCTATGAAAAATGTTCAAGAGAATTTAGAACCTTCAAAGCGGATGAATCTAATATCGTCGTTTCAAATGTTTCTAATGTTGAAACTAATTCAACTCCTACAAAATTTGAAAATGTAATCCCGGCCATATGAATCTCAAGTTGAGACACAAGTCACACAACATAGTCGAAAAAGAAAGATAACTACATGTATTTGGCTTCATTTCCAAAGATGTGAAATAGATTGAAAGATAAAGGCCATTTACAGACAGTGTGGTGCAAAACTCTTTGCAAAGGAACAAGGACAAGGAACATCACACTTGTGTATTCATTGGAATTGCACACTTCGAAATACTCGAGATATAATGTAAGCTATTATGAAGACTGAACAAGTTGACAAACAAACGATAATGCTTGATTCTTTTTCAATTAATCAAGACATAGCAAGACGTATGACTGCTAAGATGATAATTCTTCATGAGTATCCTCTAGCGATGGTTGACCACATTGGTTTTAAATAATTTTGTGTTTTTATGCAACCTTTATTTAATGTGGTTTCTCGCAACACTATTAAGAGTAATATCATGAACTTGTATAAGGACGAGAAAGCTAATATGATGAAGTTACTGTAAAAAAAAATCAAATTCGCATTAAAATTACAAGTGACATGGACTTCAAATAATTAAAATAAAGGTTATATGACAGTTATAACTCATTTTATTAATAATTCATGAAAATTACAAAGTCAACTTATAAGATAACAATATAATCTAATTCTTTTCTATTATGCCATACTCTGACATACTTGAGTGTATACATGGTTAGGCTTTGAACTTTTTTGTCGATGTTCTTGAATTATGTATATTTGTTCAAAATATACCACTGTCATTTTTAAATATACAAAATTATGTATATTTTAAACATACATAAACTTTTTGGAGACTTTTTCGAAAACATACTTTATACAGAATTATACCATTGTCTTTTTATTGAAAATACCACCATGGCTTAAATATTTGTTCATGAATTATGTATATTTCTTCAAAAATATGGCTTAACTGTTTTAACAGTGACATATTTAAAAGATAGTAGCCTCATTTTGAAGTTTATTTAGCATACAAATTATTTAAGGCTTTAGCATACAAATATATTAGAGCAAAGTATTTAGAGACAATAGCTTATTTCTAAGACAATAACTTAATTTTGTAGTTTATTTAGCATACAAATTATTTAAGACCTTAGCATACAAATATATTAGAGCAAAGCTTTAAATATGCCAGTGTCATAATTAGAGACTTTTTTAAATATGCCACTGTTTTTTAAATAGATTAGATTAATGTTATTCTTACACTTAAATTCTACTTATATCCTACACTACTTAACGTATTTATACAGTGAATAATATTTTTAAAATAAAATATATATTTATGAACAGTAACATGTACAATAAAATATTATTATAATAATAATAATAAAATAATTTAAAATAATTTTTTAATATATGAATTTTTATTAACCAATTTCATAACTTCATTAATCAATATTTTAGACTGATTAACCAACTTTGTTTACTAAAAACTATTTTTTATATTTGGATATTTATTAACTAACTTCAATACTTTATTAATCAATTTTTTAATTTATATTAACCAACTTTGTTTTATTACTAAATTTTAATATCTGAGTATTTATTAATCAACTTGATCACTTCATTAATTAATTTTTTATATTTTATTAACCAACGTTATTTTACTACTTTAAAAATAATATTATTTTTCGTATAAAAATAATTATTATAATAATATATTACTGTTTATTTTACAATATAAATAAAGTGAATAGTATTGGGTGTAAGAATTGGTGTAGAATTGAGTTATAAGAATAACATTGCTCTTTAAGTATGCCATTGTCATGTTTTAAGTAATTAGATACTTTTTTATATATTAGAGACTACGAATAATTTGTATGTTAGTCTATGAAATAATTAGAGACTTTTTTATATATAATTCATTTCATAATTGGCAATTACAATTATGCTTTTTTTCTTTTGTGATTTTCTATTATGTTACGGTAATTTTTTATTAGGTTCATTTATGTGTTGGCTCCTTATAATGGCAAAATTATGATTGATATTTGCTTGAATGTTTGATGAATTGAAATTTAGATAGGAAGTTGCTTACATTAATTCTTGATAATTGCTCTATTAATGATGCTATGATTGAACATATTTTGAACAAGATTTCACCTGGGTTATTCGTATTGGGAGGTCAATTATTTAACATGTGTTGTTGTGCACACATTTTGAATTTAATTGTGAAAGAGGGTATGTCCGTAATTTCAGGTGTCATTGAAAATATTAGAGGTATTTTTGGATATTAGACAGCAGCACTGAAAAAATATGAGAAGTTTATAGAGACATGTGGTCAATGTAACGCTCCGAATTTAATTAATTATTTAATTAAATTATTTAGGGATTTAAGTATTGGATTTAGTCGAAGTTGGAAATTAATCGACGTAATTGAATTATTTAGTCGGTTAGTCGGAAGATTAATAAAGTTGGTTATGTTGGAGAAATAATATTAAAAATAGTATTATTATTATTGGACTTTTATTTATTTAAGTTGATTTAGTTGTTGTGTGGTATATAGTAATGTGGAGGTGTACGATTAGTAGGCCCATTAAGAAATAATAGTAATTATATTATTATTTGATTTATTGGATTAAAAAGAAAATATATGGAATTAGGTTTCTGCGGAGAATAAGGTTTTGGATTTTGGGGAATTGATTGAGAAGCTTAGTTGATGCTTAGTAGTTGTTTCAGTTGTCAGTTCAAGTTGGTGTCAATTTCTCTGTTACGTAGCACTTGGGGGATGAGCGATAGATGTTTCTGTGTTGTGTCTGTTGTTTTTATTACTTTAAGTTGTTAATCTTTAAGTTGTCAACCTTTAAGTTGAAAAGATGAAGTATTTTATATTGTGGAAGATGTTTTAGTCGAATAACAATATTAAGTGAATTACAGTTGATTAAAAAGTTGAATTATATTATTACAAGTTCATCCAGGTTTAAAGTGTTATGTATTTGAGCGAAAGTGATTAATATATGTTGTTTTTATGTGGAGTTAATGTGACATCCCATGTGTGAAGAAATTTTTGCGCTCTGATTTTTATTAATATTCGATGGGTAGATTTGGGGTGTTACATTAGTGGTATCAGAGCAGGTCGGTCCGTCCGACCAGTGTAGTCTAATGTTGCTTATTTCTCTGTACGCGATAAGTGCGAAACATTGTCGGTACTTGTTGTGTTTCTGATCTGTTATCTGCATGAATTAAGTTGAAGCTAAGTGGAGGAGAAGTTGTGCTTCTCGGATGTGTTCGCGCGGTTGTAAGATGTTTATTTAGTATGTTGCTGATGGCTACAGTGCAAGCGTTGTTGGAACTTTGTTATTTCTCGAATACGAAGGTAATACGGATTTAAGACTCTGGTTGTTTTACGAGTTAGAGCGTTTTGGAAAAGAATAATTGTTATAACTTAGAATTTAGTGAGTTGTTGTGTTAAGGGTTGTTGGTGGACTGTGAAGTTGTTGTTTAAGTAGCCTTGCGTAAGATGTTGACGTAGGAACATTGATTAAGTGACAAATTGTTGGTGAGGGATTTAAAAGAGTTGTGTAAGTTGTTGGAATTGTTGGAATCGTTTGAACCGTGAGTCATAGTTGGAATGCAAAGAGTATGACTTCAATTATAAGAAGTATCAGAAATGGTGTAAAGGAATTATGGTTGATGTATCGTCTGAAGTGTGTTAGTATGTAGCAGTAAGGTGTTGATGTTAGCATATTCGGATGATTTTGGAAGTTATTGAATTGGGATGCTTTTGGAGACTCGTTTGCAAGTTTAAACAAACACCATTATAGTTTAGTAATGATGGTTTGTACTCCTTTATGTTTGTCGGCTATCTATTAACAAATTAAGGAAATGATCATCCTTAATCTCTTGTTGATAGTAGGCAGAATCGTATCGGATGGTTAAAAATTGTCTTGCTATCTTAATGGCGAGCAAGTGGTGGATGTTATAATGAGAATGTTGTTAATGTGAGGATGCCGTGTTGTATAAGAAAGTAAGCGAGTAGTAGTTGCTAATATTTCGTAAGATGTTGTTCCAAGGAATTGCTAAGAGTATTAATTTGCAAGAGTATTGGAAGATTGGAGTATAGGTATTGGATTCAAACAGAGATTGAGTTGTTGTTAAATCGAAAGATTGGATGTGAATGTAGTGTTAAGGATGGTTATGTCGGATGGATTTTCGAGGACGAAAATATCCTAAGTGGAGGAGAGTTGTAACGCCCCGAATTTAATTATTAGATTTAGTCGAAGTTGGAAATTAATCGCGTAATTGGATTATTTAGTCGGTTAGTCGAAAGATTAATAAGGTTTGTTGTGTTGGAGAAATAATATTAGAAATAATATTAGAAATAATATTATTATTATTGGACTTTTATTTATTAAATTTGATTTAGTTGTGGTGGGGTATATAGCAATGTGGAGGTGTACCATTAGTAGGCCCATCAAGAAATAATAGTAATTACGTTATTATTATTTGATTTATTGGATTAAAAAGAAAATATAGGGAATTAGGTTTCTGTGGAAAATAAGGTTTTGGATTTTGGGGAATTGATCGAGATGCTTAGTTGATGCTTAATAGTTGTTTTAGTTGTTAGTTCAAGTTTGTGTCAATTGCTCTGATACGTAGCACTTGGGGGGATGAACGATAGTTGTTTTTTTGTTGTGTTTGTTGTTGTTATTACTTTAAGTTGTTAATCTTTAAGTGGAAAAGATGAAGTACTTTATGTTGTGGAAGATGTTTTAGTCGAATAACAATATTAAGTGAATTACAGTTGATTAAAAAGTTGAATTATATTATTACAGGTTCATCCAGGTTTTAAGTGTTATGTATCTGAGCGAAAGTGATTAATATATGTTGTTTTTATGTGGAGTGAATGTGGCATCCCATGTGTGATGAAATTTTTGCACTCTAATTTTTATTAATATTCGATGGGTAGATTTGGTGTTACAGTCAAGGGAACATTTCTTATCATTACAAACTTATTCGAGATTGTAAAATTAGGTGGAACTCTACATTCTTAATGCTTAATATTGCCATACAATATAAGTATGTGTTTGATCGATTGGCAACATGAGATACTCAATATAAAACCTTACCTAATGAAATTGAATGGATGAAGGCAAAAGAAATTTGTGAAAAGTAGGATGTTTTTTATGATCTTACAAACGTATTTTCTGGTACTGATTATCCAACGGAAAATGTTTATTTTTCCAAAGTATGTTAAGTAAAATTGGCTTTGGTTGAATGGTTTAGCTTTACTGGTAATGTAACAAATGACTTCAAGTATGCTTTATAAGTTTGACAAGTATTGGAAGGCGGATAGTGATGAGAAATTAGGGCAAAATAATAGAACAATACGCAGCGGATATAATATTTTTCAAACTTGTAAGAACCTTTAGGATCAACGACAAATATAAGACGACAATCGAACAATAAAAGTATAAAAGAACACCAGTATTTTTAACGTGGAAAATGACCAACGCTTATTACATAGATATTTAGCATTCATTTTAGTTATCGTTTCTTTTTAATTGTCGAGTGTTTTATTTCATTTTGCCATGTTTTATGCGTTGGTTGTGTGTTTTAGTGTTTACAAGCTATAAGAAATAAATCAGGACAAATCGGGCGAAAAAGTGCAAAATTCAGAGTTTCAAAAGAAGTGTTACAAGAGCCATGACACGGGTGGCCGTGTCACCTGACATGGGTCATGTCAAGGGGAAGACTTGGAGAGCATGTAATGTCTATTTTTTATTTTAAAATTCTTTTGAACAATATGAGTAGCTAAACCCTCAATACTAGGGGGTGTCTCTGATTTGATTCTGTAGCGATGTTGAATTCATGAATTTAAGAATACATTTATTTTCTATTCAATTTAATTGTACAATATTTTTATGCTTTACTGATCGGGTCAATTGGGATTGATTCGCGGTTAACGACCAGTTGGACCGCAGTTGTTAAGGTTTTTGTACAATTAGACTATAGTAGATATCACCTAGGACTAGGAATACCCTATATTTACCGGATAACTATTGATAAAATCAAAGCTTGTTTTCCTAATAATTGTCTAAGGACTTAGGGTTTAGAAGGAATTTTCAAAGATTTTCCCACTTAGGACTTAGGGAAAACAATCTAAAGAGCGGTAATTGAAGGTTATGAACTGTTAAAGAGATCATGATTCAAGATATTTCCAGGGAAAATTATGCCCCTTGCTTAGTATGCTCCTCATATTTGTTAAAAAGTCATTTTATATTTCTGTTTATTAAGTGACAATTTAAAAACCAAATCCCAAATTAAAGTTTTTGTTTAATTGAACCACGCATTAAACTCGGTAAATATACGCAGTCCTCTAGATCGATATCCCAGAAAAATTTTCTTTATTATTGCAAAATATTACACTTGCTATTATTCCTATCAAAAAAATCCCTCAATATAAGAATAAAAACCACGAGTCGTCCATAAAAAAAAACTTACTCCATAACAAATACTAGTCCTACACAATAAATAAATGAAAAACAAAATAAAGTAAAAACTAACACTAAAACCTAATTTGTGAATGGGAATATGTGAATGATTTTTAATTGCTTTATATGAAACCAAATTTTAAAACATAACAAAAGAATAAAACTGCTTGTAGGTTTTTAAAATTATTCTAAATTTTAAAATAGTATTAATATATAATTTCTATTTCGACAAATTAACAAATATAAAGAGAGAAAAGGAGCTTAAAAATCGAAGTTTTAAAGAGTATAGAAAAACAGACAAACAGAGAAGATAAAGATTGACGGTGGAGAATTGATATTACGGGTACTACAGTCATTATCATCAAATTTCTGTGTATGAAATCATTAAATAAAAACATAAGATAATGAGACAGGTGTCCAATAATTATATAGAATGCACCATGCATCATTAATTCAACCCACAACTTCCACCGAATTATGATACACATTCCCCAAAACTTCATATTCACACCTCTTATCTTATTTTCTATATAAACTCACACCCTTTACCATATTACATTCACAAATCAAGCAAACCTAGAAAAAAGAATTCAAAAGAAATAAAACAAAAATGGCAAGAAGCATGAAGTTAGCCTGTGTTGTTTTGGTGATGTGCATGGTTGTTACTGCACCTATAGCAGAAGGTGCAATCTCATGTGGCGCTGTACAAGGTGATCTTGCACCGTGTCTTACTTATCTTAAAGGTGGTGCTGGTCCTTCTGTACCATGCTGTGGAGGAGTCAAGAAGCTTCTTGCTGCCGCCACCACAACGCCTGATCGTCAGGCTGCCTGTAACTGCTTGAAATCGGCTGCCGCTTCTATTCCAAATTTGAATGCTAATAATGCTGCTGCTCTCCCTGGCAAATGTGGTGTCAACATTCCTTACAAAATCAGTACCTCCACCAACTGTAATGCGTATGTCTTATTATAACTTTCCCTCTCTCACTCTTATTTTTCTCCGTTGGTTTATTTGAAGCATTTAAAATATGAAATTAATTACTTACTAATGTTTTCATTTGTTATGTTGGCAGCATTAAGTTTTGAAGATGATGTTGCGGTTTCAAGGTTATCATATGGAAACTTCTTTCTAGAATTACTAGTATAATGAAAGTTTAATAGTAATATTAAGAATAAAATCTATACGAGTGATATATTAGGATCATCTTACATGTGGTTTTACCCTCTTGTACTAGATCTATATCTATATACTATAGTCACTGCTTCTTAATGTGTTATTATATCAATCTATGTAGTGACATATTTTAATTTGAGTTTATATATGTTTTCTTTCTATTTATCTACTAAATTTATTACATCAAAATTATCTTAGCGATACTTTAACTCCTATATTATAACACTTCAACACTTTTTTTGTCATCTCATCTATTTTCTCATGTATCATCTCTTAATATCATTATTATTATTTTAATGAAATATTTTATTAGACAAATATATTTAAATTTAATTAAATCTCAACAAATGAGTTTTCGACATATGTCTTAAAATAATTTTTTAATAATGAAAATATATATTTTGATATATTATTTCAGTTACAAAAAAATTTAATTTTAAAAAGATAAATGAGATACTTATTCATAATTTAAATAGTACTATTATTTAAAGATGGTATTGAATTTAACATTTAATTTTAAAATTATATTACAAAAATTATATATAACATTTTTCTGTATATTGATAAAATTATATTACAAAAATTATATATAACATTTTTCTGTATTGATAAATAGTTTGGAGTTCAACTCTTTTATAATAATTCATCTTTATTTAAAACATATTTGAAGCAAAGAGATTCTTGATATTTTTAAATAAATATTAAAACAACATAATAATTACTCTAAACTCTTTTATAATAATTCATCTTTATTTAAAACATATTTGAAGCAAAGAGATTCTTGATATTTTTAAATAAATATTAAAACAACATAATAATTACTCTAATTAAATATATTTTAAAATTTTTAAAAGAATTTACACACTTTGGATTAATTTTTGTTTTTTTTTAAATCATAACAACAAATACACTTTTAATGTTAAAGTATATATTCTACAAATTTTCAAAATTAAATTTATTTTTAATTGATTTAGAATCTATTAGAGAATGTCAAATTCTTACCGAATCTATATATTTTTCATATAATAATAATTTATTAATCATAGAAAATGAAAAAATATATATTTTGATACAATTATTTATTTAGTATCTTTAAAATAATTTTACAATTTTTTAATTTTTAGAAAATAAATGAACTAGTACTTCTTCATCATATATTTTACAATAAATAATACTATTATTTAAAGGTATTTGATTTAATGTTACATTTAAAATCACATCGTAAAAATTCAAATATAATACAATACAATCTTCTTCTCTTATATATTGATAAATAGTTTGGGGTTCAACCTTTTATAATAGTTTATTTTTATTTTAAATAAAATTTGAAAGAAAAAATTTGATAAATAGTTTGGGGTTCAACCTTTTATAATAGTTTATTTTTATTTTAAATAATATTTGAAAGAAAAAATTATGAGTCATTTTTAACTAAATATCCTGACAACACAATAATTATTTGAACTAAATATATTTTTCAAAATTTTAAAAATAAAAGAGATGCTTGAATTCACGCAGTTTAAAATATTTTTTGTTTTTTTAAAAACATAAAACAAAAGCAACACTTAAAAAAATATGTTTATATAACGCATATTTATTATAATATAAATTTATAATCTATATTTATAAAATATTTTTTTAAATAGTTAAAAAATCAATATAAAACAAATAAGAATTAACTAACCGCCGTGCAATATATAAATCTAATTGTACATTAAAAATAATAAGTATACTCCGAAAATACAGTTTGGTTGTGATAGTTACATGATTGAGTAGTTTTCTCTCTTACACACTCGCTTTATTATATTCATATCTTATGCACCCCTTGTTTCTGTTGAGGCTCTGATACCACACTGTCCGGGAGCCTCACGTACTATGAAATCATCCCTAACTGTATCGTCCTTAAACAACCAACCATAGGCATAACATAGACTAACAATTAAAACTGAAATTCCGTAATAGCGAGGACCGTAGTATGGATCGAAGGTCAGATGTTTTCTAATACACAAGATCCTCATTTTGAGGCAAGTGTAGAGCATACTTGCATCTATGTGGGGAATTATGATATGAATACAATAAATAAAACTTTTAGAGAGAAAGAAAAGAAAGTTAGAACATTTTGTTCTTAAGCACACAAGATAGATATATTCTTATTGCTTATGCTTTCATATATGTTATAAGAGGTCTCCTTTTATAGCCAAGGAGAATCATAAAAAGACAAAAGAAACAATATTTACAAGCATGACATCATTAAATGCTTTATTTCAACAACCTAACACACTTATCCCTTATGGATACATAATTGTAGTATTATTATACAAAAGGATGAAATTGAACTATTTATAAACATGCTTGTGACATATAAGTGTCACTTGTCCAATTAGTCCTTAAAGATAGGTTCATGACTTGGAGACATATTCTGATCGGATAAGTATTCTTCTGAAGAGCAATCTCCAAATTAAGATGTCTCTTTTTCCTACACGTCATCCATCATGTAAGCATGATCTGATATTTTTCTATGAATATCTTCCACGTGTCCATCTGAGAATTCAGCTTCCATTGGAGAATCTGCTTTTTGCTGTGTGGCTTGAACTGAGCTTTCTCCAACCTCTCGACTTTGGAACTGAGCTTGATGACTTATACAAGTGGAATTATCATTCATCCTATTTTGTTCCTGGAGGTTGTTGAAGTTAGCATACTCCATTAATTCTATTGTAACTTTCAGACTGGGAGGATAATCATCAATGGTTTCCCATATATGGACATTATTCTTACAACCAAGTAACTTAGTGGTAAGATCTATCTGATAGGGCTTGTGCATAAAGAAAAAAGTTTGAATTTTCTAATAGCCTGATAACACGAATTTATATAACATATTTGACGTAATTTTCATAGACAATGTTACTATTTTTATTTAATTATATTACTTTATTTCTGTATTACGTTGGTATTTTCTATGTTTCAGGTATTTGTATTAAATAAAGATAAATCGAGCAAAGAAGTAAAATCGAGGAAAAATCGGATTAAAAAGCAAAGAAATGAAGCAAATGGGTGATATAGTGAAAGGGAGGTGTTATATAAGAAGAAAACAATTATACAAGCCACACCATGCAAGCCTGAACAAGCCCAATCCGTGGAGCTAAGCCCGCAAGCATGTCCACCCACGTGGGAGAGTCGTCTCACACTCCCACTGGACGGGGGCGCCGCCTCAAGTGGTCCCCACTAACTTCCCAAAATCTGAGGCGCCCGTCTCGCTCCTCTCTCTCCACATGGAGGCGCCCGTCTCCGTCCTTTAAGGCTATATTTTCTCCATGTTCACATTGGCTTGCATAGGAAATTCAGGAAAGGCAGTTACCAAAGGGAACTATAAATACAACATTGAAGGCACAAAAGAAGGGTCGACATTTTTACCGAACAACCGTTATTTCATATTTCGCAATTTTATTTCAGTTTGTACTTTTAATTTATTTTCGTTTTCAGTTTCTTCGTTTAGATTTTATTCCAGTTTTCACTGATCTAACCTTACGTTAGATCTAGTGCTTTTTAGTTCTTGTTTATTTTCTTCTTTCGAATTCAAGAAGTCTCCGAGCAGATCCAACCGACCTGTGGTGGATACTCATTTATTTCGAAGAACAAGATCATTTCCAGTATTCTTAATTTCAGGTTTAATTTAATTATTTTATTTAATTTAATTTATTGTTGCCTTATATTATTTATTTGATTTCGGAAATGTTTAAATATATTAAACCATATTATTTATGCATGTCTGAATTAATTAATATGTCTGGCTAAATTATTTTGATATTGGTATGTAAATTAATCGATCCAAAGGAATCCAAAATAAATTGGCATAATGTTACGTTGTTAAAAATATTCTTTCTGACTTAGATATCTATTTTAATTTATTAAAAGGTTTAGAAACCAACAGAGCGAAAGTTTGAGGTTAATAAACTGGACTAAGGTTAGAAACCAACAGCGACAGTTTGAGGTTTAGAACGGATAGTGGATACTAGGTATTAATTTTAAAGATCGGCTTTTAAAAGAGATTAAACTTTATTTATTTTCAAAAGTGTTTTTAAATTCGGGGGATAGCGAG
This sequence comes from Vicia sativa, assembly GCA_021764765.1. Lineage (NCBI taxonomy): Eukaryota > Viridiplantae > Streptophyta > Magnoliopsida > Fabales > Fabaceae > Vicia > Vicia sativa. The sequence goes on along the minus strand of CM038794.1, from coordinate 264,557,486 downwards.
CATACGTTAGGATTTAATTGCATGATCCGATTCAACAGAGCGACAGTTTGAGATAGGATTTTTAGATGAATATTGTTTGCTGAAATAGGATTTTTATTCAACTTGAGTAACACGTCAGTGGAAATTCAGATCCCCTTAGGTTAGACGAATTACATACCGATATCTATTTATTTATTATATTTTCCTTAACCAAAAATCTTAAAGAATTATTCGCCTTAGCTGTATACCGTAACTTAGGATAACGATAGATCGATTTATAGTCTCTGTGGGTTCGATATCTTTTAAAACTACGCGATAGGACTGTGCACTTGTAGTCTGGTGATTAATAGACGATAAAGTCGCGATCAAGTTTTTGGCGTCGTTGCCGGGGACTATTTAAGTCGATATTGTAACTCTGGTGTTACACCGTATAGACTAAGGCACTTTTACCTTTTACTACCATGTATGACCCAAATTTTTCCTATGCCCATTATCAGTATTATGAGGAACCACAAGAATCCCATAGATCCGACCTTGAAATACTGATGGAAAACTTTAATGCTTCACAAACCTATTCCTACCCAAACTACCTCCAAAACTACCAATCCCCATATTTTGAAGAACCACAAGAACTTTATAATTTCAACCAAACCTTTCCTCAACCAAATTCTTCCTATAATTATCATGCCCAATATTTTGAAGAATCACCAAAACCATATAAATCTGATCTCGAAATATTAATGGAAGATTTTAATGAATCATGTAGGATGATAAGTCGCTTCAGGGAAACACAAAAAGAGACTTTAACTTACTTTCAAGACTCTGAAGAATCGCAAGATTTTAATTTTGAAACATCAATAGGGGATTCAGATGAGATGATAACTGACTCTAGGTTAGAGTCTATGATTGAGCACTTTGTAGAGGCACAAATTATCCAAAATGAGACACTGATCATCCAAAATGAAGAAGTACGAAAACAAAATCTTCAAATTAATGAAACCCTTAGCCAACTAACCAATATGGTTGAATCCCTCGCGTCTCACACCATTGGCTTAGAGACTAAAATCTCCCAACTCAAACAAAACCTTCTAGAACCTCAACCCGAGGAAGATGTGGATGTTGAGACAACCATTATGGAAAAACTATTTGGAAATCTAGAAAGTGATGATGAGTATGAGGAGAATGATATTGTGGCCGAGGAAAGTTCTGACGAGAAAATTGTGGAGGTTGATGAAAATCCATCAACAATGTTCGAAGAGGAGGTTGTAAAAGAGGTAGAAAAAGAAGCATCTATTGTAATTCCAAATCACTACATCCCACTGATTCTCTTCCCGAAATTTTTATGGAAACTCCGGTAGACTCCCTATCTAAAACGTACGTTGCGGTATTGAAAAATATCCATACTAATTCACCACCATTTGAAGTCTTACCTAAAAAGCGAAAATTAGAGGACCATAAAATTAGGGATATAATTACTGTTAAGAGGGTAAGGTTAACTTATGAGGCGATGGACGAAATCACTAAGCCAAAAATTGAAAAACTTATACTTAGGATAAATCCAGGACCGCCACCTAAATTTCGAAAGAATAAACCGCCCTACAAACGTAAGAAAAGAAAAGGTGAGGGATATGTGAGATGGCTTGATAAGTGGCCATGGAAAACCAACGAGTAGTCATCCTAGTTTCTAATTTTAAATTTTTCTTTTTCGTATTTTCAATTCTTTTCTATTTTATGTTAAATTTTAAATTTTATTCGGTTGTCGGTTGCACCCTTTCATCTGATGCGTTTGAACTACTTCCCCGAAATACCGATAATTATATTCAATTAAATAATCAGCATTAATATTTATATAATAATTGAATATTTTAATTATCGCATTTCTCCTATTAATATACCAAATCAATATTTCCTAATATTTATTATATTAATTAAAAGACATTATATATGTTAGTATTATATATATATATATATATATATATATATATATTAATTAATTAAAATTCTGATTTAACTATATTATATTATATATATATATGTACAAAATATTTGTAGCATGAAAAGCTACTCTCCCTAGTAACTTGTTTCGTGTTCCCTCTGGTCACGCTGCATCTCTCACTGCCCAAAGTGCTTTATTCGTGCCCTGCATGCTACCTGGGGAGACGGTCGCCTCAAGTCCCCATGCTATGATGAGACGCCCGCCTCAGGCTTTCCCTCTTCCCCATGAACTTTTGAGACGCTCGCCTCACATGTTTGCCTTGAATTTCTAATTCTTGAGACGCCCGCCTCGTCTACAGTGGTCCCTACGCCCTTGACCAATTGTTTTGTCATCCATCATAACTCTTATTCCTATTCTTCCATTTATCATAATAATTCTTTTCATCTCCCAACATAAATCCTATTCAACCATTACTTTATTATACCATTAACCAAAATATTCATTCCATTTCCCACCATCAATTCAAATTCAAACTTCTCCCTCCTTATTTCCCAACATACCATTATTTTTTATTTATTACTCTTCACTCTAAATCACTATAAATACCCATCCTCATTTCCTCTCATCCCACAACACCTTCTATCCATTTCTCATACACTTTCTCTCATCAACCCATATTTCTACCATTTTTCTTCTTCAATCCATTCTTCCCCATGGCTCCACGAAACAATCAACGTCAAGTTAAACCAGACCGACCACCACCCGACCTATCCAACATTATTTTCCGAGATGGCGACGACGGCCAACAACATGCCAAATATAAAAAATTCTATACCCGTTCCGTCGTTCCTACAAAATATGTAAGTTCAGAGTGTTTGGAAACCTTAGGCATGACCGATAGCATCCTCTTCATGCTCAATAACACCGGTTTAACCAGTCTCTGCACAAACCCATGTCCAACCTATGAACCACTCGTGCTTGAATTTCTTAGTTCTTTTTCCTACACAACACCTACCGACGATCCATACACAACCGGAACCGCCAACTTCCGCATGTTCAACCAAGAGTATTCTCTTGATCAAGAAAGGGTCGCTGAGCTTCTACATTTTACTCGTGGTGAGCATGTTCATTACAAACCGTTCGACGATGACGGTGATTTTTGTTGGGATCAACTCGGCTTCTCCCTATGGAATGATCTAACCGATCAACCGACGGAGAGTTGGCGAGATCTCTATGCTTCCCACATCCACAATCCCGCATTGAGGTACTTTCATCGCATACTTGGTAACACCATTTTTGGTAGGACCAATAATCACAAGGTCAACCAAAATGAGTTGTTTCTCATTTTTTGTGCCCTCAATGGTCATGTTGTCAACGCCGCACCCTTCTTGCTCAACCACATTCATACATGCGTGAACGCAGCAGGTACTAATCCCTTTGTCTTTGGTGGCATCATCACATCTTTAGCATATGCTTTAGGCCTTTCCGCCGAGCTATTTTCTTTGTCACAATATATGATGCCAGCCAATCTACTTGATGTCATCTATTGTCGTGATTCTCACATCATATCTCCTCGACAAGATGGCCGGTTTACATTAATGATTAATCGTCGTCAAATTCCTGGTGTTGTGTTACCTTGTCTGAATCGTATCGACGTCCGAGTCCGCGCTAATTGGCGATTTGTTCTTGATGCACCTGCCGCACAACAACAAGAAGATCCAGCTGCAAATTTCGCGGCTATGCAGGCTCATATGAATCGTCAAGATCAGTTGTTTCATGCCATGCAACAAAACCAAGCTGAGACTTTACGTCTCGTACAAGAGTTACAACGTGATCAACGGGAAATGCAGCGCAACCAACTAGAGTTGCAACGCCACCAACAAGAGATGCGACGCGAACACCAAGAATATGCTTTTCGCAATGATCGTAATTTCGAAGCATTGCAAGCTCGCATAGCGGATGCGCTTAACCTTAATGATTCTGATTCTGACGAACGTCGAAGACCTCGTACTAGGGGTAGAAGAACAAGAGGTCAAAATTCTCAAAGCAACGAGTGATCACCTCTCTCCTTTCTGATTTCTCCTGGTTCTATCGCATTGAGGACAATGCTTATTTTAAGTTTGGGGGAGTCAGAACATTTCTTTGTTCGTTATTATTTTCTTTGCTCTATTTAGTATTTCCTTTTTGTTTCTTTTTTTCTATGTATTGCAAAATTTCCATTCAATAAAATACATGTTTATGTAATTTTAGTCTTTTATGTTTAAATTTCGTGCTTATTCGAATTCCTCCTTTTTCTTGAGCCATAACGACAAATTTTAAAAAAAAATTAAAACGCATATATTAACACACTCAAATAGTATTAAGGTTGCTTATTTTTATAAATAAGAATTCGAGCGCAACTTAGCAAAATTGTTATCGTCCTAACACTTTAAAACCCCCAACGTGTTAGATTGATTTAAGTACTTATTATACCAACACCTTAAGACTTAGTTTTAAAGTAATCCCGAGTAGTTTATAAAAGCAGTCGGCACCGCCTTAAACGACAAACTACGTGGAGAATCGATGAATATAAGTGATTGATCAAGATTATTAAAGAAAATTTTTATTAGAAGATGCACTTATTAAGTTAGATGGTCCTTACCAGATCATTTAATTCAATAGTCGCAGAAACTATAAAATATTTATGCAAACATCCATTATGAATTGGTTCAGTGGTCCCTGGTGCTGAACTTGGTAGGGCGGATGACGATCTGGTCCCCCGCAATTTGTAATTGGATAAAGGAGTACCAAATATAATTACCAAGGACTCCTAGCTGGATTATAAAGATCAAAGTCACTAACCGGTTACTCCACTATGTGCGCGTAAGGTAAAGGGCTTAATGTGATTGCGCAAGAATGAAAACGGGTGAAACGAAACGAAAAGTATTAGGTCGAGCTATAATCCATGACTTAAATTGGTCTGCAAAAATGGGGTTATCTAGTGTTACTACGGTAATTTTGGTGTCGAAGTCTAAACTCGAGTAATCCAACAAAGAAGTGAATTGCAACCTAGTACGAATTGAATTGTGTTATATAATTGCGTTTGACATATGCTCAAGTGTTTTTATCATTTTTAATTTTTGCTTGAGGACAAGCAAAGGTTTAAGTATAGGGGAGTTTGATAACACGAATTTATATAACATATTTGATGTAATTTTCATAGACAATGTTACTATTTTTATTTAATTATATTACTTTATTTCTGTATTACGTTGGTATTTTCTATGTTTCAGGTATTTGTATTAAATAAAGATAAATCGAGCAAAGAAGTAAAATCGAGGAAAAATCGGATTAAAAAGCAAAGAAATGAAGCAAATGGGTGATATAGTGAAAGGGAGGTGTTATATAAGAAGAAAACAATTATACAAGCCACACCATGCAAGCCCAGAACAAGCCCAATCCGCGTGGAGCTAAGCCCAGCAAGCATGTCCACTGCCACGTGGGCTGAGACGGTCGTCTCACACTCCCACCTGGACAGGAGGCGCCCGCCTCAAGTGGTCCCCACTAACTTCCCAAAATCTGAGGCGCCCGTCTCTCTCCTCTCTCTCCACATGGAGGCGCCCGTCTCCGTCCTTTAAGGCTATATTTTCTCCACGTTCACATTGGCTTGCATAGGAAATTCAGGAAAGGCAGTTACCAAAGGGAACTATAAATACAACATTGAAGGCACAGAAGAAGGGTCGGCATTTTTACCGAACAACCGTTATTTCATATTTCGCAATTTTATTTCAGTTTGTACTTTTAATTTATTTTCGTTTTCAGTTTCTTCGTTTAGATTTTATTCCAGTTTTCACTGATCTAACCTTACGTTAGATCTAGTGCTTTTTATTTCTTGTTTATTTTCTTCTTTCGAATTCAAGAAGTCTCCGAGCAGATCCAACCGACCTGTGGTGGATACTCGTTTATTTCGAAGAACAAGATCATTTCAGATTCTTAATTTCGTGTTTAATTTAATTATTTTATTTTATTTAATTTATTGTTGCACGATATTATTTATTTGATTTCGAAATGTTTAAATATATTAAACCATATTATTTATGCATGTCTGAATTAATTAATATGTCTGGCTAAATTGTTTTGATATTGGTATGTAAATTAATCGATCCAAAGGAATCCAAAATAAAATGGCATAATGTTACGTTGTTAAAAATATTCTTTCTGACTTAGATATCTATTTTAATTTATTAAAAGGTTTAGAAACCAACAGAAAAGTTTGAGGTTAATAAACTGGACTAAGGTTAGAAACCAACAAAGCGACAGTTTGAGGTTTAGAACCAGATAGTGGATACTAGGTATTAATTTTAAAGACCGCGACAGCGTTTTAAAAGAGATTAAACTTTATTTATTTTCAAAAAGTGTTTTTAAATTCGGCGGGATAGCGAGAGCATACGTTAGGATTTAATTGCATGATCCGATTCAACAGAGCGACAGTTTGAGATAGGATTTTTAGATGAATATTGTTTGCTGAAATAGGATTTTTATTCAACTTGAGTAACACGTCAGTGGAAATTTAGATCCCCTTAGGTTAGACGAATTACATACCGATATCTATTTATTTATTATATTTTCCTTAACCAAAAATCTTAAAGAATTATTCGCCTTAGCTGTATACCGTAACTTAGGATAACGATAGATCGATTTATAGTCTCTGTGGGTTCGATATCTTTTAAAACTACGCGATAGGACTGTGCACTTGCAGTCTGGTGATTAATAGACGATAAAGTCGCGATCATAGCCTCTGAGGTTAATCCTCTTCCTTTGACCTCGTCTAGGAATGGTTTTAATTGATTTCTCCACCATGTAAGTGGGGAGTACCATTCAAGAGTAGTCCATATCAAGGATTTGTGATTCTTGGGATCCAATAAGTGTTCATACATGGCTTCAGTGGGTATGAGAACAGGCATAAAATACAAATCGGTGGGACACCAGATATACCACAAATGGTTTACTGTGAACTTAACATAAGGGTTTATTAAAATTGGTAGGAGAAATGGTGTGTTTGGGAAATAAGGGGTATGATCAGGGAGTTTATTCCTTATGATTTTTGTCATGTAATAAAAAATATTATTTCTGACATACTGCTTGAGTTGTGAGGGTGAAGAGGACATAGTAATTCCTGGAGGGAAGTCCTTGGTCCTAGCTATACGGGTTGGCAATGGCTTAACCATGAGAATCAGAGAAAAAGTGTGCTTGGTAGTAATGATCTGGATGGGTTTCATAGGCCTAGAAAGTAAATCGGGGATCACATTTTGAGTTACTTTGATATGTTTTCCAATAAAATCATATCTGAAAAAATCAATCTTTGAGCCTAAGAGTTGGAGGATTAGGAGGCATCTTATTTTTGAATTCGAGGATCTTAGGGAAAGAGGAACTATTCATCTAGACTTCAAACTGATGGCCTCTCAAGTGAAAGTCAAACTTTTGGATACCCATCTTGACTGCAAGAGCTTCCTTGTAAGTGGTATGGTAATGTTTTTCAGCTTTTTTGAATTGACCACTAGCATGACCACAATAATACTTTATTCCATCAGTTTCTTCTATCAAGACAGCTCCCCAATAATGATCACTAGCATCCGTCTATAAGATTCTTTTTCCGTCTCCTGGGATTTTTAAGGCTGGGGGAGTTTGTGCGATCTTTTTCAAAGCTCTTACTACTTCAATTTGCTTGGTTACCCATGGTGGGGGTTTTTCCTTCAACATTTGAGATAGAGGACTTGTGTATCTCGCAAGTTTTGGCAAGAAATCTCTGATATAATTAATTATACCAAGAAATTGCTGAATTTTCTTAACTGTGAGATTTTCATCAGGAAAGGTTAATAATTCTTGAGCAATATGAGGTTGAGGTTAATATTTCCCTTGGGGGAAATGCATCCCTAAAAAATCAATCTATGTTTGTCCCAATTGGCTTTTCTTTTCAGAGAGCATCATTCCATGTCGTTGGGATATTTGAATAAATTGGCCCAATAATTGTTTATGGGGTTTTTCATCTTTTGAGAATAAGAGCACATCATCAATATAGATGAAGATACTATTGAGAATGGGCTCAAAAGTTCTAGTCATGGCCTTTTGAAAAAGTGATGGAGCTACCTTAAGCCCAAATGGTAACACGGTCCATTGGTATTGGGCGTTAGGAATGCAGAATACCGTTTTGTAATGGTCCTCAGGGTCAATACCTAATTGCCAAAATCTTGACTTAAGATCGAACTTGGAATAGATCTGGGAATCTTAGATAAAGACATTTAAGGATGAGGCCTTTGGAATGGGAAATTTATCATCTTTGAGGAAATGATTTAGAAGTTTGTAATCAATTACAAGCCTCTTTTTTCCTCTTAACTTCTTAGATCTTTTTTCCACATAAAATTCTTGGCAAGCCCATTCTCATTTGGTGGGTTCTATCAGACCATGTTTGAGAAATTGGTTGCATTCTTCTCTGGCCAATGTATAATCAGATGGGCTCATTACTGGATGAGTGGCCTTGGTTGGATTAACATCTTCATTGAGCTTAAATGGAAGTTGAACAAAAAAGTCTTTATTCTTCCATAGAGGTTTTGGGTGGTTAAATGTTTCATGGCTTTCTGCATAGAGTTTTAGTAGGTTAGTCTTGATTTCTTCATACCCAGTAGGGATTTTAGATAGTGAATATAACTTCAATATCCTAGAATAAGGTTTGAATTCTCTTTTGAATTTGATTCCCGTGGGAAGAATTTGAAGTTTGTTGGTTGTCGAATATACATCCATGCCTATTACAATATCTTTATTTGGAAGATTTTTGCCAATGACCTTTTCCAAACTATGCAGTCTAGGAAGAATTTGATTCTTATCTTTTCCTTAGTCATTAAATCTGTCCTGAAGACTTTTCCATCTGCTGCTAAAAAGTATGCAGCATGTGTTATCCATGATTCTGTTGGGAGAATGCTAGGATTCATCATTGTATGTTGGGAACCAGTGTCCATATAAGCTAGAACTTTCTTCGGACGGGAAAACTTTGTCGCGAGGACACGAGCTTCAACACAAGGGAGTGGTGGAGTAGGAAGAGAACTTCCCATCTCTTTGAAGGAGTAAACGTGGAAATATTTGTCATCCTCTGATTCAGAAAGTGATGCTTCTTCAGAAGAAGATTCTTGAAGGGCAAAAATTGTTTCTTCATTAGCAGAGATTTGTTCAGAATAAAAAGAATCTAGGTCTCCTTCTAAAGGTGGAAGAGATTTGATCAGTTTTGCAGCTTTGTAGGTATTATTAGGACATTCCTTATAAAAGTGTCCCTTATTTCCACAAATAAAACATCTCTGATTTTTCCCCTTTCCTTTGAAAGATTTTCTTTTTAAGAACTTCATAGCCTTCTTTTTCTTTCCCTTAAAGGTCTTATGAGATTTGGAGTATTTTTGATGATGATGCTTCTTTTTTGTTGCACAACTGCACCTTTGGTCTTTACACTTAATCTCCAGATAAGGTTTCTTGCACGGCTTGGTGAATTTTTACTTTTGTTGTACAACTTCTCGAAATTGATGGTGGAAGCGGCAAAGCTTTTCAAGTGCTTCCAACGTTGCCTGATGAATTTGGATAAGACTCATAGTTGCAATATCCCTTTTAGTTGTTGCTACCATCCTATGGATTTTTTGCTGGAGTCCGCGTGGAAGAGAGGATACATATGTATTCTTGAGACTAGGATCATTGTACCCATTGAGGAGATAAAACCTTTGCGTCATCATGTGATAGTGTTTGTCGAGGTCTTTTGTTTTGAGGGAACAACACTTCATCTCAAAGAATTCTTGTCTATTTTTTCTATCGAACATATCCATATCTCTGATGAATTCTTGATGGAGAACGCCAAGGATATTAGCTGTGTTTTCCAAATAATGTAATTCATCTTGTTTGAAAGCCCCGAGATTGTGATACCATTCCTTCATCGTGCCTATCATTCTACAGCAAAATTCTTCAATGACCTTATAGTTATTTGCACTTGTTTTCATCATCTGAGTGTCCATCCATGCTCCGAATTCGAGTAATATCTTTATCCAGCATCTAGGAGGTATATCATCAAATGTGAACCAAGGACCGCCATTTGGTTTAGTCCTTTCAGTAACTATAGTTTCATTAGGGGATTCTTCAAAATATGAATCTTCTTATTTTACATTTTCCATGAAGAGCCTTGGGATGTAGTTAACTTATGATCGTGATCTTGAAGAAAAGGACCTTGGTGTTTCATCAGTAGACGTTTCTTGATAGGAATCTTTGTCATCATCTAAGGAGGGCTCTTTTTCTTTTTGTGTTGATGATTCAGCAAGAGAGTAAATTTTTTGGGGAAATTCATAATTTCTAGTGATTTCCATGGCTTGGAAACCTTTATCAAGAACTTCTTCTTACTTTTGTAATTTTGGAGGACGTGTTTCAGGGAAGTCCGGAGATTCTGAGGATGAAGCGCTCAAATAAACAGCCTTTCCTTTTGTCTTGGAGGTTGAGGTAATGGTAGTTCTGGTAGATTTTGGTCTGTAAGTTGTAGGTATGTATCTAACCTGATCTAGTGGTGAGGAAATATAGGTAGGGAAGAAAGGAGAAGGTTTTTTCGGTTGTTTGAAATATGTAAGGGAAGTAGGAGGGTTAAAGAAAGAGTTTTCAATAGGTTTGGGCTTTCTTTCATGTAAGGCTCTTAAGAAATCGTCTATTTTTTTTTACTTGGCCTTGTAGATTTCTGATTTCTCTTTCTTTCTGGTCAAAAGTTTTGCCAAAATTTCTTTCTTCTAGCATCTGTCGCAAATCACGATCAAGCTGAGACACTTGAGCCTTCAAGCTTCTATAATCCTTCTACATTTTCTGGGATAAAACCTTGAGATAATCATTTGTTTCATCTATTTTCTCCACAATCTTATCCACCTTTTTGTCGAGATTTTGGAGGATATCATTTTGGGAAATCATGTTTTCTGATTGCGAATTTAGACCTTCTTCAGCTTGAGTTGAAGGTTTGAGTTTTCCATCGGGTTGTACTTCATTAGGATGAATGAATGGTTTGGATGTTCTGCCGGTGATTGGGCTCATCTTCCTTTCTAGAGTAGGAAATTATTGGCTATAATCTAATGCGGAAGTTGAGTACATAAAGCAAGGTATTGGCTCGACATTTTTTGGAGGGTCCAAAGGTTTCATTAGTCTGACGGTGACCATGTAACAAGAGTAGGATCATCTGGTGGCAACAATTTTTCTTTTCTGAGGAGTTTGAGAGCTTCCTCACAAATTGGAAGAGGTTTCTTCTTCTCATGGATTCCTATCCATGGACCATTATCAAGATCATATCTTCTTTATGGAGGAAGAGATGGTTTGCACACCCCGTTGTTTTTTCGTTTTGGGAGGATAATGTCTTTGTCATAATCATTATCGTGCATCCAACAATCACATTCTGGGTCGCATTTATTTGGATCTACGTCCCAAATAAAATGACCATTTATCGTGTCAGTGTAGATAGCTTCTCCTTTACTGGTAACAACATGGACTGGACACCACTCTTCTTTGAGAATCGGTCGGACCATCATGGTATGGAAAATAGGAGAAGTTGAACTTGGTCCTTCATCTGGTTTTTTGAAAATTGTTTTGACCGTTTTGTCAACGGATCTTCTATAGGTGGCCTCTTGAGATTGTATCTGTCTTCTATCTTGATGGATTTTTTCATAATTTGTTATCCAATCAAGGGGAATTAACTGAGTTAATTCTTCCCTTGTGATCCTTCTTGGAATCTAAACAATATAGAGTATATCTTCTTCTCTATTAGTTACTACTAATAGTGAATCAGAAGAACATCCTGTAAGAGGCAAATCTATCGAATGATTTTGTAGGCGATAGATTATTTGGTGTTAAAGAGTAGTAGACATTGCCTCGGGAACTTGGTCAGATCCAGTTATTTGAATTTGGACTTTTAGTCTTAAGGATAGAGTACTGTCGTTGAGGCTTACATTATAATTTAGAAAAACAGTGAGGACAACAATTCTTGCATGAAGTGACGAATCTAGGAGAGTTATTTTGCATAAGACATGCAGATTTTTTTCTTCCATGGAGAGAGAGCATGAGTCTAACTGTTCCAAAATATAAAGTTGTGTAACCTTCAGATTTCCAGTGATTTATGAGACTCTGAGGAATCTCTAAATCAACATATTGCTCTTGGTTTGTAGCTCTCAAACTACATTGGTCTAGTCGGGATGACTGAACGTATTCTTTCATATGAGGGTGATTGGTAGAGATTAAGTTTCTGATGGATCTGGTAATTATTCTTTGATTTTTGAAGATATTATAAGGGCTTAAAAGGGGAGGTATTGTTTCGACAATTTGAGCATCTTCTGGGACATAAGAATACTCAACAAGGTTTTCTATTTTAAGGGTATCAGTCTTTCTACAGAGTTTAGGAAGCGATAGGGAAGGGGTGGTGGTAATAGGTTGAGTGTTCGGTTGTGATAGTTACATGATTGAGTAGTTTTCTCCCTTACTCACTCTCTTTATTATATTCATACCATATGTACCCCTTCTTTATGTTGAGGCTCTGATACCACACTGTCTGGGAGCCTCACATACTATGAAACCAGCCCTAATTATATCGTCCTTAAACAGTCAATCATAGGCATAACATGGACTAACAATTAAAACTGAAAAATTAATAATTAACGAACACATAATTTTTCTTTTACGCAAATAAACATAAAGATTATAAATACTAAGTATACTCTGCAATCCCGTACACTTAAGAAATTGAAAAAAATTGCTATTATCAATTGTATATATTAAGAATTAATTTAATATAAAATCAAAGGCAAAATATCTATTTTTATCACTAATCTTTATTTCGATATTAATTTTAATCATTTGCGTTTGTGTTAGCACGCGTGGCATACATATGTGCATCACCAAAGTCATCAAAAATTCAAATAAAAGTCTAAAATTTTGCCTTCACCGATTTGAACAAGATTGAGTACCACTAAAATACTTCACATTTGATGTTTCTGTTTCAAATTAGAAATACTTTTACATTTGTTACCTGAAATATATACCTTCTCTCTTCTCAAAGTAAAAAAGCATCATTATGACATTGATCTCTTCTCTTCACATATACCTTATGTATCTGAATTAAGGTGAAGTCATCTTGAATCCATTAAATATATTTCCACGATGTCAAAGTACTCTCTCTTTCATGCAATATCAGTAGAGTTAGAAGAAACAACCTTTGAGATTTACCTTCACGTTGAGATTCAAGTCTTTTGATAATAAAATATGTTGAAAGTGTAATTTCGGAAGTAGCATGATGTTCGACACAAGGTGTGTCGAAACATCTTAAGTGTGTGTGTCGAATTGTTTGTTAAGTTGTGTATGTCGAAGTTTTGAAGCATGTCGCTTCACACGGGATTTTGACTTAGGTTTAAAATAGATATTTTGAGTTTTTATAGTTGTGGACCTTTTAGCTTAGGGAGAAAGCAAACTAATTATAAATAGAGAGAGTAACCCCTATTTTAAACTCATAAACTTGTATTCATAAAATTTGCAGTTGAAAATGAATAAAGATTCCCCACAGTTTGTGGCAAAGAAAAACTCTACAGAAACCTTAATCTTTTTTCTTCTTTAATTTTTCTTTTCATCGTTGTTGTATAGTTATAACAATCTTGTTCATCAAGATTGATAGGAATTATCTGTATGTTTTAGTGGATTTCAAATATTTGATATCAAGAGTTTCGGTTGAGTGATCAAGGGACGAAGAAGAAAATCACAATGGCGGTGAATTATGCGAATGAGAATTTTCTAACAAATCTTCCAACTCTGAAAGTTGATAACTATGACAATTTGTACAAACAGATGAATGTTATAATTTGTTATCAAGGTCTTTGGGATCTTATAAAATATGCGGTAAAATTGCTTGATGAATATCCTTCAGATGATAAAGAGACAAAACACAAAGAACTGGAGATGAAGAATTATAAAGCTCTCTTTATAATTCAGCAATGTGTTAGTCTAGAAAATTTTGAAAAGGTTAATGACGTAGAATTTGCGAAAGAATCCTGGAATATTCTTGAGAAATATTTTGGAGGTGCAGAAAAGGTTAAAGAGGTGAGGTTACAAACTCACAAAAGAACATATGAATCACTTCACATGGAAAATAGAGAAAGCGTATCTAATTACTTTACTAGGGTTACGAAACTAGTGAATCAAATCAAGGTATATGGAGAAACGTTAACAACTAGAGCAGTTCTTACAAAGATATTGATATCATTGGCCCCTAAGTTCGACCACATGGTGGTAGTTGTAACACCCTGACTTCCCCGTAGAATATTTATATAATTATCAGAGTAATTTAAAATTTTCAAACAACATAAATCAGGATGTCACATCCTTCAAAACCTCAAGCTCAATCAATATGATACATAACACATAATTGGAATAAACATAACATAGTATGAATAAAAAACTTTATTGAAATAGCGGAAATATTTCAAATCCAACAAAACAACTGCAAATAATTATTCTGGAGTTTAAAATCTCCTATCGGAATCAACAACAAAAAACCAAAATAATTTAAAACAATTCAAACGTTTATCCCCAACCCGAGTATTACGTTTCAGAGCATAACGTCGATTCCAACTAAAAAGAAGAGCAACCTCTTCGACTCCTACTACTCGAACTACTCTTGAGTATCTGCACGTTACCCATGTAAAGGAAACATAGCAACAGAAGGGGTGAGATATCACAACAATATAAAGAATAATATAATCAGATATATACAGAATTATCATGCATAATTATAAGTGTTCAGGTATTTCATCCTCTACAACATAATTATTATTTATTAAATAATTAGAATTCTACAATCAATTACTACATCACAAATCAACAACGAAATATGCAATGCAACTCAACATTGACACTATGCATGCAGTAACGAGATTACCATCGAATTCACTCCATCTAGGATGGGGGTTACCATTTTCGTGAACAATTTGTCCACCTAACTACTAATCCACTCCATCTAGGATTAGAGCCATCAACATAGGGAATAATTATATTTGCCTGACTCGTATTCACCCCATCTAGGATTTGAGCCAACAACAAGAACAACATATGCAACATGAATGCATGAGACCAAATCATGCAACCAACAAAAGAAATATTGATTTCAACATAACCAATACCTTACCGTTTCCATCCACCTGATACAAACCAGCAACAACAACAACAATACAATGCAGTACAACATTGATTTCTACAACTTCAAACATACAACATATGGAACCAAAATAAATAAAAATACCAAAATTATTGAGTTATTGGTTTTGAAAGTATTTTTATAGTAAATATCATGTTTTTAGCTTTCCAACGGTCCAAACGGAACCAAAAACGAGCTTAAGGTTTGAAAGTTACGAATTTTTGAAAATTATAATTTTTCTAGATTTTGCCCAGGAAATCAATTACCCTATATAGTTAATCGATTACCAACAATCCAGTAGCCAAAATTGTGTATTTTTAGTTTAGGAAATCAATTACTCTATATAGTTAGTCGATTACCATGCCTTGACAGTAGAAAATTCTACAACAATGCAGGTTGCGATTTTGCCAATTCCAACTCTCAAAAACCCAATTTTCCAAGCATCAAATAGTAGAAATTTATCACTAAATATACCAAATTCATAACCATCATTTGGGGTTTAATCTAAATCATTAAAAATACAAACTTTCACACAACATCATCATCAATAACAACACACATGCAATTTTTCCTACATCAACAATTTCACACAAACAAGAATACATCAAATCCCACATATCTAGGAATATACTACCATTTAGAAAGTTTGAACCCCACGCTTACCTTAGGATTGATGATTACTCTAGGTTCCCAATAATGGTGTTCTTCCTCTTCTTTCCCTAATGTCTTTTCTCCTTCTCTTCTCTTTCTCTTTTGCTTTTTCCTTGTTATTAAGATCGTAACTAATGAGGATTAAAATTCTTATTTCACCTTATAGTCATAACTACCCTTAGGACCTCTAATATTGGTTTCCATTTTCTATCATCACTTACTCCACTAAAATTACTACCTTGTCCTTATCATATCTCTACTAATTATTTTATGTCAATTATTTAAATAATAATCAAATAATTTGTAACAACCTCTAATTTTTATTATTTCTATTAATTCTAATAATTAATTCTAAATTTACTAATTCACCAACAAATTAATAAATCTAAAACGCTCTCAACAACCTTTAATCTAACATTATCCGTCACCAAGCAATGTCAAACCACACCATTCAACACACCAATTATCAAATAATTTCTAACTATACAATTAAATAATTAATTAATTAATCGGGGTGTTACAGTAGTTATAGAAGAGGGGAGAGATTTGTTGAAATTAACAAAGAAAGAACTTCAAGGGACACTTGAAGCTCATGAAAAAAGAATTGTTGAGAGAGATGCGGGCAAGTCGAAGAGTGGTGTGACTTTGCAGACACATTTAGCAAGATAAGGTAAGGCAAAGGAAGTGGTTCAACAAAGGTAGAGGTGGCTACAACAATTTGACTAGTAGAGGAAACCTGCAGGAAGGAATTGTGTCGAATCAGAGAAGATCCTCATACCAAGGCAACCAAAGAGGTGGTGTTGGAGGTAGAGGAAGAGCTGGTGGTAGAAACCCTAACAAAAGTCACATTCAATGTTATAATTTTCATAATTATGGTCACTATTCTAGTGATTGTCCAAAAAAGTGAAAAAATCAAGAAAGTGATGCAAAGTTCGCAAAGTATGAAGAAGAAGAAAAAGAAGAAGAGATGATACTGATGATCACAACTATAGATGAAGAGAACTCAAGGACCAATGATACTTGGATTCAATAGGCTCATCATAGATGTTTGGAAGGAAAGATTGCTTTGTCAACCTAAAATATTCAATGAAGAACATGGTAAAATTAGAAAATAACAATACTCTAGCAGTTGAACGTATTGGAGATATTGTAATTATGAGGAAAGATGGCAAAAGGTCATTAATTCCTAACCAATTTTTCATACCAAGCATGAATAGCAACTTGCTCCGTATATGGCAGTTGGTGAAAATAACTACTAAGTGTCAGTCGAAGAAAATATGATGAGAGTCATCGACGTGGGAGGAAAGTTAATCTTGAAGGCTCCTATGTCTCAGAATAGAACCTTCAAGATTGAACTAAATATGATGGAGCACAATTGCCTAGAAACTGCAGCTAGCAGAGATGAGCAGATATGGCATTATCGACATAGCCATCTCAACTTCAAAGACATCAGACATTTGAAGAGAAGAAATATTGTTTCAAGATCACTAGAAATCGAAATTCCAAATGAGGTATTTAAGGAATGTGTACAATCAAAGAAGCAGAAGAAAAACTTCAGAAAGGATTCAGGAAGCAAGTCGAAGACAATCATTGAACTCATATGCTCTGATGTATGTGGACTAATCCAGGTGGATTCGATGGAAGGTAACAAATACTTTGGCACATCCATAGATGATTTCAGTCGAAAACTGTGGACTTACCTGAGAGAAGAAAAGTGAAGTGATTGAGGTATTTGCCAAGTTTAAATCTATGGTTGAAAGGTAAAGTGGTCGAAAGCTCAGAGTTTTTCAAAACATATGGTTGTGGAGAGTATGTGTCAAAAGACATCGATACATTATGTGAGAAACAAGGGATTATATATGAAGTGTACCAGCCTATAATCCATAATAGAATGGAACTACAAAAAGAAATAATTAAACCATCATGAACATGGTGAAAAGTATGTTGAATGGCCAGCATACACCCAAAGAGTTGTGGGGAGAACCTATGTCGACAAAAACATACATTTTGAATAGATGTCCGACGAAGAATCTAGAAGGAATTACTCTAGAAGAATTTTATTTTGGTGTTAAACCTAGATTAAGTCATCTGAAAGTGTTTGGATCTATGGCACATAGACATGTTCCATATTAGTTGAGAAGAAAAATGATGACAAGTCGAGTCAAATGATCTTAGTCATATATCATTTGATATGAGGTTACAAGTTGTTCGAACCAGTGAACAAGCAGATTGTGATAATAGATGAGCTTAAAGAATGGGATTGGATTGAAATGTCAAGAAATATTCAGTGAGAATATTAATTGAAGAACCAGAAACTCAAGTCAAAATAGAAGTTCAAAAAAAGGAAGTTAAAGATCAACTAGGTACAAGCAGACCTCAGAGAAGAATACACATTTCTACAAGGTTGCAAGAATGTGTGATTACATTAGATGATGTAGTCAATAATAAAGGTGAATTGGTACATTATGCTTTCTATACAGCTGTCGAACCAATCAATGCAACTGAAAAATTAAAGGAATATAAGTGGATGAAAGAAATTAATGAAGAAGTAAAGTCCATTGAAGATAACAACACCTGGTCAATGAACAAATTGCCTCAAGGCAAGAAGGAAATCAATGTGAAGTGGGTATACAAGGTGAAGTTGACTCCATAGGAGAATTAATTCGATACAAGGAAAGACATAGAGAAAAAGGATTTCTTCTAAAAACGGAATCTACTTTGATGAAGTCTTTGCACTTGTGGCTAGAATTAAAAAAATCGGGTTGGCTGTTGGTCTAGCAAAAATGAATAGTTATCATATATGTCAGATGGATGTGAAGTGTGCATTCTTGAATGTACCCTAGATGAAGAAGTATATGTTGTACACTCAGTTTAGTTTATGAAGAATGGCAAAGAGAGAAAGTTGTACAGGCTGCATAAAGCCATGTATGGACTGAAACAAGCTCCAAGAGCTTGGAATAAGAAAATAGATAGTTTTCTAAGGGAGAAATAATTTGTGAAGTGAACAAATGGACATGGATTATATTTAAGAAGAAGTTATAGTGATTTTCTTATATTATGTCTCTGTGTTGATGACTTCTTAATAACAGGTAGCTATAAGAAGGAGATCGAAGACTACAAAGGTGATATCAGTAAGGAATTTAAAATGTCGGATCTGAGTGACATTTCATATTTTATGGGAATCAAATTCTACAAGAATAGTAGAGGTTTGATGATACATCAAAGAAGATATGCAAGTGAGATTCTCAAGAGATTTGATATGGAAGAGTGCAACTCGACTTCGACACATGATGGACCAAGACTGCAACTGTTGAAAGATGCATATGAAGATGATTTCAACCAAACCCAATACAGAAGACTTATTGGGTTATTAAGATACATTTGTCACATAATGCCTGACTTAGCATACAATGTAGGTATGGTAATTAGATTCATACTGAAGCCAAAGGTATCACACCTAGCAGCGACGAAGAGGATATTGAGGTATCTGAAAGGAACTCTTGACTATGACATTTTATTTCCTACATTTTATAAAGGAAAAGAAATCAATTTAATGGGGTACACTGATTCAAGTTGGTGTAGTGGTGTTGAGGATCGAAAATCCATAATAGGATATGTATTTATGCTAGGTGGTGCACCAGTTGCTTGGAGTTCAAGAAAGGAAGCAATAGTTGAATTACCATTGTGCAAAGCAGAGTACATAGTTTCTTTTCTGTGTGCATGTCAAGCAACATGGATGGTGAATGTAACACCCTTCTAAACACGTATATTGTACGTATAAATTATGTTAATCAACAACATAAGGGTGTCCTATCGTCATAATAGAACATTCTAAATATACTCAATTAATCTACATCAATATCCAAATATTCAAGGAAGAAAGGGGCCTACACTCAATTAATCTTTCTCTATTCAAAAAAATTTGCAAAATGTGTGGGAGAGTAAAGTCATGATTCCTTAATGGAAGACGAGTATTTGAACAATGAGTTCTACAACAATATCCATATCCTTAGGGAAGGAAGAGGCCTACGCCAAATCTATCCTTTTTCATTCGCGAAAGAATGAACTAAACTCGGCTAATTATCTTGTTTTTGTTTGGAATATGAACACCCAAACAATGAGCTCTACAACAATATCCAAGTACTCGGAGAAGGAAGAGGCATACACCCAATCACTCATTTTTTCCTTCGATATATTTGAGAAAAATATTTTAATTTGTTTAACTTGTGGAAAAGTTTTGATTTAATTGAAATAGTTTGAATTTATTTAAAATAACTTAGACTATTGATTTTTAATATTTATTAACCAACCTGAATCAATCGTCTTAAATATCGTTAAAAACAATAACAACACAATATTTATAAAATCACATAACACACAAGCACTTGGCGCCAAAAGCAGAAAATAGAAAACATCAGTGAAGCAAAAAAAAATGAAATAATAGAAAAGAAAAGAATGGAAGATGACCAGAAGAAGGAGGTGTGAGACATTTTATCGTGACACTGAATGGAAGCGGAAGTGGCGGGGCGGGTTTGGTTGTGTAATTTTATTATGTTTTTTCTAGTCTCCTTGTGAAAGAAAATGTCATATTTATAGTTATATTTAGGTCACCTAAAATGGAAAAAATAAAATTGTCACAAAGCACGACTAATAGTAATCGAGAAAGACAAATTGCGACCAATTAGAAATAAATATGACTCATTGCAACCAATTAGAAATAGGGATGACAAATCGGGAAAGATTCTATTTTTTTATATTTTTCATGATTTTTTTTTTATTATTTTGTGATTAAAAATGAATAAATATAAAAAAAAAACAATTAAAATAAATTATTTAAAAAAAACAAAAAGTATATTAAAATACTATAAAAAGACAACCTTTGACTTTTTATTGACTTTTTTACCTTTAAAAAAATAAAAAAGAAATACATTAGTATTTAAACCTGCGACGCTACACCTAATGTCCTTGCATAACTACCAATTGAGCTTACTTAATCACATTCGCTTTTTTTTTTTGTTTTTTGTTTTAAAATGCTCCTGAAAGTAAGATAGTAAAAACAGGCTGACAAAATTTAGGTATTGACACTATGTAGGGGAGAATATGGAGAAGAAAGTGTGGACTAACTCTTGAGTGTTTAGGTAGCAACGCATTATATGATAAGCACGAGAATAAAGGCATATTCTTTAGGGTGAAGATGGGACGACGCTACTCTAAGATATTGTAGGAATTGTTTCTCAAATCTCAAAAAAAAAAAAGAGAGAATATGCCATCATTTCCTTTAAAACTCGCTCATGAATAGGGAAATAAGATTGGGTATAGCTAGAAAAAATCTGGTACGAGGAAGATAAAGCTTTGACGACCCAATCATTATAGGGATATCCTATATTTCTGGTCATTTAATAAGAATATGACTCCTCGGAATTACAGTAGATGGATAGAGTTCCAAAGTATCCATCATCTACATAATTGTATCATTCAGATATGGTCGTATCTACCAATGGTCCCGAGTAGGATATTAATGAGCTTACCACTATATTTTGTGGCTTTATGTGATGTGGATGTAACGTTGTATTTTTGATGATGACAATTGTTAAGTACGGTGATGATATATGTCAAGTGGTTTTGATCATGATGAATATTTCCAATGCTTCCTGATAATGGAATCCAATCAAAGAAGAAATATTCTTGATCAACATTAAAAACCATAAGTCTTAAACAAAATATACTTTTAAATGTCAATAAAATTAAAAATTCAAACATTTACTTAAAGTCTCTAATAAAAGTTTAAGCATCATGAAAATTCAAATCTTCATCATCATTTTATCCACCACTAGATTTGTCTTCCTCTTCATCCTTTTCATCTTCTACTTCCTATTTGTTCTCCTTGATATATTCTTGATCAACATTAAAATTTTCTACTACTACCACTTATTTTTCTCTTGGCCTAGATTTAAATGTTAAAGGTGGAGAGAATGGCAATGGTGTGGGTGCAACTTTCTTCTGCAATGTAGTTTTCCTCTTAATGTATCTTACAAGTTCAAAAATACGACTTGCAACATTAACATCTAACTAAGATAAATCATCACTATCAAAAATCAAATATGGTTGAGATTCACCTTCAACAACTTCGTCTCCCAATAATCATTCACTATTAGTATAAATATCATCCTGTTAGCTAGGAATTTCGACAACCTGAGATATTGAAGAAAGTCGAAGGAAAGTTTACTTTAAAAATAAATATGAGATTATTTCATAGGATTTTTGACTGACTGACCAATTGATAGTCGAGTATTGTTAAATAATGGCAAAAGTTCTATTGTTGCGGAATAAAAAGGACTTGATACATTTCAAGTTTCAAACTTGAATGTTTCGACAAGTCATGTCATTTTTCACGCTTAGAACAAAGGAAGATTTTGAATTCAAATGGCCTGATCTTATCCAAAAGGACGCATGGAAGCCTGGAGTCTCAAAGGACATGCAAGCGTCGAACGTGGCATTCTTGTAGAGAACGAATGTTATGATCGAAGTAGTATAAATTAGAACCTTTGTATTAGGTTTTAGTTTGTTCACTATTGTACAAATCACTCAAATAAACTTGAAGTACCAAGTGTTAGAGAAAAGAGTTATTGAGAATGTACGTATGAAACACCATTTTTTATTCAAAGTCATTTATCTTTCGAATAAAATCTTATATGTTTCATTTAAATTTTGAGTCGAAATACATTTACATTCCAGTCTTTATCTTAAAGTCGTTTTTATCTTTATTTTAAAGTCTTTATTCTACCTTTACTTTCATTATAGACATGTTTTCGACGAAGAGTAAATATCCAAGAACATTACAAAAACAAAAGTTAGCATATGTCGTAGGATCAATCTAGTCGATCATGTAAATAATCAGACAATACTTTGTTTTGGAAGACTAGTAGTTGCTTACAAAATTTTAGGGTAAACACATTCATAACCATAGAATCAATCACAACATCACTTTCGTAGCATTCTTTCAAGGTTTGTTTATACTTGATGAAAACTAAGTCTTGCAACATTGAATATTCAAGCCTATTTTTTTTCTTGGAGTGACTCTATATTATAATTTAAATGTTACTTTAAACTATAAATATACAATATGTTGGAGGTGCGAGAAACACAAGAAATGGGGTTTGGATTGGATTTCTAAGAATGAAATATTTTCGAAACCAAATACTTAAGGTTAATACAAAAAAAAAAACACGATAACTTTTATCCCGGTTTACTTTTAATTAAGTTAATCTAGTCCACCCGCCATGGTGATTTCCCCTTCTCAATAAGGATTTGGTCCATTATAACCAACCTGACTTCAAACTCATTTTTAAAAGCCCATGAAGTAATTTCGGCCAATCAACTTCACCTCATTTATATATTTGACCCAAGGCCGGTCCATTTGATAATTGTAATTGTATTGGATGTTTTAGTTGAAAATGACCAAAATAGCCCCTTAATGATTTAAAAATATGACAATGAAAATACGTGCTTACAATCTATCCCACCACCGTTATGCGCCGTTCTAGTTTTTGATTTCTCGGCATAAAACCACACTATAAAAACCTAGCGAAGAAACATTCCATTACTCGTTTGTGTTGTTTCGGCATAGAACCACACTATAAAGATCTAGCAAAGACCTCATATTCAGGTATACAATATTCTCACCCTAAAACCTCTCACGTATGACTATCAAGACTTAGATGTTATAATGTTTACAAATTACATGTAACACAATCGTCGAACCATAGTTGAAGGGCACCAAAATTCATTTGTGTAGATCAGAAAGATTCATACCGAATCAGTAAAGTAATCACTTTTAGTCTCTATTTGCATTTTATATAAACTATTTTAAACTTAAAACTACACTTTTAACAAATAAAAGTTTTAATAGGAAACTATTTTTAAAAATTACAACATCGTAGCATAAATTAAACTTAAAGGGAATTTATTTTCCCACCTAGTGGTTTTCTTCCACACCACTTAAAATCCCAAAACACCCTTCGTAAGTGCACTTACGAATTCACTTTCTAGGGTGTTTCGTAAGTGCAGTTACGAATTCACCTGATTTTGTACGTTTTATTATTTTAAACGTTGAATTTGAAAAAAAATTAGGTGAATTCGTAAGTGCACTTACGAAACACCCTAGAAGGTGAATTCGTAAGTGCATTTACAAAACTTCCTTTGAATGTGTTAAAAGATGTTTAAAACTATATAGTTTTTCACTATATTTGTTTTCACAAATTCAAATAAGTCGCATTCTATTTTCACCAACCAAAAAATGTATTACGATCTGATGGGAAAAAAAGAGTCATAAATATGAAATTACATAAATTGTTTGGATAGTAAGTACGATCAAATTATTGCAACAACAACAACATCAAAGAACAAAACATAACACTAATGCGTATGCCTAATCCTAACCCCTTGTGCCCTCCTTTTCCTGCGATACTCTGATGCATCGGATGCCTCAGTCACAATCCTCTCCATCACGGCAACCGCCTTAGGACCGCCCGCATCGATAATCCATGTATCCAACGCCTCTTATCCAAGTTGGCAGATACGCGAACACGTGGGCACTAGATCAATTTCATGGTCATCATGGGCATGCTCATTCTCCAAGGGCTCCTCATGTGCTGGCCTCGGTGGACGTCCAAGAGCATCTGATGTCATGAGAGGGTGTGACATGGTTAAAGAACCATGTCATGTAACCTTCTACACAGTGCCACATTTGGGATGCCTACATCATCCGAAACTCTTGTGGCTCCAAATGATTCTCCCAATCCTGGAATACATCATCGAGATCCCGCCATGTCATGGTATCGGGAGAAACTTGAAAAGGAGATCTAGTTATCATCTGCACATAGCCAAATTAGTGAATACACCGCTCGTACAAATACCTCACCATCATATTCGACCTACAAGCTAGCCACCTCAAGTATAATGAGATGGGATTGAATGCCACAACCTCCCTGTAGTCCCTAAACGACGTCCAACTGGTGTCTTCATGAGCAGTACTATCAAGATACACTCGGTAAAGCAACACATTTTGGGTGCCTCTGTTGTGAGTAAACTTGACAGCCCTTGGCATGGTGGCCTCATAGGCGGGATCTTCCTTATAACCATGAATGCGGTGAAAATATGATATTATCCAGCTTTGCATCAACAATAACATAATGTGTAAGTACAGATTAATTAAAACTAATTAAAATTATTAGTTAAAATAAAAAGGTACCGTGAGGAGTGTGCACGAGCCAGTGAGAGCCCTCTCCCTCTATTTTGAAGCTTCATTCAGCTTCTGGTAGAGGTAGGCCAGAACAGCGAAACCCTAATTCCACTCATAAATTGTAGTCAGGTCCAAAAAATACCTCAGATATGTCACATCGGTGTAGTGGCCACTCGTGTCCACAAAGACGGGCGTTCCAACCAATTACATCAAAAAACACCGGACTACGCAGCTTCGGTGAAACTGAACAAAAATATCATCCTACACAAGCTCCCCAGCTGCACATGCAGTTCTTTGTGCAGTTGATGTTGCAATGAGGTGCGACTCATACAGATTCTTTAGGTAGGAGAACCTTATGTGCGCCCCGTTTGTGGAGTCGTAGTCTGATACAGCTGTCACTGAATCAGCTCCGAGATACTAAACCATCCAGTCAACCGCCTCACCTCTGGTTATCTTGTTATGTTCAGTAACCTACCTCTGATAGGTAGTTGGAGCAAGCATGCTACATCATCAAGAGTGATGGTCAACTCCCCAACTAGAAAGTGGAAAGATGACATCTCTTTGTGCCACCTCTCAACAAAAGCATCATGCATGTTGGTGCTTATGGTATTATAATTCGTACAACATAATCTGGAAAGATTAGATCCAATGACAGCACTATGGAATCACTAAGCCTTTGGCATAAAAAGATCAAAATTCTTCAGGGAGTGGTTAACAAATTTGAGGATGAAGTTGATTTTGGAGGACTTGAAATGAGTTGAAATGGAGAGATGAACTTGAATGGAGTGAGATTGAAGTAGTAGAAATGTTAGAGTTTGGAGTAGAGAGTTTGAAATTTGGGTTTTTTGGTATATAGTGTTAGGGGTTATTTTGTACGTTTTGTTAAAACAAAACACAGACTTCGCAAGTGCACTAACGAATTATCCAAAATCAGGTGAATTCGCAAGTGCACTTGCGAAGGCACCCTATTTTTAATAAATTATGAGTTAATTCGCAAGTGTATTTACGAAGTCAACCTCTGAGGTGAATTCGTAAGTGCACTTGCAAAACCTAAGGGTATTTTGGGTTTTTCACCAGAGGTGGAGAAGAACCTCACTAGGTGGGGAAAGAAATTCTCAAACTTAAAAGTTAGTAATTTTGCATAACTAAAATCATATCAATTCAAAAAAAACGTTGCATTGTTACTCAAGCACATTAAGCTGCATAAAAATATGTAAATAGATGCACAATTGGTTAAGGAAAACTCTTAAGAGTATAATAGAAAGAAATGGTTAGACATTCTAAAGGCCTGTTATGGAGACATATCTACAAAGATCCTTTGTGGCGATGACTCCCTGATAAGCTTGAAGACCGCATCCGTTTGGTGGAAGGATATTCTTAAAATTGGTGATGTTGTTTCTTCTCAAGATCCTTTCAAGTCTTATTTCATGAGAGAAATGGGGAATGGTTTTCATACTCCTTTTAAGGAAGCTAATTGGTTGGAAGATTCTTGTTTGAAAGATGAGTTTCCAAACTTGTTTCATTCTTCCCTTTTGAAGAGAGTTTCGATAGCGGGGATGGGTGGTTGGTTAGGGGGTGATTAGAAGTGGGGGAATTTCGGCATAAATTCTAATAATCTTTCTGATTTGGGTAGGGCCAATATTTTGAAGCTTAAATTTACTTTGAGGGTTTTTAGTTTGAGGCCTCTCGTTCATGACAATGTGGTTTGGAAGGCGGAAACAAGCGGTTCTTTTCGATAGCATCGGTCTACGCTTTCTATGATAGCTTTAGAATTTCATTGGGGCCTAGAAGTAGAGAGGAGGTGTGTTTGGGTAAGGTGTGGAAGTTGAACATTCCGTTCAAGATTAAGGCGTTCAAGATTAAGTTGAACATTCCCTTTTATGCTCTTTTTGTGGTATAGAGACGGATTCTCATGAATATGTTTTTCATGATTGTAGAGTTGTGAAAAGAATATGGGAAGGAATAGCTTTATGGTTAAACAAACCGGTAGATAGTGATAGTGAAAGAAATACTAATTTTTGGGATTGGTTTACTTTTTGTAAAGAGAAAAAGATAAAACATAGTAAATTGAGGATGATTTGAATGCCAATCACTTGGTCTATTTGGCTTATGAGAAATGGTATTTACTTTAGAGAAGACAAATGGGGCGTGGATGACATGATATGGAAGATTAAAGTTTTGGCTTGAAAATGGTCTTTTATATGAGACATTATTCATTCCAATTATAGTTTCTATAATTTTAGCAAAGATCATTTGCTTTTTCTTTCGTATATGTAATTGATTGATAATTTCTTCTTTTTTGTCGGACCGTTTCATTCTCGTGTTTTGTGTAAAAAAATTAGAGAACTCTTAAATCTCTTCAATATATCTTGCTTACGCAAAAAAAAAAAAAAAAAAAAAGAACATTGTCATTTTGTATTCTCAATAGTACTATAACAATATTAACATTACTTTAACTAAGCATGGTTTGAAAATGGTTCTAAGTAACACCTACGAGATATCAACATCACCATATAAAAAACAGCATTTGCTAAACAGTATAAAGTTTCCTATTCAACTCATTTCATCAAACTGCAAAATGGTTTTCACATTAACCACGAGAGAAATCTAAACTATACTTTTCTAAAACATTGCTTTGGTGTTGTATTTAGTAATTCAGCAATGAGTATTTCAATCGCAAAACGATTTTCCCTTTTTCGACTCCGAGCTTTCCGCCCGTAACTAACCAATGACCAGGAGGATCTTCAGGTCCTTTGCTCATTTCGGACAAATCAACGTACTTCGCTAACTTGTTCGTTGTGTTGGCCGCATTGGAAGTGTTTCCGGAAGTTGCAGGGTTTGTCGGCTTGTTTGGTACGTGATCCCAAAGTGATCTTCGGATGGTGCAACCGGGTAACCTTGAATATAAGAGCTTCATGTAAAGGACGTTCCGTGATCCGAAATCCCATACTCCAAGCTGTGCTCCAGTGACTATGAAGACGCCGGAGAAGTCTCCAATGAAGGTTTCTGGGTTCTCAATAGGCGCAGTGCTGACATGAGAAAAATTCTTCCACTTAACCGGTTCAAACCACCGGCTATCTTGTTCCTCGGGTCCCTGCCACTTTGGAGCACCAATAGCTACATGGCTGTCCCAATATGGTTGAAGGATCTTTGGAAGGGATACCAAGTGTTGAATATGCACACTCAGCCGATTCTGTTTGCTTCCTTCTAGACAAAGACGTAAGCCAGTTACTGGTCTACGTCCAACTGTAATCTGCACTCAACAAAAACCAATGTTATCAATCTCGGATAGCCGAGCGCCCGGCCATTTCCAAAAGGACATGGTACGGGAGCGGGAAGCAGAACGGCAATGCCACAAATGATCATATACCTGTTCTTGACTGACATAAAGTTTTTGGCCCATTATGCTGAATTGTAGAGACGGACAAACAGGTTCCTTCCGTTGTTGACCGGCAACCCTGTCATGTAAAGGAGCCCAAACACGAGGAATCTGAAACTCTAGGAAGTATCGAAGTTCTTCAATTGGAGGTTTATCTGAGCACAGCATTCAAGATAAAAAAAATGTGGAATTGATATCAGATCACACTCGTAGAAGTCAATAAGTAAAAAAAACTAAGCCTTGTTTGGATAAACAGCTCAACGCATTAATGTATAATCTATTTCTATAACAAAAAATAGATTAATAAACCAAACTAGTTTTATATATGCTCTCCAAACAGTCTTAACGACACAAATATTGAGGTCATAAATAAGTTCAAATACGACATTCAATCCATACAGGCCATAAATCATCTAACAGATAAGTTGACTTACATTCAAGATAAAGACCGATTGTGCGGGTCAAATGCTCCTTGACTGGTATATCGTCAAGGAGATCTGTTATAGGACAGAAAGCCATCTCTATTATATCTGGGGAGGACTTGACAGTTGTTAACCATTCCCGGTGGTTTTGTTCCAAATCATCGCCTCCTCTTCTTCTAAATATCACTGTGACATCCTGAACAATAAGTATTCGTAGGTGTTAAGAGCGGGAAAAATTCTTATAAATAAAATGTGATGAGATATTTCGTACTTCTTTCCCGGTAGAATATGTTGCAGTTGTAGGTTGAGGGTAAATCCCTTGACTATTGAACGAAAACGGTTCAACGCCCTGCAAATAATGAAATTGATATAACCAAGTGTACATTTCATGCTATATAGAATCTGAATACTGTGAATTTATGCGAGAAAGGTGAAATTTAGAATTTTGGTGAACTAGCCTTATCCTTGGATTTTGTTTGACCTGAACTTGTGTGGCTATTGATGTCAGAGAATCTTTGATTCCCGATATCCTGAATATAGTTCTTTATCTCCAACTTTGAAAAAGGTGAAGTATGGTGTTGCTTGACATATATAACATCTTTACCGCCAATAGTTATCGATGTAATGACATGTGTCCCAAAAGTTTCAATGAAGCTGTCAAAAACGTAATAAAAAAAGTCAGGGACCATCTAAAGGTGTTGATTTCAAATTAAAGGTGTCTCGTGTCTCACACGTGTCTATCAGGACACTGACGCAACACAACACAATCATGAGGTTACACTTAATCACCTCCACTTTCAAATGATTACGATGTCAACATACCAGTGTCAATGTGATGTTTATTATCCGTGTCTATGTCGGTGCTTCATAGGTTGTTACAATAATATGTGGATAACTTGTATAAACATAAATTACCTTGCCAAGGAAGGTGGATCCCAATTGACCGGGATAGCCCTTTTGACATTTTCGTGCAACTTTAAGTTCGATTTTGGAAGCTGAACCTTTGCAAGGGGTATATAAAACCCATCCGAAGACAAGGTTTTTGTAGCTGCAGCATCAACATGCTTTGAACCAGTAAAGCTAAATGCAGAATTGAAGCTCCCGAGAGGATTACTCCCGGGTATATCTGCCTTATGATTGAAATAATCTACCATCTGCAATCAAATGACAAATGAACAATTGCGTGTTAGAGAAACTATGAAGAAACAAAAAAAGTTTCCAATACCTAGCTTTCATAAGCTCTTTCATATAATTCTCCATTACTATTGTTAATCACAGGTAATCGCGAAAAACAGCAGCTTGTTCATATTCTATTACGCAACATCACTATAGCACTGATATAGCCTCTATTCAACAACACTCAAAATGGCAAAGGATATCTAACTTAAGGTAGCTCCTCTCACAATTACTATACAAAACACGTATTATATGTTTCGGGCCGGCAAGAGGCCCAACAAGGGAAAGGCCCAATCATCAATCCAAACTCATAAGGCGTTGGAGGCTAAGTGCATACGCGACCTCCAGGACCGTATTCAATCCACACCACGGATTGTCCTTCGCCAATGGATGTCATCCAACGGATCCCCGCATAATACTCCAAAAAGGAAGGGGATCTGTAACCGCTCCTCATATCCTCATCATATATAAGGGATCTCACGGATGACCTGAAGTATGTTCTAACCAAACTTTACTCTCATACTATTTTTCACTCAGAAGCTAATTTTGCAGGTAAGCTCCCTCTCCGCCGCATCAAGAAATCATCACACATTTCTGGTTCCACTACTGAAAATTATACAAAGCGAGAAACAAATTCATCCTTAAGAATATCACTTTCGGGTTTCTACATATCCATAGTGAACATTCAATTTCATTCACCAACACCATTTTTTTCTTCACCACACAAAAAGAGACTAACCCTCTACACTAATCCAAACAACTAAACACAATTATTCCACAAAATTTCCTAAACACAAAAACAACATTCACCAAGTCAACACACAATATTTTCCACAAAACAAGAAAAACAAAATTTTCAATCTCAAATTTTACCTCTTGAAAACTGCAGACACCAGAACTCTGCCTTCCCATAGACTCACCAAAGGCTCTAATATCTCTTGAAACATTGGGAACAACAATATCATCATACAAACACAAATCCCTTTGAAACTGTTCATCAATCTCAACCACCCTAGAACCTGAAACGCCTTTACAATAAAGCAACCTAGTATCAAAATTAACATCAAAACCCCTTCCTAAAGCCTGCAAAGCGTTAGTAGCAGTGTGCAAAGCTGCTACACGCTCATCCATATCTCATCAAAAATAAAAACCCTTCAAACCCTTTCAATAAAAACTCTTCCTTTATCCAATCAGAGAGAAACGCAGATGATTATTTCATCAATCGAAAGAACTCACAACGATCCAGATGATTAAATCCTATTAAAAGTTCAAAAAATTGAAGCTTTTAGCTATGTAAGCATGTGAGTTGTTCAACAAAGTTGACCCAGATGAAAAAAATGATGACTTTTGAGGAGAAACTCGTTTTGGTGTTTGGTATGAGTCAATTGATTGAAGTTGAAAAGGGATCTCGGAGAGATTAAGGTTATTATCCAAAACCGGGAGTTTTTGTTTTGCCTTTTGATGTCTGTCTGTCTCAGTAATTTCCTATATGTCTAAATGTTTTTTTTCTCTCTCTGTAAAACAAAAACTAAACATTAACATCATCGTACAGTGTAGAATAGAGTATTGTTTGTCTTGTAATTTCTAGTATGGGAGACTTCGTGTGAGTGGTGGGTTCATGGATGAATTATTTGTGAAGTTTGTCTGAAGAGGGTTTGACTTTAGGTCGGATTAGTTTTCATCTAAAAACGTTTGCATTCAAAGTTTTATTTTGGCTATTATCTTGACTCTTCATTCCTGGTTGTGCATTCAAAGTTTTTATTTTTTAATTGAATATGCATTTAAGTATATAAAGAAAAGGAAACATTTCCATTTAATTTGATATAAGTTTGACTTAAATACATATAAATTTATTTAAAATTATTATAAATTGAATGATTAAGGATGTCCATCGATTAGGAGATTTCAATTAATTTTTTATTTATTGCATATGTCTTACAAATATAACTCATATTGTATTTGAAATTAATACTAATTATGAAAATAATTATATTTTTTTTATTCTTTTTCTCTCTTTCGTCTCTACTATTTTATTATATTGTTTCTCATTATTTTCATAATACGCTATCAAACACGATGCCTTATAGAAGTATAAAATTCTATGGTTAGAATTGGCTCCGAGGTTATAAAATTTTGGTTCACGGAGTTTCAAAATTTAGAAGGTAACGTTATTTTTTTTGTTTTTTGTTTTATAATATGTATTAATAATTCTACATATTTTGTATTGATCTTTTAATTAGAAAAAAAAATCAATGATAATTTTCATGCATTCTAGAAGAATTTCTTGAATAATGTTAAAATATCTCTATAAGATTTCACAAAGATTTTTGTATTTCGATGTAAAACTTTGTAATATATACTCATTAAATAATTGTCATTCCATAAGATTGACACAAATAATATTAATGAATCCCAGAAGGATTACATCTATAATAATAACGAATTTCATAAGGATTGCATCTATAATATTAACGAATTCGATAAGGATTGCATTTATAATATTATCCTATCCGATAAGGATTGCATCAATTATTTTTAAAATAAAAATAGCAAAATGATTGCATCAATAATATTACCCAATTCATTAGGATTGCGTCAATAATAGTGAAATATCCCAGAAGGATTTCACAGTTACGTAAGAAAATAATTATTTATTCTTGTTTGAAGATATGAATTGTTATATATATATATATATATATATATATATATATATATATATATATATATATATATATATATATATATATATATATATATATATATATTGAAGAACTAATATATCATCTGTTATGATGATTGAGCAATTGTTCCAGAAGAACTAATATTTTAATATTAAACATCTTTGACGAATTATAATTTTTTTAATCGTTGTTGATAAAGAATTTTGGTTGAATTCTATAAGAATCAAACAATCAAGAATATACTTTCAATAATATCTTGAAAGATTAGTCATATTTGTGATTCAGATTTTTTATTATTCATAAAAATAATATATTAAAGTTCACATATTGAATTATATTATATTTTTATAAGTGAACAAACTATTTATGATTTTTTAATATTTTAATATATATATATATATATATATATATATATATATATATATATATATATATATATATATATATATATATATATATATATATATATATATATATATATATTGAAGAACTAATATATCATCTGTTATGATGATTGAGCAATTGTTCCAGAAGAACTAATATTTTAATATTAAACATCTTTGACGAATTATAATTTTTTTAATCGTTGTTGATAAAGAATTTTGGTTGAATTCTATAAGAATCAAACAATCAAGAATATACTTTCAATAATATCTTGAAAGATTAGTCATATTTGTGATTCAGATTTTTTATTATTCATAAAAATAATATATTAAAGTTCACATATTGAATTATATTATATTTTTATAAGTGAACAAACTATTTATGATTTTTTTTAATATTTTAATTTCATTAATAAAAAAAAAATTATTTGTGAATATTACTTTTTTCTTTTTTGGTGCTAAGATTATGATTTTTACTATTACAAGTTATAGTACATAATTTGGCCTTATAGTGATGTATAATTTTGGCTAAATACCATTTTTGGTTCCTTATCTTTACTTCGGGGTCTATTTTAGTCCCTTAACTTTTAAAAAGAACGATTTGATCCCTTATGTCTTTAAACAGTGTCACGTTAGTCCTTTCCGTTAGGTCTGTTAGTCAACGTCAAAATAAAGATCCACTCTAGCATACACCTGGCAGTGATGTGACACATACTCATTAGGTCATCAAAATTCTAACAAATATTCCAAAAAAATTGCATTTCCCTGGAATTGAACCAGGAAATCATCCTTTGATGGGCAAGATGGACTGCCACTGGGACAGTTAACCTTTTCTTAATTATTTTACAAATTAAATATGTGAATTGTCTTATAGGAATAAATTAAAATTATCAAGTTGATGAAGATGAACATTGAACCAAATCAACCATTCACAGTGAACATATACAGAGCAACTTCTGGGTCATGAAAGTGAAGATCTTAACCGAGTGAAAATCTTGCTTCAAATTCTTCCCAATCCCAAAAGATCTACAAAAACTAGATCGAAATAATGGGTGTACAATTTCAATTTCAGTTTGTGGATTTCGATATAAGTTTCGATTTCTATTTCAATTTAAGGATTTTGAATTAAGTTTCAATTTCAATTTCTGTTTTGATTTCGTTTTCTGTTTCTAGGTTTCAATATATGTTTATGGGTTTCAATTTTTGTTTCTGAGTTTCAATAAAGTTTTGCCACAATTTGATTTGTAACAATCTTTGTTTATGGGTTTCAATTTCTGTTTTGATTTGTTTTGTGAAGTTTAAAGAATCCTGCTGCACAATAATGACTTATTCATAGGAACAATATTGAAGTATTTACAGCGTTGCCGAAAATGAAATCGACTGTTCCGTAGATGTTACAGTCATGGTAAAATTGACGATTGGTGTAAACGTATAGAGTGTCTTGGTAGGCTTTGAAGGAGCAGCGGTAGAAAACAAAGTGATCGACACCAGAATGGAGAGCCACCACTTGGTGCTTCTATGATCTGATAGTGTTCTCGAAGGTCATATCTTTTGCTATGAAACCATCTCTCATTACAGCTGTAGTAATTATTATTTTTTAAGAGTTAGAACTTTAGATTTTGTCATATAGTCTTCACTTCCATCTTGTGCCACCACAATATCAGCACTTGCTGTTTTCTGCAGAAGTTTTCTATCTAAACCTGAGAGGAGAGATCCATTGAACTCTTCATGTGGAAATATTTATGATGATCATGGTAGTTACCATCACAAGGTTTCTTACAGAATTGTATTGGCAAAATCTTGTTTGCTTTTTATGAGCTTGCAAGGTTACAATTTGAATTGTGTTTTATTCAGTAAACATGGTTCCAGCAGCTTTTGGCAATGAAGATGATGATAATGGAAAAGTTGATGTGAAGGAATAATATGGTGATTTATATTTAATTTGTAGATTAAATTAACAAAAGTGGAAGTGGTATAGTGGTATAGTATCTTGTCCAACAACTAAAGTGACATTGGTTCGAATCTTGGTGAAGGCAAATTTTGGGTTTTTTTTTTTAACTTTCGATGACCTCGGTGATTACGTGATGCCATGTCAGATGCCACGCATGCATAAATAAACGTCGTTCGTGAGAATTAGACGGAAAGGATTTGAGGTTGTTTGAAAACATAAAGGACTATATTGGTCTTTTTAAAAATTAAGGGACCAAAATGGACCCCGAGATAAAGTTAAAGGACGAAAAAGGATATTTAGCCTATAATTTTAAATACAATAGATTTTAATAAAATCAAATTTGAATATTATTGAATGATTTTATTAAAAGATAGTAAATAAATATAGTATAATTATTTATTTATCTTTTTTTTACACATTAAAATTGAAAGGTTATAGTAAAGTGTGTTTAGAATTTTTATGTGTATACGATTTATCATTATTCTAAAATTATAATGCAACGGTTTTAAAATATTTAATTATATTTAATTATTTTTAATATAGAAAAATAATAGTTATATAAGTTCTTGAAGAACTTATCAAGCATCCTTGAAGGATAGAAAAATAATATTTATAAGTTTTTGAAGAATTTATCAAGCATACTTGAAGGATAGTAAAATAACATTATATAGTTCCTAAAGAACTTATAAAGCATTCTGAGTTCTTGAAAAACTTATAAAGCACCCCTGAAGGATAGCAAAATAATATTGTATAATTCCGGAAGAATTTATATAAATATCATTGTATAGCAAAATATATTATTATTTACTATGGAATGAAACAAATTAAAATAATATAATCATATGTATTATTGTAAGCCAAAAGTTTATCACGCTTAAGTGTGTTGTTAACAAATTGATTGGGTAATCTTAGATGTATTATGATGCGAGAATTAGTTTTGAAGAACCATAAATTGCTTCAATCCAATAAGATTTGTGTGTTTCTATAGAAAAAAAATTGAGAAATTGAGTTTTTTTATGACATTAATTGTTGCATCGACTAAAAGATCATGCATATGTCTATTCACAACAAGAAGTTTATGAAATTATTTTCTCAACTAATTAGACTAAGATCTTGTTTTCTAGATTTTTTAGAAATTTATGTATAAGTATCACATATATTACTAAAATTGATATTGAACATCATGTAATATATGTTCATAAAAAATGAACTTGAAAATTCATTCTTTAGACGTCTTAAGTTGATTATATGATTGATACTTATGAGATCATCAATTTTAAATTATATATTTGAAATACCCAAAGTATGGTATTAAGATATTTATTCCCACCAAACTAACACATTGCGATACATTTCTCCTTCATTGATGTATAATGTATTCCGGGTTAATAACCCGATACTTCTCGTCTAAGTAAACTTTTAGATGTGTTGTATATTTTTTGATTGCTCCAATATAGTACACTAAGACGAATCTGGAAATAATATTGAAACATATATTTGATATAAATCCCAATTTTGAGATATAATTTTAGCAAATAATTGGATACTTGGTTACAGTCTAGTAGGTTGAGTATTAATTGAGAAATTACATTTTCCAATATTAGGAGGGAAGATTAAGCGACTGAAGAGTGAATCACAAGTTTAAATAAATAATTTAAAATAATTTGTCATCTTGATCCTCGTATAAATGAATACGAACCAAAAGTTCAACATATTTCTCATTTTGTAAATTTTATGAAAAAATTATTAGCTGCTAATACTCCTCTCAATGTGAATTCTCCTATGGGACAACTTAATATTGTAAATGAGTTATAACCGCGCCTGAAGCATGGTAGAAAAATCGATTCCAATGTTAAAAAGTCCTCTACCATGAAAAGAAACTAAAGTTAAAGATGACCCAAGTGAGGATATGAAAATTCTAAGAGCACTTTAACATAATTTATTTTTCAGTTCCAGAAGAACTAATCAAGTACTTGAAATATGAAATAAAGAGATCTCGATAAATTATGTCATGAATGAAATAGAATGGAACTGAAATTAAGATAACCAAATAAAGTCAACATTTGCAATGTATTTGTAGATAATATAGCGTTAAAGATGATAAATGATAATGAGGATCATGAAACAAAGTCTATCAAAGATTGTAGACAATGTGAGAATTGACCAAAATGAACAGATTATGAATCAAAGTCTATCCAAGATTATAGACAAAGTGAGAATTGACCAAAGTAAATAGATTCAATTGAAGAATAATTGAAGTCACTTTAAAAGCGAATCGGTTTTGGATCCGTAGTCTGAATACCTCGAGGTGTGAAACCAATTTGATATAAATGAGTTTTTGTGAAAAGCAAAATAAGAAGGGTGAAAATAAAGCTTGATGTTTTTTTCAATGATTTTCACAAATACCTAAGATCGAGTTTGATGAAACATATCCACATGTAGTGGATTATATTAAGTTTCAATAATTAATTATCCTTGTAGCACATGAATGGCTTGATTTGAACATGATGGATGTTGTAACATCTTATTTGTATGGTTCACTTGATAAGGACATAAAATTGAACAAGTATCTCTATGGGCTAAAATGAAATGGACACAAGTGATATAATTGTCTCAATGAATATTTGTTAAGGGGGAGATATACAAATAAGTTCATAAGTTCTTATATTTTTATGAAAAGTTCTAGAAAATAATTTTCTATAATATTTGTATATTTAGATGACATAAATATTATTGGAACTCCTGAAGAGTTTCCAAAAGCTATAAATTGTTTAAGGAAATTATTTGATATGAAGGAATAAAGAAAAAGTCATTACTAAATGAACATTTAGAAGATGGAACTTTCATACACCAATAGTGTTATATAGAAAAGCGTTAAAATGTTTATATATGGACAAATATCATATGTTATGTAGCATAAGTGCTAAAATGTTTGTATATGGACAAATCTCGTATGTCATGTACCTCGATGATGTTAGTTCGTTGGACGTGTAGAATATTCTTTTAGACCTCGAAAAAAAATATGAAAACTAATTGGTCCTGAAGTATCATATATGAGTGTAATTTAAGCACTAATCTATCTTCCTAATTATACATACATTGATATATCGATTTCTATTAATCTATTAGTAAGATATAGTTCTTCACCTACACAAAAAAATTTGAGCCGAGTCCAACATATACTTTGTCATCTTAAGGGTAAATGGACATGAGTTTGTTTTATTCCAAAGTATTCAAATTAGATTTAACATGTTATGTAGAAATAAGTTACTTGTGAAATCCTTATAATGGTACATCATAGAGATTTTTTTATTTCTGATGGTATAACTATTTCATGGAGACATGCGAAACTAATCATAGCAACGACTTCATCTAATTATGAAGAAATTTTTAGCACTACATGAGACAAGTCGATAATGAGCTTGATTGAGATCACAAATTTAACACACACAAAAGACTTGGGATTTGACTTATAGAAAGAAATACAACAACCATATTTGAAGATAATATTGCATGCATTGCTCAATTGAAAGATGATTATATTAAACGAGATCGAACAAAGCACATTTCTCCAAAGTTTTTTTCACTCATTATCTTTAGCAAAGTGGTGATTTAAGCTCCAACAAACTTGTTCTTCTTGCAAACCTCATTTTGCAGACATTTTAGTGTAAAAGATTGGTCTTCATCTTCGAATAAATGATCGTTCAGCTGAGGAGGAGAAATGATTTTTTCTTAAAAGGATATTGTACTCTTTTTCTTTCACTAGATTTTTTTCATTGGGTTTTTACTAGTAAGGTTTTAACAAGACTAATACTGAACAAACATCCAAGGAATATTGTTGAATAATGGATGATTGTCTCCCTATAATTTTCTCTCTTATTTTTAATAATCTACAATGATTAGTAACGAGGTAATTCCCTAACAAAGAATTTTGTACTCTTTTTCCTTCAATGGAATTTTTCCCACTAGGTTTTTTCTAGTAAGGTTTTAGCGAGGCATATTCTTTATGGACATCCAAGAGGGAGTGTCATAAATGGGATGATTATGGATGTCCATAAATTAGGAGATTTCAATTGATTTTCTATTTATTGCATATGTCCTATAAATATGACTCATATTGTACTTGAAATCGATACTGATTATGAGAATAATATAATCCTACTTTCTCTGTTTTCTTTCTCTCCTTCATCTCTACTCTTTTATTATATTGTTTCTCATTATTTTCATAACAAAAATAAATATTTAATTATAAAATAAATTATAATAATATAATTCAATTATATTAAATAATTATACAAAAAAATATGTAAAATAGATAATCGAAAATTATATAAGATTTGGTTTGATTTTAGATAATTACTTAAACAATTTATTTCATTATTTTATATGGATTTTTTAATATATATATAAATTTAAAATTATAACTTTTTATTAAAATTAATATTGTCGGAACGCAAACAATTTCCTAGCTAATAAACGCTCGAATGATGTCGCCATAGAAATTTATTTTTTAAAGAGAAAATACTAATAAAATCCTAAAAGAATAAAAATATGGTCATGCAATTAAGTTCAAGTTCAGGAGTCGATTGTGCGTAGGGAAGGTATTATCACACTGTGACATTCGTTGTAACTGAAGGGAACCGCTTAATTAGTTTTGCGAATAAGAGTGTTAACCTAAGGTATTTTAGATTTATTCTAATTATTACGACATATTTACAAAAGAAATAAAGGAGAAAAAGGGTTTTTTGTTAGGATCTTGACGAGACGTTGAATCTCGCTCCTACATATCCTCAAGTGCAATGGAAAACTCAATGCTACGTAGTTCTGGGTAGCAAAAGTTTGTTGGTTGATTTTAATTGTAAAAATGAGTTTAATCGCACTTGGGCAGTAAAAATACTCGTTAATTGAAAGATTCACGCTTGGACGGTGGAGGAGTTGTTAACTGTAATTAAACACTTGTGATTGTACGATAAATGTTGCTTGAGAACTTTCTTGCACGCGGGTGAAAAATAAATTTGATTGGTTGTAATTGGTTTTAGGCGGAAGACAAGTATTCGAAAGGCAAGCTATATGGCTTGTATCCGAACATTCAGGGGGAAAAGAGATATAGGAAATATATGAGACAAATTGAGTCATGATTCCTTAATGGAAGACAAGTGTTTACAGCTTTTATCCGAATGCTCGGGGAAAAAAGGATATACATCCAATTAGTGTTTTTTTCTCCAACAAAAGAATAAACTAAGTTTAATCCGTTTATTAAATTTTGAACATAAGACAAGTGTTCGAAAGGAAAGTGATACGGCTTGTATTCGAACACTCGGAATAAAGAGGCATACGCCTAGTTAATCATTTTTTATCCAATATTTGATTTAGAAAATAAAGAAGAAATCATCATGCACATTGTACTCGAACCGATCTTGAGATAAAAGCTTAACTAACTTATTTAATCTTTAAAAAAAAAACAATTATGTTTTTGATTAAATTGTTTTGGGAATTTTCTTGAGACACTTCTAATTTTAATAAGCAAAAATAAATGATAAAAACAAGTAAATGGACCCAAATGACCCATCACAAACTTTCCAAAATCCACTTGTCAAAATAAAAAAAATTAAGGCAAATAAAACTAAATCGAATAAATAAAAATAAAAAACAAAATAAAGTAGAGTATAGCAAGCAAAGGCAAATAAAACTAAATCAAATAAATAAAAATAAAACTAAAAAGAAAGTAGAGTGTAGCTAGAAAACAGAGTGGTGTAACTTAAGATATCTACTTATCCCAAATCTCTAATCCAACAACAAAACATAAGGAAAAATTTAAAATAAAGAAAAAACAAGGCGGGTGCCACAAGTCCTCTAGGGGTGCAACATGCTTTGTAGAGATTTTACTATATCTTGGCGTGACTTCCCCAAATTGACAGAATCTTGGAAAGACGTTCCCTAGGTTAACTGATCTTTGGTTAATGCCTTTATCAATAGGGTTCTCAGATGCTTTGCCCCGGCTTGGGTCACTTAAGAATGATTGAATTCCTTGATGTTTTTCTAATGTTAGAACATTCTTGATGCTGAGTGCTGACTTACAAATAAGATTTGTTTATTTAAAATGGTAATTTTAATGCAATGCTAATGCAAATTTTGAAACCAACTCCATTATTTGAAATGATAAGAAAATAAAAACAGTGAATGGATCACCGGTTTATCCAGAGTATGAAAATAATATGTGATAATCAAGACATATGATTAGAAAATCTTCTTGGGAGTAAGTTTACGCGACCTTGTTGTAGTATGATTTCAAAATAAACCTAGCTTCATTTACGTCTTTTGAGGGTTGTAACATGGTCTGGTTCACAGTTTTTGAAACAAAATATATAAGGCACAAAATTTAATTTTAACTCACCCCAATCTTTGTGATGATCTCCACCCCAATCTTTGTGATGTATTTTCCTCCTAAAGGTTTAACTTCCTTATAACTCTAGTGTTTGGGAAGTTAAAACAATGTCTTACATCATCAATAAAGTTTTATCCTAAAGCATACTTGCAACAATTAGGGGTATTTAGTTTTCATCATCCTCCCTCCAATCTTTGCATAAACAAAAGTTTGATGAAGACAAGGAAATAGAAGATACAATGATATATATTTTTTCTTTTTTTTGTGCGATAAAGATGGAAAAATGAGTGAGTTCGAATGGATTGATTCAAAATAAATGCATGCTAATTTCATTAATATTACCATTTAAAAAACAACATACTTAAAAGCAAAATAGTATAATAATAAACAAAGAAAATGCCAATGAAAAATGATAAAGGTGCCCTAAGGATCATCAACTCCGAGGATGAGATTTCCTTTATGATTCATCGACTTCAGGGGATGATTTTTGCATCCTTGGTACTCACTCTAGTATGGGGTTTTCATTCACAAACATATTCCCTCCTTGAAGAGTCAAGTACTTTTGGTCAATCAATTGTTGAAATTTGGCTTTGGAGGCGTTGTAATCCTCCGTCGAGTGTCCTACGTTTCCAGCATGATATTTGCATCATGCGTTAAAATCATACCCATGCGAAAAAGACTTTGGTAGGTTAATAAATTTAGGAACCACCAACGAGATTTGAACCAAATATGACAGAAGTTGATTATACGTCATTGGAATCGGATCAAGAGGAGTATTCATTCTTTCCAGATTATTCCATGGTTTGCATGGATTCTGACATTGATTATGATATCCATAACCTTAAGCTTGTTACTTTGCAGGAGGAGCGTCACATGGTTGCTGGTAATGTGGACCGAGAAAAATTAGTTGTTGATACTGAACAACTACTACATATTGAGGTTGGCCATAAGTAATAGAAGGTGTAGCTTACGGAGTTTCCCATACTGAAGTAGTTTCAACACCATCTTCCTCCATTTAAGGGCCTATAGAGGATTCTTCCTTATCAACTTGGCTACTCAAGGCATCTTGGAGTCTTAAACTTTTGAGATTGCTCTCTATGTACTCTCCCACTATCACTAAGTAAGAGAAGTCTGATGCTGCACAACTGATAAGTGCAAAAATATCTATATTTTGAGTAGTAGTTTGGTAGCACTTATCGATACTTTTTGTTAATATCATTTGAATAAACCTTAAATTGTGTATGTATTTGTACATATTGAATATAATCATTTTTTTGTGTAAATATTGTATTTTTTGGTAGTTTTATATTCATTTTGTAGATATTAATGCGTATTTGGAGCATGAGCAATAAAGTGTCAAAGACACGACTTCAAACGCACAATTTTAAGCAACTCATCAATGAATAAGGCTCAAAATCATTAAATAAAAAATTATCAATTTGGTTTATATTTTGTCATTTTTAGATAAAGCATTGAATAAGCTTTCCAATGCTTCAAACCGGACGGAAATTAGAGTTACAGTTCTCAAGTTATGGCGAAAACAAGTGCTGGATATTTTTTAACACAACACAGAGCGTGTTGAGCTCCCATAGACCAGGATAAGCGTGCCCTGCGGGATTTAAAATCCTTAAATATGGTCAAAAACACATTTTTAGGTTATGTTTTGGGTATTTTTGAACCCCAATCCATCATACATCATTTTTTGGTCTTGAGAAGCTAGAAAACATCAATTAGGATTGCATCTTGATGATCAGAGGTGGATTTCTCATCAACTGGCACTGACAACCTGAGAGATTTGTGGTTTTTCTATCTTCTTCTCTATGTATTTCTCTTTTGTTGGGTTACGTTTGTATATTTACTTTGAACAATGTATATTTGTTGATCATGGTGTTGTATAAAGCTTGTTTTACAAATCAATTTTGATGTCTTCTTTGATCTTTTTGCTTTATGCTTGAATTTGGGTTGTTATAGACGTATACCTCACAAATCTTGATTAGGGATGAATATCTATTAGTTTATATATTCTAGACATATATTTAGATCTAATATTCTCTTTGGGTGCTAAAGTTTAATGCCTTCATGTTGTTGTAGCGCGCAAGACATTGACAATAGAGTAATATAGTTGGTCTCACAACTTGGCGTTACCTTCATTATGGGTATATCTCATGGTGTATGTGATGATTTTGAAGACTACAGTAGGTTGAGTGCAACTGATCAATAAATTTAAGTTTGAGACGAGTAGTGTACATTCGTGTCAGATAAGTTTATCTTTTTCCTTTTGTATGCATTTATTTTCTTTTCATATATTTACCTTTCTATACAAACCACCCCAAACTCATTAATGAATGATTTTTTGAATGGCGACTCGATAACCAATCTCTGTGGACACGATACGATATAACCTATATATCATCCAGTAAAATAATAACTTACTTTTTGCTTGCCGCTTTATCGCTTCAACAACAATCTATCATTCTTTCAAAGTATAAGCTACGTAAGGTATTCAAAAACATGTCAACCAACTCCCTATCAAGCATTGGTGGTTGAACATGAGTAACTAACTCTCTCCATCTCTAAGAATACTCCTTGAATGACTCGTTAACATTATGAGAAAGATTATGTAATTTAATACGAGCCAGCACCATGAAAGAATTGTACTTGTACTGCTTCACGAATGCCAAAGCTAAATCTCTCCAGGTGTGGACATCTTTTCTCTCCAATTGCATTTAACAATCTAAAGATGACCCACTGAGACTGTCTTGAAAATAATGGATGATAAACTTGTCATCATGAGCATATGCATCCATCTTTTGAATAAACATCTTCAAATGAGTCTTGGGACAGCTAACAC
Source organism: Vicia sativa (assembly GCA_021764765.1). Taxonomy (NCBI): domain Eukaryota; kingdom Viridiplantae; phylum Streptophyta; class Magnoliopsida; order Fabales; family Fabaceae; genus Vicia; species Vicia sativa. Next base: position 264,513,247 of record CM038794.1, on the reverse strand, counting down.
CATTGTACTTCTTGAAGTTTGGTATCTTGAACTTTGGTGGAATTACGACATCTAACACTAAGAATATGTCAGAAAAATTCAATCCAAAGGTATATTTTCATTTCAGGACTCTCAATTTCTCTTTTAGATCAAGACACATTATGATGGCTTTAGTATCTTGAGGAGATCTGATGTTGACCATTGGATCCTTTTCTTAAGGATTTTGCATGTAGTTTGAAAACCTAGCCTTCTAAGCACCATGAGGAGGTGGGATACAACCATCTTGAACACTTGGCTATCTTTGCATCATACGAGTCTCATTGGATACAACATTTACCACTAACAGAGGTTGAATGTAGGTTGAGTTTAACTGATCAATAAGTTTAAATTTGTGACGAATAGTGTACATTCGTGTCGGATAAGTTTATCTTTTTCCTTTTGTGTGCATTTATTTTCTATTCATATATTTACCTTTCTATACAAACCACCCCAAACTCATTAACAAACAATTTTTCAAATGACGACTCAATAACCAATCCATGTGGACACGATACGATATAACCTATATATCACCCGGTAAAATTATAACTTACTTTTTGCTTGCCACTTTACCGCTTCAATAAAATAGCGTCGTTGTCGGGGATTGGTTTTATTATTTTGCATCGCGATAATTCCTTTACTTTTGAGTTTTGTAATTAATGTATATGTTGTATAGAATTTGTACATGAACTTCTATATGTATAAATGTACATTTACTTATACATGTTGTGTGTTTACTTTCCATACTTGTGCATATTTGTGTTTTTCTTTGTTTTCACGTATTGTTGTGAATTGTCTCATTTTTTTAACGCTTGTTGTGTGGTTGTTAGAAAAATTTCTTTAGGTTTGCGCGGTGTGAAAATACCATGACATGACAAGAGGAGGTTACTAGCTTGCCCAATAAAGGCGTCGAGCTTAGGACGTAAAACAAGCATGTTTTGTTTGTAATTGTTTATGTGTGTGGTGATAATAGTTTTCAAAGTTTGTACACACCAGGTACTCGTTTATCGCTTTCTACAGCATAACATGTTTAGTAAATTTATCATTTGTACAACGCTTTCTAAAAGCGTTGCGAAAGGCATTATTCTAGAAAGTGCTGCTATATACAAAAGCGCTGCTAAAGGTTAAACTTTAGACAACGCTTTTCAAAAGCGCTGCACTTAGCAAACTTCTAATAGCTAGCACTTAGCAAACTTCTGATAGCTAGCACTTAGCAAACTTCTAATAGCTAACACTTGGAAAACTTCTGATAGCTAGCACTTAGCAAACTTCTAATAGCTAGCACTTAGCAAACTTCTAATAGCTAGCACTTGGAAAACTTCTATTAGCTAGCATTTAGCAAACTTCTAATAGCTAGCACTTAGCAAACTTCTGATATCATTAACATTATTGTTATGAATAAATTTATGCACTAGTTATCTTTGCTGCATTACTTCTATCATATCACATCTTATATTCACCAAATTTATAATTTTTTATCATATAAAAGATAAAGTTGTTGTTAAATTCTGTTGGGATTATGATGTTGTTGTTAAAAGTTTTCTTTCCTTTGAATTATTAGTGTTTTCTGGCCTAGATCGACGACAACGCCATTCCTCGCTTCTCAATTCGAGGTAAATTTGAATAAATTTATGCACTAGTTATCTTTGTTGCATTACTTCTATCATATCACATCTTATATTCACCAAATTTATAATCTTTTATTATATAAAAGATAGAGTTGTTGTTAAATTCTATTGGGATTATGATGTTGTTATTAAAAGTTTTCTTTCCTTTGAATTATCAGTGTTTCCCGGCCTAGATCGACGTACAACGCTCATTCCCTGCCTTTCCCTAAATTCGAGGTAAATTTCTTCCTCAAATTACTGGTTCTGGTATGAGTAGCTTACTAAGTAGTAAAATCATGGATAAAAAATAGAGGTTTAGCTTAAATTACTTAGTGTTTTTGAGGTAAATTTCTTTCTCATATTAATTAGCATTTTTGTTTAGCTTACTAAATAGTAAAACCATGGATAAAAAATGGATGTGTGCCGATCGATTGTCAAAAGAGTACGAGAATTGGTTATTAGAGTTCGTTAATTTTGCTGTTGAACACGTTGAAGACCCATATAGAATGAATTGTCCTTGCTTGGGTTGTTGTTATATGGGTCGGGTTGACGCAGATGGATTGAAATCGCATTTACTGATGCGTGGAATTAATCGAAGTTATACGTGTTGGATATTTCATGGTGAGAAAATCAGCAAGAATGTTGAACCGGGGGTGAAAAGTAATGCGACCTATGCTTCATAAGACAATGTCACGAATGCATATGATTGTGATCGAGTCGAAGAGATTGCAGAAGCACTTGAAGAAGATCTTCAGGATTGTCCCAAAATGTTTGAGAGTATCGTAAGCTATGCGGAGAAACCGTTGTATAAAGATTGCCTCAAATTCACAAGATTGTCTGTGGTATTAAAATTGTACAACTTAAAGGCGCGCAATGGATGGTCGGATAAAAGTTTCACAGAGTTATTAGACCTTTTGAGAGATATGCTTCCTAAGGATAATGTTCTTCCTAATCAAACCTACGAGGCCAAAAAAATGTTGTGCTCTATTGGAATGAGCTATGATAAAATACATGCATGTCTAAATGATTGCATTTTGTTTCGAAACAAATATGCATCGTTGAATGAGTGCCCTAAGTGCGGTTTATCTCGATATAAGAAAAAAATTATCTCCAGCAAAAGTCTTATGGTATTTTCCTATTATTCCGAGATTTAGACGCATGTTTCGTAGTGAAACCGATGCTAGACACTTGACTTGGCATACAGATGAAAGAATTATCGATGGAAAGTTTCGACATCCTACAGATGCACCACAGTGGAAAAAAATTGATAAAGGTTATCCTAATTTTGGAGGAGAAACAAGAAACCTTCGCTTGGCATTATCTACGGATGGAATGAACCCGCATGGTCTTCAAAGTATCTCACATTCCACATGGCCTGTGGTTATTATAATTTATAACCTACCTCCATGGCTATGTATGAAGCGCAAGTACATGATGTTATCTATGTTAATTTCTGGGCCTAAACAACCAGGGAATGACATAGATGTATACTTGAAACCTTTAATCGAAGATTTGAAGATTTTGTGGGAGAACGGTGTGGAGGTTTATGATGGATATAGGAAAGACAGTTTCAATTTGAGGGCGATGTTGTTATAGCATTAAAGGTGAAAAAGCATGTCCTGTCTATGAAGATGGAACCGATACGACGCGATTGAAACTTTGTCAGAAGAATGTCTTTCTCGGTCATCGTAGATTCTTAAATTCTAAACATCAATATCGTGGATGGAGAAAAGCGTTCAATGGAGATACCGAACAACGAGCTCCACCGGATTGACGATGATCAAATTTTTGAAAAGGTAAAAGATGTGAGTATTCAGTTTGGCAAGCCTTTTGCAGATAAAGTTGTCACAGGTGGGTGGAAGAAGAGGTCAATTTTTTTGAATTGCCATATTGGAAATCTTTGTACGTAAGACATTTTCTTGATGTTATGCATATTGAAAAAATGTATATGAAAGTGTTATTGGTACGTTACTCAATATAAAAGGAAAGTCTAAGGATGACCTTAAAGCAAGGGAGGACATGGTAGAGATGAGAATAAGAACTGAATTAGGACCCGTGAAGAAAGGAAGACGAACATATATATCCCCTGCTGCTTATACTCTATCTAGAAAGGGAAAAAAATTGTGTAAGTTTCTGAGTGAAGTTAAAGTTCCAGAAGGTTACTCCTCAGACATTAGAAGACTCGTGTCTATGAAAGACATCAAGTTAAAGAGTTTCAAGACACATGATTGCCATATCATAATGGAACATTTTCTACCAATAGGTATACATTCTATTTTGCCAAAAAAGTAAGAAGCGCTATAACTAAATTGTGTTTTTTCTTCAGTTCAATTTGTAGTAAGGTAAAAAATTAATTGGAAATGAAATTGTGACAGTATCAAGGGATGAACGGGATCAAGTTCATTTGTATGTTCTGCACAATGATAACGAGGTTGAGCCGTTTGTTGAAATGCACAAGGCTATACTCCGAGATGAGAATCACAGTAGAAGTACGAGAGCACAATCAAAGTTTTATACAATGGTTTAAGGATCATATATATTCAAAGTTTCATTCAGATCCCGCTTCAATATCAGACAGGTTAAAATGTTTGGCATATGGTCCAAGTTCGATTGTGTTTTCTTATAGATGATACGTAATTAATGGATACACATTTTATACCAAAGAACAAGATGATAAAAGTACTATGCAAAATAGTGGTGTCACGGTGGTAGCTGAAGCAATGCACATTTCTAGTATGAAGGACTTAAACCCCAAATATGAAAATCTGTCATATTTTGGGGTTATCAATCACATTTGAGCGTTTGATTACGAGAATTTTCAGATTCCTATCTTTGGTTGCAAGTGGGTACATAATAGTGGCATACAAATGGATAAGTCAGGGTTTTTGCAAGTGGATCTTAATAGGACGGGGTACAAAGATGAGCCTTTTATTCTAGCCTCTCAAGCTAAACAAGTGTTCTATGTCACAGACCCAAAGAGTACGAAATGGTATATAGTGCTTTTATCTAACAAAGTGATTGATGATAAAAGTGTAGATCAAGGTGATGTTGATGTTGAGAATGAGTCGTATATTAGAAACGACCAAGATGAAAATACTACAGCGGATGAATCATATATCAGAAAATATCATGATGAGGGAATTTGGATCAATCCCTTCGTCCGCGTTATTAAGAGACAAGTAATTCCCAATCTAACCAAGAAAATAAAGAGATGTTAGTGAAAGAGGTAATATAGTAAAATGTTATATATTCTGTCATTTTCAATAAAATTATATATTTGTCATTTTATATACTCAATTGATTATGGAATTAGATATTTGGAATTATATATTTGTCATTAGATACTAATGTTTTTTCTTTATTACAAGTTAGATGGCTAGTAACGAGGATCACCCACATGATGATTCTATTAATGATGGAGACAATGCTGGAGGTAAATCCGATGAGGGAGTGGAAAAATAAATTAAACGAGGAAAAACTATTATGAAGAATATCATTCGTGATAGAGATAGAGGCATAAAATACGATGTGCATTGGAGTCCAAGTGACCAATTAATTGAGCCTAACAGTTCTAAATTGACAAGTTACATTAGTACAGTTGTAAGGAGAAAAATTCTAATGACTTGTGATGAGTGGAGAGATGATAAGTTGGATGACGCTAAAAACAAAATCTGGAGTGAGATACAGGTAATTTAAATTACGTATTTAAGTTATGATTATGTATTTAAATTACTTATACTAACGCACTCTGTGTATGTTTTTTGTAGAGGTCTTTCAACATTGATGACACAAGAAAAGATTATTGTCTTGGATTGGCCGACAAAATACTAAGAGGGTTTAGAACATATTTAAACAGAAAATATCTTAAAGATGCCGAAATTTTTTTTGTTGATGCAGAGCGTCCAACAGAATATGCAGATGTGATTTCATTTAAAGAATGGGATGTTTTTAAAGCCAAACGAAAACCCCCAAAATTTTAGAGTGTAAGTGACATAAATCGCCAAAGAGTATCATCTCCCGCGTATCCATACAAAAAAGGGCGTTTGGGATATGCACGATTAGAACAAAAAATTGTAAGTATTTATAAATTGCAATGATATACTTGTTCATCAAGAGTTATAACTGATCTTATTTTTTTGTGTTAATGTGTAGTTAAAAGAGGATAATAGTTCTGAAACATCTCTTCCGGAACATGTTTTGTGGAAGGCTTCCCGTGTGGGTAAGGATGAAGTTCTTAAAGAAGATGTAAAACAAATTTTTGAAAAATGTGTAAGTATAACATTAATTCTAATTAAGTCAAAATTTTATTAACATATAATATTCATGTTTTTTCGCTATTCATATGAATTTCAGGAGATTTTATCTCAGTCTACATCTCCACCAGATGATTGCAGGAGCATACTTAGTCGAGCATTAGATGTTCGTGAGTATTCTGGTCGGAGATGGATGAGATTTTTGATGATTTTGAGAATCATCTCGTACCTGAGGAGACCAGGAGTACCGTGGCTCCAGACGACTGGAGTTACGCGTACGGTTAGATGTTGTGGTTCTTAAGGGTTTCTCATCCATACATGATACATGATGCTTCAGGGAACCCATCCATGCCGGTTCATTAGGAGATCTTGGAGGAGGAGAAGGCGAGGAAGGATCATGCCCAAGACATTCTGTCTAGGTGTCGCCGTATCATGGAGTTTTGCTAGGGATGGTATTGATAGATGGTTGTTTCCTGAGGGATCCAATGTCAGAGGCATTTTGGAGGCCATCATGGCGGAGGCTCAGGGTGCCCTGTCATATAGGAGGCAGCAGAGGGACGCCTCGAGGGTGACATGTTGGCTCATCATCCGCCTTACGTAGTAGTTTAGTTTGATTGTATTTTGACTTTAGTTTTTTTTTATTTCGTATTGTATCGAATTTGTATTTTGAATACCATTATTATGAAATGCATTTTAGATAACATTTTAGTTCTATTATTCGATTTAGAAATTACAGGTCTTTATCTCGATTTACAAATTTAATAGTTTGTTAAATTGGTTATTGTTTTAGTTCTATTTTTCCGTTAACAAGCGTATATGTATCATGGAAAAGAATCAATAACCAACAAAGTTTGCCAGTTGCATTTCCTATTACAAAGAATAAACAATAAATCAAATTACTCAAAATGGAAGACTTATACACTTAGAAGGACTACCACAAACTACACAAAAAAAATTAAAATTCAAAATCTCACTGACTAAATTGAGAACAATGTTAGAAGCAAACTCTTCAAATTCAACAATTTTCTCATAAGGAAAATTTCATGAATTTCACTAAACAAATATGATTTAGTTTTTTGTAATGAAATTAACATGAAATTCACCCATTAATAAAATGTAATCTGAAGGGGAAAAATGTGTTGCTAATAGCATTATCAACATTACAATATGTTTGGAACCGCGGCGACAAACACTTGGACTCACTATGATGATTTAGCACTTGAACCAAACAATCATTTAGAGAGAATCAAGCAAGACACTTTCTTCATCAATGACTCTTTCTTCATCAATGACACTTTCTTGTTGTGTTGATTTTTGAGCTAACTCTAATGCTCTTCTAGTTTGTTGACCCCAATCAGTTTGAACCAAAGTATACACCATCATACAAACACATGAAACTTGTGCTGCCAACATTCCATACCACAAACCTACCAATTCAAATTTGTACACAAAACTAGCAACAATTGAAACCGGTAACCCAACTAAATAAAACGCGCACAAGTTAATTCTAGCACCAACATAAGGACGCGCGGTTCCAGCCAAAATCCCACATGATACCGTTTGTGGCCAATTGCTAATTTCACATAATCCTAAAATCGGAAGTACTTTTCTTATCATATCAATAATTTGCACCTCGTCCGTAAATAATCTCCCCCAATTTTTCTTCACTAAAATCAATCCAACAAAAGCCGAAATCCCAAGTAAAACCGCTATTAATATCCCAATTATAGCAGTTCCTTTTGCACGCGAGGCTTGTCCTGACCCTAACGCATGACCAATTCTCGTTGTCAAAGATGCACTAAGTGAAAACGGGAACACATAAAGAAAACCAAGTGTTTGAATAAGTATTCCCATTGTTGAAACCGATGTTTGAGGATCACTCAACAAACCACAAAGAAAAAGCATTATCTCATACCACCACCATTCTAAACAAACCGAGAGACAACTAGGAATTGCAAGACCAAGCAATGGTTTCCATCCATGAGAAATAGAGCCAAATATTGTAACACCATGCCATGGCTTAAGAGGTTTATTTGAAAAAACAATATAAACCAACATTCCTAATGTCATGTTTATTGAGTTCATTCCGGTGGCTAATGCAATACCTTTTACACCTAATTTCAAATAAGTAGCTAGGAAATAATTTATTGGTAGGTGTAATAGTGCTGCAAATGATGCAGCCATAGTAATTGGTGCTGTTAAGCCTTGAGTTCTTAAAAAAGTTCTTAGTGGATTGAGAAATGCTTGAGCAAATAATTCTGGAATTGAGTATAGCATGTAAATTTGTGCAACTTTTGTGACACTAGGGTCTTGACCTAGTAATTGAAGTAGTGGTTCCATGTTAAGCCATAAAAGTGAAATTGGGATTGCAACAAGTAGGAGGAGACATAGTGTTCTCAAAAGTGTTTGGTTTAGAACTGACCATCTTTTGGCTCCATATGCTTGACAACAAATTGGATCCATTCCCATTGTTAGACCTTTGAGAACTGAAGTTGCCGTGATGTTGGCGAAACCGAGGGCTAGACAACCCCCGGCTAGCTCGGCTCTTCCTTGACGACCAAGGAACAACATTGAGATTGCCGATCGTGAATACATCATTAGGCTTGTCATTGTTATCGGACCTGCAATCTTTGCGAGTGATTTCAATTCTTCTTTTACCTGCACACATGCAAAACTGTATTATTATTTTATACTGATTTTCTATTATAGATATTAATTTCTAGGCGTAACAGATGATAAGTTTCATGTCTAAGATTGTATAAAAATAATGAGACTTCAAAACTATTTTAGATCTCATGATCATTTATATCTGTCAAAATTTTACAATACACATTTCTTTTGACAGATATGGTAAAGATGGTTTTTACGGTTAATAAACAGTTAACGATATAAGCAGTTTTCTAAAAATTACATTAAGAACATAAACATGTATTTTTGTGATCGGATGAAGATGTGGAGGCGAAGGCTACCACATAAGTATTATTGCAGTCGTAATTGCAGTTGCAGACCGCAATTTAAAACCTTAATATTGATGTTAAAAGCGAGATATTGATATTAGTAACTATAAAACAAACATATAGTACTAAGATGATGGATAAAATTAAGAAGACAATTATCTTGTACATAGGTGATAAAAAGTTCAAAGAAGTCGCTAAGGAGAAGACATATAACTAAAATGCGGTCAAGTTTGAATAGTTATATATGATCAAATCTTTATCTCATCAGATGTGTCTAAAATAGTTCTATTTATTTCGAATGGTAAAGAATAAATTAATTGTGGAGTAATTGAAATTTTTTTACAAAATTGTTGATGATTTGTAAAATATTGAAGTGAAACTTGAGAATGGAAAGAAAACTCTGCTCTTGTTAAGGTTATTACCTAGACCTTTTTAAGCTATGAAAAATGTCACAATTCATGGTAAGGAAGACAATATCAACTTTTTATAATCGTCTATAAGAACTAAAAATTTAAAGAGTTGAAGACTGATAATAGTAGAGATACTTGAATGTATCAAAGATGGAAAAGAAAGAGTGGGAAAACCAAAATGAAAACAAATATTTGTGTAAGTCTAATACAAGGGGTTTGACAAGTCGAATTACAAGTGATTTAATTATTAGTAAAACAGTCACTTTAAGAAGGATCGTCGTCCTATGAGGAAAAGGAGGTGTAGTTATTATTCTATTGTGGTTGCATAAATGCTCTTATGACATGTACTAAAGGAATGAAAATATCATCTATTAGGACATTTCAGCTTAAGATGTTTTACAATCATGAGTTTCATTTATGAAACATGAGATATGTTCCTAACCTTAAGTGAAATTTATTATCTAAAAGAATGTTTGTTAATTTAGGCTGTAGAACTAGAACTGCACTTATCATATTGAAAAGTTTGCATGGTGCATAGTTAATTGCTAAAGGGTCTAAAATATAAGGTTTGTTTGTATGTTTTGAATGGTTCAACTGTTATTGACAATTCACCATTAGTTAGTCAAAACTTTCATGATAAATTCAAATTATATCATTTGAGATTAGAGAAAGTTAGAGCAAAAAATTTAGTTGAACTAGCTGAGCAAGTTTAGTATGGTCACTCAGATCTTTAGAATTTGGCAATGGTAGAAATTCAGCAGAGTGGTTTATAATTTCTCACTATGTTAGATTCAGATTTTGAAAAATCAAAGTCACATCTTAAAAAAGTTTAAGGATTTACATGTAAATAAATTTGGAACTAAACTAAAAGTATTCGGAACTGAAAATGTCATGTAGTTAACTTTAGAAAAATTTAATTAGGGAGTTATAAGAGGTATGCTTAATTAGGGAGTTATAATTAGTCAAACATGTGTCAAGATACATTCTTATAATCAAAAGGAAATTCATTTAATTAATCAAGTGTATTATGAGAAGACGAATTATAATGAAATTCATTTGTAATTTATTAAACACATGACCGATTTATAGGAGATTGTAGCGAATGTTACTTTCGAGGATAAGCTAATGACTGTGGTCATCAAGTCATTATCTATGTAAAAATTCAAAAATTATTTGTGTTTAGATCAATATTGTTGAAGAGTGATTCAAATCCTCATGTGTTTTCGAATTAATTTATATGATTTTTCAATATTGTTGAGGTATTTTCAAATTGATTTATATAATTTTTTAATACTATCTATATTGGAATTTTTTAAACATTTTTATATTAAATTTAAAAAATTATTTAAAATTGATTTATTTTTTTATAAAAATGAATTTTAAAACCATATTATTTTTGAAATTTAAATAAATTTAATTATATAAAAACTTGAAATAATTCGTATATAAGTTACTAGATAATGCATAACGAGTTTAACATGATTTTTACCAATATTTACATAAAAATTATTTTTAATATAAAAAAATAAAATAAAAAATATCTTAAGATAAAAAACAACGACATGAAACACCATATAATAATCACTTTATAAGACAAGAAAATAAAGTATTCACAAGTCATATGTTAGCACACGCACGCGTAGAATAAATACTATAGTTATAATGGTTGTTATTATATAATTGCATATAAGAGTAATATAAATAATATGTAATAGTACAATGCTGACTCAGCTAACACAATAATGAAGCTGAAAACCGAAATCAGATTCATAGGCATGTCTGCCATTTGTGATATTTGGTTTTATCGAGGCATCTTCTATTGTTGTAAACTTTTTTCATTTAATATTGACTTCATTCTTTATTATATGTAAACAAAAACAAAAAAACAATTTTAAATTTTTTTAAATAACGGATATACTTTATCTTTTTATACTTTAAATATATTATTATCTCTCTCTCTTTAATTATCAGATTCTATTGAATTTTTCTCTAATATCTTTTTATAAAATTATTTTCAACTTTTAAAATGCTTTAATTATATTTTTCCAAATTTTATCCTTAGTTATATTATATATATTTTTGCAATTTATAATAATTACACTTTTATAAATATTAATTATTTCTCTTTTATAAAAAAATATATTTATTGTATCAATAATTTAATACTTTAATTGTTTTTCTTAATTAGACTAATTAAAATTACGAATCTTATATTTAAATACAAAGGTAGTAGTTATTTAATTAATTTAAATATTATTATTTTTTATAATAAAAATTAAAATGTTTGCTATATTAATACATATTAACATGCTATCTTTGAGGGTATGAAAAATGATCTACAATATAGAATTTAAACTTTTTTATGATAAAGTTATGATAAACAAATATCTATACGCATAGTTTATGATTAATATGATTAAATAAAACTTCTTAAATTCATTTTTAGACAGCACTTAAAAAATTCTTAATTTAACTGAATTGATTTCAATTTCTTATAAGGAGCATCTCAAAAGTTTTAGACAACTCAGATATCAATTTTGTTACTATATTGAAACCTATAACAATTATTTATGAGTTATTAGTTTTGTAGTGTGAAGTACAAATATTTATTTATTTTACTTTATAGGTTTTAAATATGATTAATAAATTTTTTATGCCATATCAAATTTTAATAAATTATATATTATAATTTACATCAGATTTATTATTTTACCACATATACATAAAATTATTATTAAATAAATATAATTTATAAATTTGAAAATAGAAAAGTTAATTCAAAATAATTTACGTTAAATTGAATCAATTAAATTTTTTACCTCTAAACTATTTAAAACAATACTCTGAATATCCCTACGATGAATATACATATTTTCTTTCTAAATATTTATTATGATTTTTTATAGACAAAATAATGTCATGTTTGAACTAAATTAAAAAGAGATAACCTATCAATATCGATATTGTTAGTTGAGATGTTAAAAACAATTATATTTTAGATTTAAAAATATATTTGACATAATAATTGAAACGGAATTTTTTTCGATCCTGTAGTTTTACTTTTCAAGACGATTCAATTTTTTTTAAAGTTGTTTTTATGTTTTTTAAATAATTTAAATTATATTTGATAATGTGATATGTTGATTTAGCTAGATTAAAAAACTAATAAAATTATAAAAAAAACATTCAATCATTAAAATTGAAAAAAAATAATATTAGCAACAACTTTTCATGTCCAAATTAACAATGTCATATTATCAAATTTCAAATCAAATATAATATCAATTCATTCAAAGCTGAATTGTAAGATAAAAACATTAATACTTTTAAAATTGAGTAATTAAAGCCTCATATTAGAAATGAGGAGAAATGAGGAGATTAAATTTCTTTAAAAATCAAAATAAATAATCAAAAATACATTGAAACATAAACTGTTCGACATTTTGATAAATAAAATATGTCAACTGAATTGTATTAGTCGAATCAGAAAAATATATGTAGTTAATTCTAAAATCAATTTTTGACAATATCGTCTCTTTGGTTTGTGTTTTGGTACAATATATATATTTTAAACCCTAACAAATAAAAGTTTGTTGTTTTGAGTCATTAAAACAGAGTTAAGAAAACATGTTTATGTTCATATAACTAAAGCAAACACTAGTGAGAGAGAGTGAAACAAGTTACCAACCTCGGATATTGTAATGGTAGGAAGAAGAACATTGAGATGAAGATGCAAACGTTGAAGAAAACTTGTGCCACAGTTACAAACTCTTTCAACTTCTATATTTCGCATTCTCTCTTCATGGTAATTCTCAACCTTTGATGTCACAACCTCACCATTTATATTTCCTCGAGATTCAGAACCATTGCACATGCTTCTCCCAAACCTTTTGCAAAATAAGATAGAAAACTTAAATTAACTTTATAAAGTACAATACAACACACCAATTTCATTCATGGATAATATATATTGCATGTCAACATTATAAAAACCACTTTAGGAACCAAAAAAACAACGGCAAAAACATTGATCCTCTCCCTCTCGCGAAAAAGAGAAAAAGGCAAAAAGAATTATTAGAATGTCTTAAAAGTGATGAAATGTAAAGTAAATTAAAAAAAAAAATTATCAACTTGGTTTTGAAATGATTGAGTGTTTAAACTATCGAGTTTTCATGTAGCCAAAGAAATCCCATAAAGAAAAGCTTAGCTTATCTTATTATAATAGTATATAATAATAATAATAATAATAATAATAATAATAATAATAATAATAATAATAATAATAATAATAATAATAATAATAATAATAATAATAATAATAATAATAATAATAATAATAATAATAATAATAATAATAATAATAATAATAATAATAATAATAATAATAATAATAATAATAATAATAATAATAATAATAATAATAATAATAATAATAATAATAATAATAATAATAATAATAATAATAATAATAATAATAATAATAATAATAATAATAATAATAATAATAATAATAATAATAATAATAATAATAATAATAATAATAATAATAATAATAATAATAATAATAATAATAATAATAATAATAATAATAATAATAATAATAATAATAATAATAATAATAATAATAATAATAATAATAATAATAATAATAATAATAATAATAATAATAATAATAATAATAATAATAATAATAATAATAATAATAATAATAATAATAATAATAATAATAATAATAATAATAATAATAATAATAATAATAATAATAATAATAATAATAATAATAATAATAATAATAATAATAATAATAATAATAATAATAATAATAATAATAATAATAATAATAATAATAATAATAATAATAATAATAATAATAATAATAATAATAATAATAATAATAATAATAATAATAATAATAATAATAATAATAATAATAATAATAATAATAATAATAATAATAATAATAATAATAATAATAATAATAATAATAATAATAATAATAATAATAATAATAATAATAATAATAATAATAATAATAATAATAATAATAATAATAATAATAATAATAATAATAATAATAATAATAATAATAATAATAATAATAATAATAATAATAATAATAATAATAATAATAATAATAATAATAATAATAATAATAATAATAATAATAATAATAATAATAATAATAATAATAATAATAATAATAATAATAATAATAATAATAATAATAATAATAATAATAATAATAATAACCTATGTTTTTTTTGATAAATAAATATTTTATTAATGAAAGTACAAAAAGTACTCAAACTCATACACAAATCAACAAAAATAGTATAATAATTTAGATGGTTTGTAACTAACAAATAGAATTTGTCTCTAACAATGTTTTAATTCGTAGACCACATCACATGAATATAATTTTAATACAATAGTTACAATAGTGTTCGAAATTACATCTCATCACTTGAATATAAATTATAGTGAAAACTTTATCGTAATCATACAAAGACTACAACAAACTCCATCATATAATTATATTGTCTCTATCTTATGAGTTTATGTTTTGATTGAATGACTTTTGCCCTTGATTTTGTTTATATCGTTATTGTGTCTCATATTTGATTTTGCATCTTAGGATAAATTTATTTTACACACGCATAAATCAAAGTGTTTGGTTATAGTTTAAACAATATATTTCAAGTCAATCCATAGAATTTTTTAATCATAAACTATATTTGAGAACGATTCATCTCCGCAACCCTTGCATTTGCTTGGCGAGCAAATTGAGCAGTGTGACGAGGGCTATTGACACACGGCCCCCGTGGTGGTGGTGGTGGTTGATTCTCCGCCATGGTGATAACTTCTCCTAACACGGGAGGTGTAGAAGAAGTAGATGTTTCTCCTCTTTCTTGCCTTTGCCTAGCTTGTCTTTTCCTTCTTTTAGCACTACTATTAAGTCTTCTAGCCGTCCTTTCAATTTCGGGATCGAAAAGGAGTTGATCGGCCGGAGTACTTCCTCGCATAAACTAATTCCTGAAAAAGTCTAGCCACACAAAAGAAACAAAGAGAGATTAGTAGAAAAATGTCTTAAAACACACAACTATTGCTATACTAGCAATATCAAACGCCAATCCCCGGCAACGACGCCATTTTGTTGTAGGTTTCCCGCGAACAAGTATTTTTAATTATCGATTCCACAGGGATTGGTGTATATTGTAGTCTTTCAACAGAAAAGTGTATTTTAAGATGAAAGTAACCAAATGGTTTGTTTCCTAATCTACTAGTAACATGAATTTTCAAACAAGTAACTAAATTAATCTTTTCAAAAGAGAGTTATGGTTTGGATTCAAGAGAGTTGGAGTTTGTTTGTAATTTATGGAAGCATGTCAAGATAAGTTTCATTGACCTAATTGTTGCGGCGGTATAAGCGGCAAGCAAAGAGTTGGTATTATTTTTACCGGGTGATATATACCGGTTAGGTTATATCGTATCGTGTCCACAGAGATTGGTTATTGATTCGTCGTTCGACAATTCTACCGTTAATGAGTTTGGGATTAAAAGAAATGAAAATAAAAGACAAAAAGTAAATGAACAAAAGTATAAAGGATAGAACTTTATCCGAACGAATGTAAACTACCCACATCGACTTAAATCTACCACCCATGTCATACTCGGCCTACAATACTCGTCCGTGTCATCACATACCTCTCACAATCTAAGCTATTCCTAACCCAAATTGAGAATCCTCCTAAATCATCTCAATATCCATCCCCGCATACCGACAACAAAGAAGTCAATCGTCACCTCCATACCCATTCCTGGCATACTTCACCGACGCAGAGGCATTAAGTTCGGGTACTCTATAGTGAATGTTAGATCTAAACCCATTCCTAGCATTCAGAAACTAATAGATAATCATCCTAGGTAAGAATCTAAGCAATCTATTTCTAGCAAAGCTCAAATCCCTAACATAAAGTAAAAACCTAAGATAATCACCGACACAAATTCGTAAAGCAAACTTTATACAACGCCAAGGGCGACAAATATACATGAGTTAGAGTAGATATACATACAAAACCCAACAAAAGACATTACAAAGAGAAGAGAAGAAGAGGAACCAAACATTTCTTGGTTTGTCAACACCAATCGACGAGGGATTCGACTCCGGATCATCAAAATGCAAGCTCCAATGTTGTTTTCCAAGCAAATCTATCAAAAATATGAGGTTGATGGTGTTGGGACTCAAAAATACCCAACCCATAACCTAAAAATGTGTTTTGAGCCCCTTTTAAAGAATTCTGATGTCGCAGGTCGCGCTCAGCGCGCTATTCGCGCTAAGCGCGGTCTGCTATTTTCAGCATTTTATTTTTGTCGTATCTTGAGAACCGTAACTCGGAATTGCGCCCGGTTTGAAGCGTTGGAAAGCTTATTCAATGCTCTATCCAACCATGAAGAAATATCAACCAAATTTATGATTTTTATTGTGTTGAATTTGAGCTTTATTCGTTGATCAATTGTGCAAAATCGCACTCTTGAAGCTTAGCCTTTGACCTTTATTACTCAATGCTCCAATTATGAATGAATACCTATAAAAGAGATGAAAAACTATCAAATGATACAATATTTACACAAAAACTCAATTATTCTATTATGTACACAAATATACTAAAAGCGGGGATTATTCGACTAAATATCAACAAAAGAACGGATAAGTGCCACAAAATGTATATACAAAATAACTACATTTTGGCACTTATCAACTCTCCCCAACTTGAAACATTGTTTGTCCTCAAACAAAGTCAAATAACTCAAAGAAACAAAGAATGATAATCAAATAATCACGAATCAACAAGTTTTGAAAACGGAAAACAAATGTATGGTTCAAACGAAAAATGTACACGACAAATACAAACTTACCACCATACTACAACAATAACATATAAACGAAACAAATCCTAAGTACAAAAATCATGCAAAACATTCTAAACAAAACAAGCTCAATCATGAATCACGCCTAGCAAAAATTCATCGGTAGATGAAGAACACACAAAGGTGAGGGATAAAAAACACTCCTCCACAATCTTGCAAACAATAGACCAAATTATGCATTCATCCAAAAACGTATTGAAAATACAAATGCAAGAATCACAAGGGCTTTTCAAGGTTGTAATGTGGCTTGGTTAACAAACAAGTGATAAGTCCTAAAGCTAATCGAAACAAAAACTTGCCTAAACCTAAGGGAGTGATCAACTCACAGAGTTCCAAACAATATAATTTCAATCAAACTTATTCTTCATCACAAATTTCACACCAAACACACCTCACTTATTAACATAACATTATTCCTACTCTTTTTGTTTTTCTTTTTCAAAACTTTCTCTTTTTTTCTTTTTTTCTTCTTTTTTCTCTCTTAACATCATACCAACCACAACATAAGCACATAAACATTTCTCTCCCCAACTTGAATTCAACCAACATTAATGTGTGAATACTCCCTACTTTCTAAGGCAAGGTAAAAATCCATACAACAACATATAGTTGAGGGTTCAAGAAACAAAGAAATCAACATCCATACAAAAAGGGTGAATTGACACTCATAGAAAAGCATCAAGTTCAAATAAAAATGGATGTTGATAAAAGTTCAAAGGGACTAACAAAGGATCACACACTCACAAGGTGAATTGAATATTTGGCCAAGGTAGTTATGCTCAAAATCAAACAAAATGCCTTGATCATTTTCTTGCAATCATACAATCAACACAAAATAAAAGATTAAGCATAATAAAATCTAGTTAAAACAAGAATGTGGACTCTCATATGTAAACAATGGAAAGCTTCCTCACATTTATGGGTAAAAAGGGAACTAAAGTGATTCAACTCATGAGCAAGTAATGCAAAAAGAATGAATAGCATGGTAATTATACAAATGATAAATTTCCTAAATATGTTATGCTATAGAAAGCGATAAACGAGTACCTGACGTGTACCAACTTTGAAAACTATCATTATCATACATCCGCGAGTTGAAACAATCAAACTCGGAAAATCACCTCAAAAGTCTTCAAGTTACCGAACCAAAATTTGAGTCCAAAAAACAACAAAAGAATTAGAAAAACAATACTAATTTTATTAAATACAAAAAGCCTTGGTGAAAGTGGGAAAAAGGAAAACCAAGTGAAATTTTAAAAGAATTCACTGGCCCTGCATAGTAGAGCGCTAAGCGCCACACCAGAAAATGATAAAGAATGCAGCTATGCAAGCTCCACTTACACACCTATACAATCTCATTTACACATCTAAATAATATTTACAATACATACACACTTCCACAAGCTAAAACACTACAAACTTGTGGAAAATAACAAATTGACATAACAAAACAAAAGCAAATAACAATACAAAAACTTGGTGAAAATGAATTAACAAGTTGAAAAGTGAAAGTTTGAAATTAAGAGCAAGTCCTATTTCAACTTGTTAAAACATAAGTCACCAAACAACATAAACAAACATAAACAAAAACAAAGAAAAACATGCTTGTTTTACGTCGTAAGCTCGACGCCTTTATTGTGCGAGCACTAGTAACCTCCTCTCGTCATGCCATGGTATTGCCACACTGTGCAAACCTAAAGAAAGTGTCCTAACAACCACACAACAAACGTTACGAGTACGAGACAATTCACAACATCACATAAAAACTAAGAAAATCATAAATATGTACAAGTATGGAAAGTAAACACATAACATGTAACATATACAAGTTCATATACAAAGTCTATACAACATATACATTAATTACAAAACTCAAAAACAACAGAATTATCGCAATACAAAACCAATAAAACCAATCCCGCGCCATTTTGTTGCGGCGGTATAAGCGGCAAGCAAAGAGTTGGTATTATTTTTACCGGGTGATATATACCGGTTAGGTTATATCGTATCGTGTCCACAGAGATTGGTTATTGATTCTTCGTTCGACAATTCTACCGTTAATGAGTTTTGGATTAAAAGAAATGAAAATAAAAGACAAAAAGTAAATGAACAAAAAGTATAAAGGATAGACAGCTTATCCGGAACGAATGTAAACTACCCGTCACTGACTTAAATCTACCACCCATGTCATACTCGGCCTACAATACTCGTCCGTGTCATCACATACCTCTCACAATCTAAGCTATTCCTAATCCAAATTGAGAATCCTCCTAAATCATCTCAATATCCATCCCTGGCATACCTCGACAACAAAGAAGTCAACTGCGTCACCTCCATACCCATTCCTGGCATACTTCACCGATGCAGAGGCATTAAGTTCGGGTACTCTATAGTGAATGTTAGATCTAAACCCATTCCTAGCATTCAGAAACTAACAGATAATCATCCTAGGTAAGAATCTAAGCAATCTATTTCTAGCAAAGCTCAAATCCCTAACATAAAGTAAAAACCTAAGATAATCACCGACACAAATTCGTAAAGCAAACTTTATACAACGCCAAGGGCGACAAATATACATGAGTTAGAGTAGATATACATACATAACCCAACAAAAGAGATTACAAAGAGAAGAGAAGAAGAGGAACCAAACATTTCTTGGTTTGTCAACACCAATCGACGAGGGATTCGACTCCGGATCATCAAAATGCAAGCTCCAATGTTGTTTTCCAAGCAAATCTATCAAAAATATGAGGTTGATGGTGTTGGGACTCAAAAATACCCAACCCATAACCTAAAAATGTGTTTTGAGCCCCTTTTAAAGAATTCTGATGTCGCAGGTCGCGCTCATATTCGCTAAGCGGTCCGCTATTTTCAGCATTTTATTTTTGCCGTATCTTGAGAACCGTAACTCGGAATTGCGCCCGGTTTGAAGCGTTGGAAAGATTATTCAATGCTCTATCCAACCATGAAGAAATATCAACCAAATTTATGATTTTTATTGTGTTGAATTTGAGCTTTATTCGTTGATCAATTGTGCAAAATCGCACTCTTGAAGCTTAGCCTTTGACCTTTATTACTCAATGCTCCAATTATGAATGAATACCTATAAAAGAGATGAAAAACTATCAAATGATACAATATTTACACAAAAACTCAATTATTCTATTATGTACACAAATATAATAAAAGCGGGGATTATTCGACTAAATATCAACAAAAGAACGGATAAGTGCCACAAAATGTATATACAAAATAACTACATTTTGGCACTTATCACTAATTTCATATGCATTCAATTAATCAAGTAATGAATATAGTAGATGATTTCTATAAATACATATCCTCTCAATCTTGTAGATTTCCCACCAAGATTGTGAATGTTATCATGTTAATCTTTGCATGATCCCTCACTACAACTATTGACATGATAATTATTAAGTTCAATATTTGTAAACACTAACACACAAATCTATCCCTAGCATTTGTTCATTAGTGGATGAATATCTTAGGTCTACTTTGAAGTATTCTTTTCCAAGCAAGACTCAAAGCATAAAAATGAAGAACAGATATTCAACTATATTAATCATCAACCATGTTCATACACAAATGGATTAAGAGAAATACATACTAGTTAGATCAACTACCTCTAATCTTGACACAAAAAGAACTTAGCCACTCATTTCCATGGCTGCTTTGCTCTCAAGATTGTTGGTAGAGATGATGAACATGAAGAATCAATGATGAAGAACTATGGTTTTTCTTACAATTCTTGCCCTAATTTTACACAAATGAAAGATAATTATGATGATGTGAAGTTCCACCCTTTTTCAAGCCAAAAGTCAGCTGAAATGATGGAGTTGGTGGCCCAAAAAGGTGAAATCATGGGTCTGTCCTTTTTCATTTTTCGCACCGCTAAGCTTTATATGCGCGGCCATGCGCAATGCAACCGATGATGTGCGATCGACCTAATGTGTCTAACGGTATCTTAACTGCAAGTGCACAGCCTATCACGGTAAGATTGTCGAATCCACAGGGACTTTGTAATCACTCTAGTGCGGGAAAGTAATGCTAGTTTAGCTAAGGCGGAAATTGTCACGTTTGGTTTTGGGAAGGTTAAGGAAGGTAAACTAATTGATTTTAAATTAATAATGAAATGAAATGGTCGGTATGTAATAGGATGGACCTAGGGATCTAATCGAACTTAAGCGTATAAGGATGGTTCGAATAAAGATTCATTGTCTTTTTGTCTGAAACCATTGATGTTGGCTCTGAGCATAGCAGTTTTGCTAGGAGGAAAGTATCTAGCTAAGAAGACTTTCTTCAACTCATCCCAAGTGGTGATTGAGTTTGAAGGAAGAGATTGGAGCCAAGCGCGAGCTCTGTCTCTTAAAGAAAAGGGAAATAGGCACAATCGTATCGCCTCAGGGTTTACTCCATTCGCAACGCTGCCAACACAAATGTAAATTCGGGTCGAAGGCTCCAAAACTGGTTCTCACGAACGGCGGAAAGCAATAGCGAGGCAGCATGGGCTCCGCTTGAGAAGGAACTGCGTAATCCTTAAGAGGACGAGGTGGATCAGCCATTCTTCGTAATTCGTCGAGATCTAGAAGTTTAGACGGAGGAAGATTGTGGAGCTCACGGTACTCCTGAATTCGTCTTCTAAATCGAAGATAACGCTCGGGGATCGCTTATTGGTATATGCAAAGGACTGCCTTGAGAGAGAGTACTTGGCATACACAAAGGGAAAAATAAATAGTTGCCTTAGTCTAGACAGTGCTACTTTAAGAGTGCACTAGTGACTAGATCAAAGTCCCCGGCAACGACGCCAAAAACTTGATGTGCGATCGACCTAATGTGTCTAACGGTATCTTAACTGCAAGTGCACAGCCTATCGCGGTAATAATAAAAGATTATCGAATCCACATGGACTTTGTAATCACTCTAGTGCGGGAAAGTAATGCTAGTTTAGCTAAGGCGGAAATTGTCACGTTTGGTTTTGGGAAGGTTAAGGAAGGTAAACTAATTGATTTTAAATTAATAATGAAATGAAATGGTCGGTATGTAATAGGATGGACCTAGGGATCTAATCGAACTTAAGCGTATAAGGATGGTTAACTTAGTTTATCTGTAGAATTAATCAGTTTAAAAACCCTCAACTCACACTTTCGTGGTCTTATCTCGGATTACACGTCTAAACTCTAAAGCCCTATACGTGCTTTCGCTAGCCTATAAGTGTTTCGAACATACTTTTTGGAAACTTAATTAATCCTAATTTGTTTTAAAGCGCTTTCACTGTATTTAAATCAAATGCCTAACTTTAGCTATCCGGTGAAAATCTCACACTTTCGTGGTCTCGATCCTAACCTATTTACTTTTCTTACTTTCGTAACAAAAAGGTTTTATTTTTAAGCATAAAAATTTATAACCAGAGCCTAAGTTAATTAAGGTTTTAGCCTAAGTTTGATCAGATACCTATTGTCTCTAACTATTCCATACCGACACTAAAGGTTTAGCTAGCCATGGAAATCGAAATAAATGAACAGGAAACAGAACTAAATAAACACAAAGCAGACATTATAAATAATAAATGAAACTTAAATTAATTAAATGATAGGTACTGTAATACAAATGTAAAATAAAGAACCTGAAAATAAAGCCAATACTTTAATCCTTCTTCCACAGATCAGAAACTTGGACTTGGTATTGGAAATACAAATGAATTCTGAAGCTTGAATAAAAATCCTAAACTAGAATAATAATTTCCTAATGTTGGAAATTATTATTTGGGCAGTGAAATTAAACAAAGGAAATAAACAATTGCAGAGGAAAATATAAACTGAAATAACAACTGGTTTGATTTCGGCAGAGCTTCCGCACAAGTAAAATCTCAAATGCTCTGTACGTTTTACTTTGAAGGTTGAGGTATTTATAGAAGAGTGCAACTGGCAGTTGGGAGGAATTGGACTCGTAGCTTCACTTGAATTTCTCCAAAAATATAGGGACGTGGTTGAACGTGGCTTTCATTGAGGTTGAGAAAAATCAGGAGTTTAAAAACTCCTTCTGTTAAGCTTCTCCATGTTCTGCACGTTTTGAAAACTGATATAATGCGCGTTACATTCGTGGCAGATGTGTTACGAGCAGGTTCCATGCTTTCCCGTGTTACGGTCGTGGCCAAGGTGTTACGGTCGTCACGCGCTCCATGAATGCCTTACGGTTGTGCCATATGGCTGACGACCGTCACAGCTACAAAATTTGCATTTCTTTGACAGATTCATCTTTTTCTTCTGTTCTTCGATGCTATCTTGCATTGTTTCATGTTTTCTTCTGTTTTGAGCTAAGTTATGTAATACCTGCAAAAATTCATGACAAACTCGAAATATTCGGGAGTTAATCGGGTCAAAATAATACAAAACGGGTTAATTTCATGGTAAATAAACGATACGATTTCGTGTTATCAGCTGAGTGCGACCTGAAGCATGCTCCTTCATCCAAAAATATCTTCAAAAAGAATCATCCCTAAAGCTCTTCAAGTGTCCTTGAATCCAAGCTTAGGAGAATTAATCAATAAAAACCTACAATTAGAAGTAAACTAAGTTAAATAATATATTATAAACAAAAACTAAATAAAAACATAATTAAACCAAAATACTAGAATAAATACTACTAATTATATAAAAAGGCATTGTTAAGGACCACAAAATCATGTACAAAATAACTACAATTTGGTCCTTAACAACTCTCCCCAACTTACTTCTTTGTTTGTCCCCAAACAAAAGTCAATAATCTCCCTAAGCAAGATGAAACAAAATGTAAGCATGCAACTCACACAAGAATGATGGTTCAAACTCGACAAACCCGACAAAAGCACACATCGATCGCTTCTTCGAAACACAACATGGATATGAATTAAGTTCTAAACACAATATATCAACACATGTAACATAATAAAAGATATGTTCACACTTGAATCACCTAATCATTTCTTCAATATTCATGAAGAACAAAATGCATATTTACAAAGGACTAAACACTCTCACTAATAGTCATGCACATCCAGAATAATTCATGCATTCATCGAAACAAGTTAAATGACAAAATGGAAACAAAGATCACTAAGGACTTTCAAGGTTGTAACTTGGCTTAGGTTAGAAACAAGGGATATTTAAGTACAAGGCATTGAAACGAATTGGGTTAAAGAATATGAAGAGCATTTCACAACTAATTCCCACTTCCTTCTTATTATTCACAACCTCTTTTCTTTTTCACACAATGATCCTTTTTTTTTCTTTTCATATACAAATTTTTCTTCTTTTGTATTTTTCTTTTCTCTACTCTCTTTTTTTCTTTCTTTAGGATCATTGTGTGATCAATTCTAGGTTCTTTTTGATCCACCTCCCCAACTTCATTTATATCAATCCTTTTTTATTCAAGAACATGCTCTTCAAGAGTTAATCAACAAAAAGGGTTGGTATTCACAAACAAGAAAAATTTATAGAATGAATTATCATTGAATTTTCAAAGATTATCAACAACTATTAAGTGGCCTACTTAACAATTAGTTGATTTGATAAATTCATCCTACAAATACTATTTAAGCTCAAAAGGGTTCACAAGGATTCACTCACTCACGGTTAGTTGAAGCCCTTTTGGAATTGATGGTTTTTCTCATAATGCACAAAAATTTGCCTTGATCATCTCTAAGTTTCCAAATTATCACAAACAAATAAAGATTAAGCATGAATCACACGAGTTAACAAAACTATTAGACACTCAATATTTGGTAAAAAGTGGAAGCTTCTCACCTATGTGGTTTGAGTCCTAATGATTCGAATGTGAACACAAATTTTTTGTACATGCCAAGATATTTTGCATAAAGCACAAATTTCATAGACATGTTATTATTCTACAAAACGATTAAATATGTACCTTATTCGTGGATTGAGTCGAGAATTTTATCATCACCATCACTTTGGTGAAACACACTTACTTGCTTTGGAGTACCGTTGAAAAATCGGACAAACCAAAAGAAGTAATATACAAAATAGATAAACTATAATCTAAAAATAGAAATAAAGTAGAACAAAATAAAATAAAATAAAACAACTAAAATAAAATAAAAGACACCCCAAAATGGTGTTTAAAACTAAAAAGTACTTAGGCTCCATGCCTACAAAATATCAATTGGAATTACAAGCCTATCCCAAAAATGGATGGCAACCAACAAAATCCAAAAGTTTAAAACTAAAATGCGAAAAATAAAAACTAAAAACTAAAAAGTGCTGAAAGTAAAATAAAAACAAGAAAAATAAAAGATCAGTCTGAAGCCTTGAGGATAGAATCTCCAGGAGTCTCAGAACCAGAATCCGAACTGCCCTCTCCATCATCCTCACTTTGATCATCACCATCAGCATCGCCCACCTCCTCCTCTACATTTGGCCCGACCGACCAACCAAAGATAAGCACTAAGTCGCCGCCTGCGAGTGAAATGGTTCACCCCCTCTCGATCCGCAGCAAGGTGCTCCATGCTCTCGTGCATATACATAAATGCTCTCTGATGAGCAAGATGCATTTGCCGGTTCCATTCTTCGGAGGGACTGGCCTGAGGAAGTGCAGCAGCTACTGGAACAACCTGGACAACAGAGTTATCATCCAGGGCCCTACAATATCGATCACAGTAGTGATAATCAATGATTCCATCAATAGTAAGGTGCCCCAAAGCAGGAAAGACAACCTTTGCCCTTTTCAGAAGGCCCATAATCAACCCAGGATAAGTTAGGGCACATTTTATACGCTCTCCCCTAGAGGTATAACTCAATGTGACCCTCTTCAGCTTATTTGCAATAAGCCGACCAAAATCAATTTTCTCCTCATCGAGCATGTAAGCAATTAGGCCGGCCGTCTCCATGGGAATCGAAGATGTGTGGCTTCGAGGTCTCAGATTATACAGAGCCACACACATCAGTACTCGGGCACTAGTCTTCAGGCTGGACCGGTTGAATTTCAAAGGTTGCCTAGCCCTGTTCAATTCATATGAGTGCCCAGACAAACAAAGCTTCCTCCGCAGCATAGCATGATCCCAGTTACCACAAGCCAGGTGGTCGTGGTAGATATCCAACTGATCCTCTAGGGCTGTCCAATTTATGCCCATGTAGCTATTGATGGCGGTGTGAGAGAAAGAAACCAACTTCCCCCTCACAACAGAAGTGAAAGGAAAGTATTTCCCTTCGGCCAGAATGGCGTTTGCGTAGAACTCCCTCACAAGCTCCACATTCACCTTCGTCTGGTGCTTACATAGAACACCCAAATCATAGTTAGAAAGAATAGCATCGGGCGTTGCATAGTGGCCCTGCTCTCGGAGCCAGATAATTCTCTCCGTCCATATATTGCGCTCCTCAAGCTCTTTGTATCGAGCCTCCTGAGCAGGCCCCCGGAAGCGATCTCCATCAAAAGGAAGCGAGCGAGATGACCCAGCCCCGGCGGAGGAAACTCTTTGTCGTTTTGGAGCCATCTGAAAAACAACACAAAAACCAATGAGAAAGTGACACCGAAATGTCCGTTAGTGATAATTCAGGCAAACAGCAGTAGAAACCATGCAACCAAAGCATCTAGACACAACGGACGAATCAAAAACACAGCAGAAGAATTTTTCAGATTAAGCGCTCTGCGATTTTCTTCTATAAAAACAGAAATTTCTCCACACAAACAGGACTACTAGCAAAGAAAATCCTAATCTAAGTCTTCTCTACAATCTAAACAACCTAATTCTAAGAGAAAAATCAAAAAATTCCTAAACCTAGGTGTTCAAAATCTAACCTAAACATGAAAATTTAACGAAATTGAAAGGAGAAAAACATAGAGACACTTACTTAGATGCTTGGGGGAATGATTAGCCAAAGAAATTTGCAAGAACTTGTTGATTTTGGGTTGAGGATTTTTGGGATTCTTGAGAGAGTTTGAAAGAAGAGGGAAAAGTGAAAAGGAAAACTTACTTTAACCCTATTTTATTTACAATTACTCAAGATTAAGTTGGGCCCAAGAAAAAACCGTTTTTTCAAAATATTTTTTTATCTCGGTCGCTAAGATGAAAGTTTCGGATGGGTCAAAATGCGTGCTAAGCGCGACCTGCAGAATTCTGCATTTTTCTGAAAAATAGCAAATTGATTACTTGGACAAGTCAAAATGAGTGCAATAAAGAATACTTACAATGTTGGGGTGCCTCCCAACAAGCGCTTTGTTTAACGTCGGTCGAGCTCGACGGTTCGGGATGATCAAGGATCATTGAACGGAATGGCACTAACAACACGATTTACTCCTCCTCCATGGTAAACCTCTATGATCTCCTCATCAGTAGCATCTATATGGAAAGTGTCTTGTTTGTCCTTGGGATGCTTTACGTCTTCAAAGACATTGAAAGTCACCTCTTTATCTTGCACTCTTACTTTCATAACCCCATCGTCGACATCAATCATCATGCGAGCCGTCTTCATGAATGGCCTTCCAAGAATTAATGGCACGTCTCGATCCTCCTTCATGTCAATCACGACAAAATCCACCGGAAATAGAAATTTGTCCACCTTGACAACCATGTCATGAGCAACTCCATAAGGTGAAATGGTTGACTTATCGGCAAGTTGCAAAGTCATATTGGTAGACTCTATCCTGAGATTTCCCAATCTTTTCACAATAGACAACGGGATTAAATTTATGCTAGACCCCAAATCAATCAAACCATTACCCTTGAAGGTATCTCCAATGGCCACCGGCAACGTGACACTCCCCGGACGAATTCCTTCACTGGAAGAGCTTGTTTGATTATGGAACTACAATTAGCATCAAGAAATATTGTCTCCTTATCCTTGTGCCTCTTCTTCCTTGTAAGCATATCCTTCATAAATTTCACATATTTCGGCATTTGCTCCAATGCTTCGGAAAATGGAATATTTATGTGAAGTTGTTTAAAGATATCCAGAAACCGAGCATATTGTCTTGCCTTCTCCTTCTTTGACGGAGCATGAGGGTAAGGTAAATTTTGAATGGGAGCTGAGCTTTCTTCTTTACTTCCCTTTTTACTCTTCCTTGCATTCTTCTCTTTCTTTTTACTTCTTTCACCATTCTCCTTCCCCTTTTCAACTAAGTTTACCTCCTCTATAACTTCATCGCTTTCATTTTCAACTAAAACTTCCGACTCATCCTCCTCTACAACTTCATCGCTTTCACAACTCGTCATCTCATTTCCACTTATAGTGAAAATTGCCTTGCAATATTCTTTCGGGTTTGCTTGAGTGGTTGGAGAAAATGAGGTCGAAGCCTTTTGTTCGGAAATTTGCTTAGCTAGTTGCCCCATTTGAGTTTCCAAATTCTTGATAGATGCCTCCGTGCTCTTTTGATTAGCCATAGAAGCTTGCATAAATTGAGCTAGAGTGTCTTGAATGTTGGAAGATCTCACTTGATTTTGAGGTTGATTTTGTGGTTGAGTTTGATTTTGATTTTGAGTTTGATATGGATGTTGCCTACCTTGATTGTTGTTGTCTTGTCTCCACCCGCCTTGATAACCTTGGTTACCCCTTTGTTGGTAACCTTGGCCTTGTTTTTGATAAGGGTAAGGAGCTCGTTGTTGGTATCCTTGCCCTTGGTTGGCCATATAGTTTGCTTCCTCATTTTCCGGAGGACAAAATCCGGTTTTATGATCCCCTTTACACAATTCACAACAAGCTATTTGGTGAGCTTGCTTTCTTGATGTTCCTTGCAACTCCATGATTTGTTGCGGAAGCCTAGCCATTTGTTTTGTCAATTCTTCAACTTGTTTCGCAAACAATTTGTTTTGCGCTACAAGTGCTTCGTGACTCGAGCCAATTTATAGAACTCCCGTTTTCACTTGTACACCTCCTTGATCATGTTGAGTTTGGTGATCATTCCTCCCCATCTTCTCAATTATTTGGATTGCTTCATATGGTGTTTTTGCCATCAAAGAACCTCTCGCCGTAGCATCCAACAACAATTTGTGTTGAGGTTGGAGACCATTTCGGAAAATATGAATTTGGGTAAGCTCGTCAAAACCATGGCTAGGACACTTCCTAAGCATAGACTTGTAACTTTCCCAAGCCCTATTCAAAGGCTTGTTTACTCCTTGTGAAAATACCGAGATTGCGGTCTTTGCCTCCATGAAACGTGATTGAGGGAAAAATCTTTCAAGGAATTTTTCCTCCAAAACATTCCAATTTGTCATTGTCTCTTGCAATTGGTCTAGATACCAATCTTTTTCCTTCCCCACTAGAGAATGAGGGAAGAGCCTTTGAAAGTATTGCTCTTCTTGGTCTTCCGGAGCCCCGGCCGCTCCTGCGATCTCATAGAACTTAGTAAGGTGGGTGTAAGGATCCTCATGGTCATGGCCATGAAAAGGACTTGCATAAAGAAGTTGAAGCAAGCCCGTCTTCATCTCCGCAACCCTTGCATTTGCTTGGTGAGCAAATTGAGCAGTGTGACGAGGGCTATTGACACACGGCCCCCGTGGTGGTGGTGGTTGATTCTCCGCCATAGTGATGACTTCTCCTAACACGGGAGGTGTAGAAGAAGTAGATGTTTCTCCTCTTTCTCCTCTTTCTTTCCTTTGCCTAGCTTGTCTTTTCCTTCTTTTAGCACTACTATTAAGTCTTCTAGCCGTCCTTTCAATTTCGGGATCGAAAAGGAGTTGATCGGCCGGAATACTTCCTCGGATAAACTAATTCCTGAAAAAGTCTAGCCACACAAAATAAACAAAGAGAGATAAGTAGAAAAATATCTTAAAACACACAACTATTGCTATACTAACAATATCAAACGCCAATCCCCGGCAACGGCGCCATTTTGTTGTAGGTTTCCCGCGAACAAGTATTTTTATTTTATCGATTCCGCAGGGATTGGTGTATATTGTAGTCTTTCAATAGAAAAGTGTATTTTAAGATGGAAGTAACTAAAGGGTTTTTTTCCTAATCTACTAGTAACATGAATTTCCAAACAAGTAACTAAATTAATCTTTTCAAAAAAGAGTTATGGTTTGGATTCAAGAGAGTTGAAGTTTATTTGTAATTTATGGAAGCATGTCAAGATTAGTTTCATTGACCTAATTTCATATGCATTCAATTAATCAAGTAATGAATATAGTAGATGATTTCTATAAATACATATCCTCTCAATCTTGTAGATTTCCCACCAAGATTGTGAATGTTATCATGTTAATCTTTGCATGATCCCTCACTACAACTATTGACATGATAATCATTAAGTTCAATATTTGTAAATACTAACACACAAATCTATCCCTAGCATTTGTTCATTAGTGGATGAATATCTTAGGTCTACTTTGAAGTATTCTTTTCTAAGCAAGACTCAAAGCATAAAAATGAAGAACAAAGATATTCAACTATATTAATCACCAACCATGTTCATACACAAATGGATTAAGAGAAATACATACTAGTTAGATCAACTACCTCTAATCTTGACACAAAAAGAACTTAGCCACTCATTTCCATGGTTGCTTTGCTTTCAAGATTGTTGGTAGAGATGATGAACATGAAGAATCAATGATGATGAACTATGGTTTTTCTTACAATTCTTGCCCTAATTTTACACAAATGAAAGATAATTATGATGATGTGAAGTTCCACCCTTTTGTCAAGCCAAAAGTCAGCTGAAATGATGGAGTTGGTGGCCCAAAAAGGTGAAATCATGGGTCTGTCCTTTTTCTGTTTTTCGCAGACGCGCTTATGCTGCTAGTGCGCTCATGTAATGCTGAGCGACCAAGCATGCTCCTTCATCCAAAAATATCTTCAAAAAGAATCATCCCTAAAGCTCTTCAAGTGTCCTTGAATCCAAGCTTAGGAGAATTAATCAATAAAAACCTACAATTAGAAGTAAACTAAGTTAAATAATACATTATAAACAAAACTAAATAAAAACATAATTAAACCAAAATACTAGAATAAATACTACTAATTATATAAAAAGGCATTGTTAAGGACCACAAAATCATGTACAAAATAACTACAATTTGGTCCTTAACAGTAACCCTATTCGTTGGATGTAGAAGGGACATTCGAAGGGACATCAGATGGTCATAGAAGGCAACTTGTAGGAGTATCCTAGCACGTTCGAAGGGACGATCATCACTTTTCGTAGTCAACAATCGAGGGACGAGATCATGTATTCGTAGGCGACATCGTAGGTCTATGATCTTTGTATCGAAGGGACTATGATGATATGTTTCGTAGGCAACGGTGCTAGGATACCTCTACGTTCGAGGGACTTGACCATTTATTCGAAAGGCAACGAGAGAGAATTACCCTAAGGGGTGCGTGTGTGAAGAGAGTGTGTTAAATTCAGATATTTTATCTTGGAATTAGAAGTGCTCTACGTTCGTTTTTATCTTGCCATACACGCCTAGTTACTAGCAGTTTATAGGGTGCAGAAAGTAAATTGCGGAAAGTAAAGTGCGGAAAATATAAATCTACGCTATTACATGATAAAAACTTTGCGACCTATACATCCTTTCTAGAATTGTAAATGCGGAATAAGAAATAGATAATCGGAATAATAAGAAAATGTTAGCAAAATGTTTTGGAAATTAGTAGAAAAAATGTTTTTAGGTTAGTAATTCTAATTAGATGATAGAGTAATTTTTTGGGAATTTTCCGGATTGGTTTTAATGAGAAAAAGTAATTTAAAGTCAATTTTATGGTTAATTAACAATTAATTAAAATATGCATGCAAAAATATTAATTTTTATGTCAAAAATTAAATAAGCATTTTTCGGACCTAAATGCAAAAAGAAAATATTTTTGGTAATTTTTTAATGCATGAGAAAATTATTTGAAGAGAAAACAAATTAAATAGAAAAAATATGAAAAGAAATAGAAAATTGTTAGTTAGAAAAAGTGATAAAAAATTAAGTTGGTCCTTCTGATGTTTGAACCCGTGACCTGGAAGTCAATGGTTCAAAACTTTACCACCGGACCACACTGCACGTGGTGTTAGATCATGCCTCCAGTTGTTTTTATGGGGTATCCTGTGAAAACCTGAAATTGTAAAAAAAAGGAGCAAAAGGTGGGGTTTGAACTCGCGACCTTAGAGAGGGCAAGATACTTAAGAGCGTGCTGGCAACCGCTGGGGCAGCAATACATCCGTTCATTTTATTGGAAGCATAAATATATATATGAAATTAACTTCAAAAAATCAGATTTAAAATCAAAACACACGCGTGGGACCCCTAGATTCAAATCAACCAATCATGCACAGCCACGCAAGGAGTCAACGCTACGGACCTCGCCAGAAACATAATTCCGATCATCTTCTCCGGCGAGATGATTTTCAGAACCTGCAAAATAAAGCAAATAAACAAACAAGAAGGACCCTATCCCCCTAATTCGACCATTGCGAACACGATGGTGGTGTTCTTTTGTCCTGAAATGGCCTGGAAAGTGAGTTTCGAAACAAACAGACCTAGAAGCCCTAATAATGACAGTTTGTGGTTTCTGTGTTAAACCTCACATGTAAGGCATCAAACATGTTCTAATGGATGTCCTGAGATCATACAAACAATCGAAAACAGTTAGTAATGCATGAATTATGAAAATTGAATTTGAGAAAAATACCAAACCGGTGAGACTTGTTTGGCACGATCTGGAATGCTTTGGCTTCATGTAAAGGTTGGGATTGGCTCCTGGAATGCTAAGGAATGTAATGGAATGCTTGGATCATCTTGAAATCTGCTGGAAAATAGAATACGAATTTTGCAACTTTGAGAGAAGTTTGTGATTTTTAGGGTTGGCTCATGAGGCTAGGGTTTCGTCCTTTGGTCTTGTGAATGTGTTATGTATTTATAGAGCAAGATATTTGATCAAAAAGAATGAAAAAAGATATGGCTTTGAATGCAAAAATATTTTCTTGTTAATTTCCATCAAATCTTTCCAAAATTGGATTTCTCTTCCTTGTATGATCTTGCACGAATTTGGCATGGATTGTGGGCTTCCTTGGTCCTCAAGATAGATAGAAATCCAACCCAACTTGTTTTATACCTTGCTTTTATATTTTATTTAATTTAAAATTGAATTAAATGCTTTAAATTCAAAGATAAATTAAAAAAATAAGAAAAGGTCGTGGCAAAGTGCAAATAGGTCATGGATAACATTATGATCTAGTTTGGATCATAAAATTATAAGCCCATTTGGAAAAAATTTGCTTTTGTCAAGTATTTCTCTTTGTGCACCTCTTCAAAAATGCTCAACTTGTGCAAGGTGTATCTTGCTCAACTTTTAACATTTTTGGGTGTTCTTGGATATTTTGGAAAGCTCTAGATATCCTCTAAACAACCTCTTTGATTTTATCTCAATTGAAGTTTCCATGCTCAATAACACTCCTTTAAAAAATGTTGACTTTTTGTTGACTTTGAAAAGGACCTGTAATGTTTTGATCCATATCTTCCAAATGAAGCATTTTCTGACCAAGCTTGTGAGACATGAAGTTGTAGAGAATTGAATTCTCTTCAAAATGAGTTGTGGTGGGAAATTTTTTGATAAAGTATGTGAAAGTTATGCCTGGTCAAAGTTCTGTTGACTTTTTGTTCAAAAACCCTAATTTGGAAACTTTGACCTTTGATCAGATCTTGAGTTTTCTTGATGAATCATGATCAAACCCTGATCAAATGATGAATATCACTTCAAAATATTGATGTTGACCAAAAATTATGAAGTTTGACTGTATGTTGACCACAATTGATTTTTTGTCCAATACAATTGATTTTCAACCATCTGAGCAATTGTCTGAGGAAGCTTGACTTGTAAGGCTTGAAACTTGACATGGAGATTCTTTGAAACATATGATGAGGCATGATGACCACTTGAAGTGTTGGAAGTCCATCTTGATCTGAGGATGGCCAAACCCTAGTTTGGGTTGATTGCTTAGGAGAGGGTTTGTCTGGTCAACCCTTGTGAAATCCTTGAACATGGATATGAGAAATGTCTTGAGAAGTAGGAGGGCGAATTTTGGGGTATGACATCCATACTCAAGGATTTCACAAGGGTTGACCAGACAAATCCTCTCCTAAGCAATCAACCCAAGCTAGGGTTTTGCCATTCTCAAGTCAAGATGAACTTCTAACACTTCAAGTGGTCATCATGCCTCATCATATGCTTCAAAGAATCCCCATGTTAAGTTTCAAGCCTTACAAGCCAAGTTTGCTCAGACAATTGCTCAGATGGTTGAAAATCAGTTGTATTGGACAAAAAGTCAAGTATGGTCAACATACAGTCAAACTTCATAATCTTTGGTAAACACCAATATTTTGAAGTAATATTCATCATTTGATCAAGGGTTGATCATGATTCCTCAAGAAAAGTCAAGATCTGATCAAAAGTCAAAGTTTCTAAATTAGGGTCTTTTAGAGAAAATTCAATAGAACTTTGACCAAACATAACTTTCACATACTTTGTCTAAAATTTTTCCACCACAACTCATTTTGAAGAGAATTCAATTCTCTACAACTTCATGTCTCACAAGCTTAGGCAGAAAATACTTCATTTGAAAGTTATGGATCAAAACATTACAGGTCCTTTTAAAAGTCAACAAAAAGTCAACTTTTTGCAAAGAAGTGTTCGTGAGAATGGAAACTTCAATGAAGATGAAGCCAAAAGGGATGTTTATAAGACATCTTGAGCTTTCTAAAAAGTCCAAGAACACCCAAAAATGTTAAAAATTGAGCAAGATACACATTATGCAAGTTGAGCATTTTTGAGGAGGTGCACAAAGAGAAATACTTGAGAAAATCAAAAAAATTCCAAATGGGCCTAACTTTTCTTGACTCAAACTTGTTCCTTATCTGAATTGGAACCTCCAAGCCCAAGGCCACGTTTTTATCCTTTATTTTTTATTTATTTTGGATTTTATTCATTTAAAAACCAATTTAATTAAAATAAAAGATATAAAATCAAAAATTAAGTGCAAGATGGATTTTCTCTCACCCTTGAGGTCCAAGCAAGCCAATTAAGTCTGATTACTTCGAAATAATTAAGATTGACAAGTGATTTGATTGAAATTGGCTAAAAAAGGAAATATTTGGTTTGATTCCAAATCAAATTATTTTTCATTGATTGGCATGATATTTCTTGACAATTCTTGACCTAAATCACTCTAGTATAAATACACAATGATTCCAAATGCACAAGAGACGAAATTCTTGCCTCAAGAACCCTAAACAAAGCTTCAAAAAACGTGTGATACAAGGAAGTAGAAGCCAAGGATTTGCATCGTTTCAAGCCAAACAAAGGTTTCCAATCAATTCCTTGTTGTTTTCTGAAGCTAACCAAATCATTCCCACTCATCCAGACGTCCAAAATCACAAAATCACCATCACGGTTTGCTCTCCAAATTTTAAAAATCGAATTCATAATTACATGTATTTTAAACGTGTTTTGATCACATATTCATGTTCATGATGTTATTTGCAAGCTTCTTGTGTCGTTTGATTAAGTTTTCAGTACAGGTACACGAATCTACCATTGTTAGGGTTTGAGACCTTGATTTAGGGCTTTTCGTTTAAGACAAAATTAGCCAAAACCAGAGGCATATTTATGTTTAGGAGGTTAAAAGCAACCAATCCATGTCTTTCATGTGAATTTATATTGCGTATTGCTTGAGTTATGATTTTGCAGGGATATAACTACATAAGCAATCTATAGGTAAAACCCGTAGCTAAAAGCCGGTGTCCCAAGGAAGAAGATGAAGGCTGCGCGCGTTTTCTAATTTTAAATTGATTCCCAGAAATCATTTTCCCTTATATTCATTCTGTTTTATATGCCTAACACCAAAGCAGGTTGGCTTAGATGGCAAAAGCAGCGCGCGTTCATCCTAGAAGGCACGAGTTCGAACCCTGCCTTTTCCCAGAATTCCTAATGGTTTTTGATGTTTCAGGTTCCAGAAGCCATAGCGTCCAGAAGCTCCAGCGTCTGGACCCCCAGAAGCAGCAACAGGTCCAGAAGCTCCAGCTTCTGGATCCATTTAGAGGCAATACGTCCAGAAGCTCCAGCTTCTGGATCCCATCCTAAGACGTTACGACCAGAAGCTCCAGCTTTTGGATTCACTTCCAGCAGAAAACCCCAAAAGTGCCTAATTATGGGTATCGCCAGCGCAGAAACCCCAGAAGTTCCAACTTTTGGGTGCCTCCAACAAAGGATTTCCCAGAAGCTCCAGCTTCTGGGATGGCTTCTTCCAGAAGCGCTCCAGCACTTTTATTATTTTCCATATTTGTTTTTTATTATTTTGCTTATTTCATAGTTAATTTAAAAATTAGTAATTAGGTTAAATAATTAGGATTAATTAGACAACTTTTCTCTTATTTTAATTAATTAATTTAGGGTTAGTATTAACTAATATTTTTTTAAATTAATTAAAATCAATTAAACTTAGGATTATTTTCACATTTCAAAAAAATCCAAAAAAAATTAGGAATAGTTTCCTTTTCCGTTATTTATTTTCTCGCATTTTCTTTTTCCAATATTATGTAACTGCTCATGGGATGTAATAGTTTAATTAGGTTTTACTTTCCGCACTCCTATATTATGTATCTGCCCCAAAGCCATGTAATAGCGTAGGATTTAATTTCCGCACTTTACATTTCTGCAATTTACTTTCCGCAGCTATAAACTGTTAGTAGACTAGGCGTGTATGGCAAGATAAAATTAACATAGCTAACTCTAATCACAAGATAAATTATCTGAATTCAACACACTTTCTTCACACATGCACCCCCTAGGATATTATCTCTCGTTGCCTTTCGAATAAATGGTCAAGTCCCTCGATCGTGGGGGTATCTTAGCACGGTTGCCTACAGTATATCATCATAGACCCTTCGATACAAAGATCATAGTCCCTCGATGTTGCCTACGAATACATGATCCAGTCCCTCGGTTGTTGCCTACGAAAAGTGATGATCGTCCCTATGAATGTGTTGGGATACTCCTACAAGTTGCCTTCTATGACCATCCGATGTCCCTTCGAATGTCCCTTCACATCCAACGAATAGGGTTACCTACCAACTAATGGTATGAATAACGCTATTCTAAAGGAAAGTAAAATAACACGGAGACGACCATTCTGAG
This sequence comes from Vicia sativa, assembly GCA_021764765.1. Lineage (NCBI taxonomy): Eukaryota > Viridiplantae > Streptophyta > Magnoliopsida > Fabales > Fabaceae > Vicia > Vicia sativa. The sequence continues at coordinate 264,475,944 of CM038794.1, read as the reverse complement.
TAGGTAATAGACTCTTAATTGCTTGCTCTATCAAAACATCTTTTCGCACCTCACACTATTTTCAAAACTTTTCAAACACTTTGTATACATTCCAGCGTGAATCATTACAAAGTTAAGTTCTTTTCCAAAACGAAACATTTCCAAACACTTCATATACATTCCAGCGTGAATCATTACGAAGTCAAAGCGAAATGACCTTTTTCAAAATATTTTCAAACACACAAAAAAAAAAAAAGCAAGTCATCGCGTGAGCTAAAGTAATTAAGAGCCCGTAGATAACTACAGATGGAAAGGGTGCTAATACCTTCCCTTTCCATAACCAACTCCCTTACTCAGAATCTAAATGAAGGTCTTTTCTTGTTCTTTTCACCTTCCCTTAATTGGATAAAAGAAAAGTCAGCGACGACTCTTGCTATCCGCAACATTTGCGATCAAACGCAAAACAAAACAAGTCAGTTCTCCCACCGTGTTACAGAATCACATAATGGTTTACTCGAATCATGCAAATGAGTTCTCATATGTTCTTTCCTCTTGATTTGAAAATCACTTAATCTTTTGACTCAAATCATACATCTTGCTTATGACTCGAATCATACACCATTTTCACTCATTTTTGTGTTAGATCTCCAGCACATATAAAATTTTTTTCACTAAAATGCTCTCAAAATATTGGAAAACATACACTTCTAATACTGATTTGAAATTTAACAACTCACTTGTTCTAATATTGAGTGTTTTGCAAACATTTCTTTCATCTTCTGCCTCTATATTTTTTCATTTTCGTGTGTGGTTATTGCGTTGGTTATTGCCTTGGTAGAGATTTATCAATTAGTTGTAGGTTTTGTTAGATTTTCACGATGAATCATCTTTTTGTTTTATTCTTCATTGTATTTGTTGATTCTCTATTTTAAGGATTGACTTTATATTTGGTAAAACTAATTTAGCAGCAATAGGTTAAATAGGATTTATAACTTGTAAGGAGAAAGCAGGTTGAATTTCTATTTAATGGAGAAACATGTTGTGTTGAAATGTTTCAACAACTGGAACAACATGTCATATGAGATGTTGAGACATCAGACATCAGGACATCACGCTACAGAAACTGTTAAGTTTGTTACAGTTCTGTTTTAATTAGAGCAGTATATTCTGGGAATATTATGCATCTTATGTGGCGTGACTTTGAAGGCATATGTGAAGGTCCAAGAGCTAAGGAGAAAGATCAACAAGGACCTTGATTGTAGGAGAAGTTATCTGCTTGTTTATCTCTGCAGAAAGTTTGTTACTGTAGAAGTTTGTTACAACTTATGCTGTTATTTTGAAGGCCCAAATCCAGTTGGATAATAGGTTATAAATAACTAGTTGTAACCTAGTTTTAGTAAGCTAGCCGGTTTTAGAAAGATTTAGTCATTAGGGTGTAACACGGTGGGATAACTGACTTGTTTCTTATGCGTTTTATCGCAAATGTTGCAGATAGCAAGAGTCGCCACCGATTTTTCTTTTATCCAATAAAGGGAAGGTGAAAAGAACACAAAAAGACATTCGTTAGATTCTGAGTAAGGAAGGTAGTTATGAAAAGGGAAGGTGTTAGCACCCTTTCCATCCGTAGTTATCTACGAGCTCTTAGTTGCTTAACTCACTTTAATTTGTTTTGTGTGTGTGATTTTGAAAAGTATTTTTGAAGACATTTCACTTTGACTTTGTAATGATTCTCGTTGGAATGTATACGAAGTGTTCGGAAAATGTTTTAACTTTGTAATGATTCTTGTTGGAATGTATACAAAGTGTTTGAAAAGTTTTTGAAAAGTGTGAGGTGTGAAAAGTAATTTTATTTGATTGGAGCAAGCAATAGAGTCTTATTATCTACTCAGACTGGTCGTTTCTTGTTATTTTTCCTTCTCCTTTAGAATAGGGCTATCCATACCATTAGTTGGTAGGTAACTCTACCTATTGGATATGAAGGGACAATCATAGGGTCATCGTATGGTCATTGAAGGCAACATTGTAGGGATACCTTTGCAATTCGAAGGGACGATCATCACTTGTTCCTAGGCAACAATCGAGGGACTGTGATCTTTATATCGAAGGGACTATGATGATGTTATTCGTAAGCGTCTTTGCTAATGGTACCCCTACGTTCGAGGGACATGACCATTGTATTCGAAAGGCAACAAGAGATAATATCCTAAGGGGTGCATGTGTAAAAGAGTGTGTTTGATTCAAATATTATTAGTCTTGAATTAGGGTGATCTAAGATTGATTTTATCCTTCCATACAAACCCTAGTTAGCATACATCTAAGTAGTTTAATATTCGTAGGAAAATAAAGTGCGGAAAGTAAATGTCCTAAGCTATTACATGGCGTTGGGGAAGTTACATAATTGAGGTGCAGAAAGTAAATTGCGAGAAAACTAAATCTACGCTGATACAAAAATAAACTTTGCGACCTGTACATCGATTTCTAGAAATTAAATGCGAAATAAAGTAAATAAATTGAAAGAAAAAGGTCTAAGGATAAGAAAGAATATCTAAACCCTAATTGTAAAAGAAAAATATTTTTTGATATTTTTTGAAATCGATTTTAGTTAATAAAACCTAATTTCTAAGTTAATTATTAATTAATTATGAAAAATAATTTAAATCATGAGAAAAATAAATTATTTTTATGTCAAAAATTAATTAAATGTTAAAATTAACCTAACTCTAAAATTAAATTATTTTTGTGATTTTTGAAAATAGTTTTAATTAATTTTGAAAAGAAATTATAAGTTAGAAAGTAAAAGAAAATAGGAAAAATTAGAGAAAACAAGTCAATAGCAGCTTTAATACCCATGATGCACGCTTCACCCTTAATCTGACTGATCACTAAAGCTGAGTCTCCATACACTTGCAAGAATTTAATTCTTAAGTCAATAGCAGCTTTAATACCCATGATGCACGCTCCGTATTCAGCCATGTTGTTGGTGCAGTTGAAACATAATCTGGCGGTGAAAGGTGTATGTCCGCCTGTAGGAGATGTAATGATGGCGCCAATGCCATTGCCAAGTGCGTTTGAGGCTCCATCAAAGACCATGGTCCATCGGGATCCTTGTTCGTGTCCTTCGTCCGTCCCGGTTCTTCGTAATCGATAACTAACAAAACATCTTCGTCTGAAACTCGAATCGCATAGACGATAGTCATCTACGGCTTGATGAGCCAAATGATCGGCACTACACTTCCTTTGATCGCTTTCGAGAAGTATCTGGATGTCGATTCGGTCAAGATTATTTGCCATCTTGCTATTCTTCCGAGAGAGCGTTTCTCGAATATGTATTTTATCGGATCCATCTTGGAGATCAACAAGGTAGTGTGAGTCAACATATATCGCCTTAGTCGGCGAGCAAAAGCGCTACAAGTTTTCTCGAGTTGTGAGTATCTTGTTTCACGGGTAAACTTTTGCTAAGGTAGTATATTGCATACTCTTTTCGACTGCATCATGTTGCCCCAACACACACCCCATTGAATTCTCTAATACTGTCAAGTACATGATAAGAGGTCTTGCTTCGGCAGGCGGCATTAGGATAGGAGGATTCTGTAGGTACTCCTTAATTTTGTCAAACGCGATTTGGCAATCGTCTTTCCATTCCACTACTTGATCTTTCTTCAGCAACTTGAAGATTGGCTCACAAGTAGCAGTTAGATGTGCAATGAATCTGGAAATGTAGTTCAATTGTCCCAAGAAACCTCTGACTTCTTTCTCGGTGCAGGGCGCTGACATCTCTTGAATAGTTTTAACCTTGGCTGGGTCAACTTCAATACCTTTACCACTGACAACAAACCCTAGGAGTTTATCGGATCTGACTCCAAAGGTGCACTTGTTAGGATTGAGTCTCAGTCTGTAATTCTTCAATCTAACAAACTGTTTCCACAAATGATCGAGATGCTCTTCTTCAGTCTGTGATCGAGCTATCATGTCTTCGACGTAGACCTCTATTTCGTGATGAATCATGTCATGAAATAATGCCACCATGGCACGCTGATAAGTGGCGTTAGCGTTCTTCAGTCCGAACGGCATGACCTTGTAGCAGAAAGTGCCCCACTGGGTAACGAAGGTAGTCTTCTCCATGTCTTCAGGAGCCATTTTGATCTGATTGTAACTGGAGAAACCATCCATGAAGGAGAAAACTTTGTGTTGAGCAGTGTTGTCGACTAGAACATCAATATGAGGAAGTGGAAAATCGTCTTTCGGACTTACTCTGTTCAAATCTCTGTAATCCACACACATTCGTACTTTACCATCCTTCTTAGGCACGAGTACCACGTTTGCAACCCATTGTGGATAGGAAGTAACAGCTAAGAAACCGACGTTGAACTGTGTCATAACTTCAGCATTGATTTTCTCAGACATCTCAGGACGCATACGAAGAACCCTCTGCTTTACTGGGAGAAAACCTTCTTTTGTCAGTAATCGGTGTAGCACGATGTCAATGTCTAAACCTGGCATGTCTTCGTATGACCAAGCAAAAACCTCGATATAGTCTCGTAGCATCTGGACCAATCTCTTTTTGACATTGCTCTCAAGACCTGCTCCTATCTTGATCTCTTTTCTGTCTTCATCAGTACCTAGATTCACAACCTCCACCGCTCTTCGGTGGTCAGATAACTCGTCTTCTTGCGTAGCACAGTTCTCCGACTTCACAATCTTCCTCACCTTCGCCTTCGCTTGGTAGATCAGATTATCGATGTCATATTTAGCAATAGCATAGTTATCAACGAGATTCGAGTGATTCGCAGGTATCACGTAAGAACACATAGCTTTTGAAGGGGTAGTAAAGTAAAAGAAAGAGAACAACACTTAAATGCAAAAGTTTAATGATTTTATTGAATGAAAATTAGCAAATGACAGATAATAACCCTCACAAACGAGCCATGATGCCCCGGGCAAGGCACTAGGCTTTAAAGTTTATTGTTCAAAGCATAGAAAACGAAAAGCATAACAAAAAACATAAGCAATTACTCCTGTCTAAAGGAGATTGGTATGACGTCTTCGGTCTTCCAATTGCTGAGTTCGTTGTCGGGAGTTGGGAAGATCCACTTGCTGATGTCGAAGTCGTGGTCGTCGTCTTCTATAACATGGACTTCATTCTTGCTAATGCGGACAGGGAGTTGGCCGGCACGTTCGCGGCGTATCATCTTCTGACCTTTGATGGTGAAGCCTAAACCAGTCTTGTCAAATTTGAAAGGAAGATCAGGGAGCTGACCCCAAACAGTACAACCTCCTTCTTCAACTGCAGCTTGAGCATCTTTCAGCGAGGCCATCCTAGGCGGAACTTGTGTAATTTCAAGAGTGACAGGAGAGTCGACAGGCATGACTCTTGGAACTGTTTCGAAGGCTTGACAGGGAGTCTCAAAGAATTCACCTTCCATCTCGAGGTATCAGAATGACTGCAGATGACTGACCAGGTACTCTTCTTCATTGCATACTGTAACAACCTTCCCCCTCACTGGGTACTTCAGCTTCTGATGCAAGGTAGAGGTAACAACGCCTGCCCCATGTATCCAAGGGCGTCCAAGTAGGCAAGAGTAAGCTGGACGGATGTCCATGACAAAGAAAGTGGAGTCGAAAGTCTGGGAACCGACTTTAACAGGCAAAATGAGCTGTCCAAGTACTGTTCGTTTAGAACCATCAAAAGCTCTTACAATAATGTCACTAGGCTTCAAGACCAATCCTTCAACATCGAGTCGGTCAAAAGCACTCTTCGGTAGGATATTCAGAGTAGAACCGGTATCTACCAAAACATGAGACAATGTAGTGCCCTTGCATTCAATAGAGATGTGCAAGGCTTTGTTGTGTTTCTTTCCGACAGGAGTCAAATCAGCATCAGAGAAGCCTAGACCGTTGTTGGCAGCCAGGCTAGAAATACAAACTTCAAATTAATCAGTAGTAGTGTCTTGCGGTATGTGAGCATTCTTCAGAAACTTCACCAAGGCTTTAGCATGAGCCTCGGAGCACAATAGCAGAGCAAGCATGGAGATTTTGGACGGAGTCTGTCCCAACTGTTCCACAACATTGTAGTCACTCTTCTTGATGATCTTCAGAATTTCCTCCATTTCTTGTTTGGAGGTGTCTTCAGCAACTTCCTTTGGTACTTCTGTCTGAGCAGGATGAGTTACTGGTTCTTTCCCTCTAGCTTTGGGAACTGGTTCAATAGCTGGAATACGAGCTAGAGTCGCAGTGTCTTCTGGAGAAAATACTCTTCCAGTTCTGGTCACCTTGCTTGATCCGACGATGTTGTCGATGTCAGGAATGGCAGCTTCAGTTGTAAGATCCTCAATGGTCAGAGGGTCTTTCTTGACGCCGTGATAGTAAACATCAGCTCCATAGTTCCAAGGTATCGCTTTGTCAGAGGAGTATGGAACTGGTCTGGGATAAGTAATGATGAGAGGTGCCACTCTAGGCACAGGATCAGCAGAGGAGATCCTTATTGGGCTTACATCAACATAGTCTTCTGGGAAATCGTCTCCCCATCCGGTTGCCTTAACATCTTCAATAAGAATTTTGTAGCTTTCAGAAACAGTATACCTCACCATGTAATCAAACCTTCCACTTGGCTTCCCCAAGGTATCCCATACTTCTGGTACGGTTTCATCTGTATCTTCGATCTTCAGATTCTTAGTCATGTCTTCGCACAGATTCTCCACAGGTGAAGGTTTCAGAAATAACACTTCTCGGTTATCCATCATGCATTGAATACGCCTTCTCAACCAAGCACAACCGTCAGGCGCGGATGGGCACCAACGACAATTCTCTGGGCATCCTGGATTGACACCGGCTTGCAGCAAATTCTTCTTAACAGTCATCAGAGAAATAGTCAAGTCATCTATATTAAAAACATAAGAGTTCTTGTCAATAGCATTGGAACTCTTGCCGTGGTTGGGCATTGGTGCGTTGATCACATTTGGAGTCTCGACAGGAGGATCAAACTCAATCTCTTTAGCTTCAATCATATCTTGAATCTTGTTCTTCAGAGCCCAACAGTTGTCAGTGTCGTGCCCTGGGCTGTTGGAGTGGTAAGCACACTTAGCCTTAGGATTATATCTTGGAGAGGAAGTGTTGATGTTTTGAGGAGGATCCCTCAAGGTAATCAGTTCTGCTTTCAACATGTGTTGTAATGCTTGCGACAATGGCATGTTGATCTTTGTAAACTGTCTTCGTGGTGCGTTCTAGTTACGCGCATTGTCTCACTGAGGTTGTGCTGATGTAGGAGTGGAGATCACAACTGCCCCCACAGATTGAGCACGGTCGGTCTTGGCTCGGCTTCTTTCTTACCACCAAAAGATCTCTTCGCAACATTTGAAGATGACTCTACCTGAATCTTTCCGCTCTTGATTCCAGCTTCGATACGTTCTCCTGTCAGTATCAGCTCAGTGAATCCGGCTGAAGAATTTCCAATTAGATGATTGAAGATTGGGCCTGTTAGTGTTCCCATAAACATATCAACCAACTCCCTATTGGACAAGGGTGGCTGAACTCTGCCTGCTAGATCTCTCCATTTATGAGCATACTCTTTGAACTTCTCATCATGACCCATAGACATGCTCTGTAGTTGCATGTGAGTGGGTGCCAATTCAGCATTGTACTAGTACTGCTTGTAGAAAGCATATGCTAAGTCATTCCAGGTATGGATTTGGGTACTCTCTAGCTGATAATACCACTCTAACTGAGCTCCGGATAAACTCTCTTGAAAGAAATGGATCCACAGCTTCCTGTTATTAGTGTGAGGGTGGATCTTCTAAACATAGGACTTCAAATGTAGCTTCGGACAAGAGATGCCATCATACTTGGCAAAAGTAGGAATCTTGAACTTGCGGGGAATCACCACACTAGGAACTAGACTTACATAATCAAAATTCAGCCCCGACATCTTTAAATTTTCCACAGCGTTCAGACGGTCTTCAAGTTGTTTGTACTTGTCATCCTCAAAAGAGTACTGCTCGTTCTCGTAGTCTTCCTCGTTGTTCTTGATACTTTTATTAGTTTCAACACTCTTGTCTGAGAGTTCCACACGGATGACCACTCTAGGTCCACCTTTGTGACGTCTGCCCATGTTGAGAACACCAATGACCTTCTTCTTTCGGTTGATGAGCTTCTTCAAATCTTCTTGGCCTTGGACCAAGCTGGTAACCACTTCCTGGAATTGAGCATTCTTAGCCTGGAGATCTTTGACAGTCTGTTCAAGAGCCATTTTTCTGCTAAAATAAATAGCGAGAAAATGAGAAAACCAATCTTCAATGTACATGTTATGCAATGTTATGCTATGATATGCGATGTTTATGTAATGCAATGCAATGTTTTCAAGGACCTCTAGGAATTTAAATTTGTTAAACAAGCACGAACAAACTTTTATTAGTCTCTTTTTTTCTTTTTCTTTTTAAGTACAAAGATAGTTTGAAAAAATAAAAGAACAAAAAAATCTAAAGCTCTAAGTCTCCCGTGGGCGCTTCCTTTTAGTGTTGAAGTAGGCGTTGATGTTTCGCTCCTCGTGAAGTAGCTTTGTCAACTCTAGTACCTTCTTCTCACTTGCATAGCATTGAGCTTCAAACATATCCCTTTCTTCCTTAAGTTGAATCCGGGATCTCTTCAAGTCTTCAAAATCAGTAGGCATGTCGGGATGGAGAACGGTATAGGGTACGTCACCTATAGCAATAGGTTCCATAATTACTGGTAACACAGGTGTAAATGGCATCATGAGGTTTTGAGCTCGAGCTCGCACCCATTTGAGGTAAGGTTCCCAAGGAATGGAGTTTTGGTGTCCCAAAGTCTTGGTATCAGTCTTCTTTACCATGCCCCAAGCGTGTATGAACCTTCGATGGTAATTCTGGAGATCGTGGTTGTAGTCGAACACAATATCTTGGAGAAGCATATTATGAGGACCATCTCTTCGAGCGTAACCAAACTGACGTAAAGCTAGAGAAGAGTTGTAGGTGATACCTCCCCTTATGCCAAGGAGTGGTACATTAGGGAATTCTCCATAACGCTCAATGAAGGTGAAGTCCTTTTGAGAAAAGAGACACCAACGGATATCTGAATGAGAGAGTGACATCAGTCTTTGAGACCACTTCAACCTTTGCTCGTTCTTCATTGCTGATGGAGGAAGGTGCGAAATAAACCACCTGGAAAGTAACGGTATACAACACATGAGAGTTCCTTGTCTTTTGATGGTACGAGTGTGGAGAGACTGTAGGATGTCTCCAAGTAAAGTAGGCACAGGATTACGAGTGAGGAATATCTTGATGGCATTCACGTCTATGAACTGATCTGAATTAGGAAACAGAACCAAACCATAGATTAGCAAGGCCAAAATGTCTTCGAATGCATGGAAACTCATAGCTTTGAGGAATTCTCGGGCTTTCTTTATTAGGAACTTAGCAAGTAAACCCTTAACTCCACTTTTGGTTTCCCAATTGGCTTCAATGTCTGAGCATTTTAGATGTAATGCTGATGTGATGTCTTCATACTTAGGAGCCTTTTCTGAACCGGTGAAGGGCATTTGATCAAGAATAGGTATCCCAAGTAGCTTAGATAACTCTTCCAAGGTAGGAACCAACTGATAATCTAGAAATGTAAAGCAATGGTGTTTCGGATCGAAGAACTGGAATAAGACGTGCATCATATCTTCTTCAAAACCGGAGATAACCAAATCAAGCAGATAACCATGTCTTTTGAAGAACTGAGCATGATCGGGAGTTTCTTAAACCAATTCTTTGAGTTGAGAAGGTACACCCATGAAGTTGATTCAGATAGTCTTTCTAGAAGCCATAATCCCTACAAAATAGAGCAAAGATAAATCCCTAGGTCGTTGAAATAGTTAGAGATGATATGCAATGTTATGATGTCATGATGTCATGTTTAGCAAACACACACAAATCACACAATAGCCCTAGGTTTAAGGCTTGCATGAGGTATAGGTGTCTACCCTACCAAAGTTTGAGTGGTCTCATCCTGTCCTATAATAGTAACCGGGTTCTACGAATCTCATATCATTGATCTTTCTCGTAGGCTTTATTTCAATACGACTACCAAGTGGTCGACCGAAAACATCCCAAAAGTCTGATCTTAATGAGCGTAGCATCGAGTATCAACCAACCTTAGTCTGCACCAAAGCTGGCCATCTCACTACCTTCTAATGGCCAAGATGGGTCAATTAGGGTTCTAAAAGTTGAGTTAGTGTTGATGACACCACGTAGAAGCCAAATACTATCCTTAACTTGGAAATGAAGAGTATCAGGACATCCAAAGTGTCACACTAACGTAGCCATCATGTTGACCGTTTCGGTATATGCCTAACGGTCGCGACGATCTATTGCCACTTACCTAAGGAAACCTGGATCCGGGTGTAGGATCCCCCACAAATATAATACCCAAGCAACCCTTAAGATAAAGCATACAAGTCAAACAGAAAGCAGTAAAAATGATCTAAAAATCCCTAAGGTATTCTATCTTTAGGGTGTCTCTCCAGCAGAGTCGCCAGTTCTGTAATACAGTGGGAGAACTGACTTTGGAATTTGTTTTGCTTTTTATCGCAAATATTGCGGATAGCAAGAGTCGCCACCGACTTTTCCTTTATCCAATTAAGGGAAGGTGAAAAGAACAGAAAAAGACCTTCGTTAGATTCCGAGTAAGGGAGAAGGTTATGAAAAGGGAAGGTATTAGCACCCCTTTCCATCCGTAGTTTTCTACGGGCTTTTAGTTGCTTCTAGCTCATCTTTTTAAAAATTGCTTTCTGTTTGTTTGACAAAAAGTGTTTTGAAAAGGCATTTCGCTTTGACTTTGTAATGATTCACGTTGGAATGTATACAAAGTGTTCGGAAATGTTTTGTTTTGAAAAGTGTTTGAACTTTGACAAAAGTGTGAGGTGTGAAAAGCATTTTGATAGAGCAAGCAACTAAAAGTCTTATCACATACTCAGAATGGTCCTTTTCGTGTTATTTTACGTTCCTTTAGAATAGTGTTATCTGTACCATTAGTTGGTAGGTAACCCTATTCGTTGGATGTAGAAGGGACATTCGAAGGGACATCGGATGGTCATAGAAGGCAACTTGTAGGAGTATCCTAGCACGTTCGAAGGGACGATCATCACTTTTCGTAGGCAACAGTCGAGGGACGAGATCATGTATTCGTAGGCGACATCGTAGGTCTATGATCTTTGTACCGAAGGGACTATGATGATATGTTTCGTAGGCAACGGTGCTAGGATACCTCTACGTTCGAGGGACTTGACCATTTATTCGAAAGGCAACGAGAGAGAATTACCCTAAGGGGTGCGTGTGTGAAGAGAGTGTGTTAAATTCAGATATTTTATCTTGGAATTAGAAGTGCTCTACGTTCGTTTTTATCTTGCCATACACGCCTAGTTACTAGCAGTTTATAGGGTGCAGAAAGTAAATTGCGGAAAGTAAAGTGCGGAAAATATAAATCTACGCTATTACATGATAAAAACTTTGCGACCTATACATCCTTTCTAGAATTGTAAATGCGGAATAAGAAATAGATAATCGGAATAATAAGAAAATGTTAGCAAAATGTTTTGGAAATTAGTAGAAAAAATGTTTTTAGGTTAGTAATTCTAATTAGATGATAGAGTAATTTTTTGGGAATTTTCCGGATTGGTTTTAATGAGAAAAAGTAATTTAAAGTCAATTTTATGGTTAATTAACAATTAATTAAAATATGCATGCAAAAATATTAATTTTTATGTTAAAAATTAAATAAGCATTTTTCGGACCTGAATGCAAAAAGAAAATATTTTTGGTAATTTTTTAATGCATGAGAAAATTATTTGAAGAGAAAACAAATTAAATAGAAAAAATATGAAAAGAAATAGAAAATTGTTAGTTAGAAAAAGTGATAAAAAGTTAAGTTGGTCCTTCTGAGGTTTGAACCCGTGACCTGGAAGTCAATGGTTCAAAACTTTACCACCGGACCACACTGCACGTGGTGTTAGATCATGCCTCCAGTTGTTTTTGTGGGGTATCCTGTGAAAACCTGAAATTGTAAAAAAAAGGAGCAAAAGGTGGGGTTCGAACCCGCGACCTTAGAGAGGGCAAGAGACTTAAGAGCGTGCTGGCAACCGCTGGGGCGGCAATACATCCGTTTATTTTAATGGAAGCATAAATATATATATGAAATTAACTTCAAAAAATAAGATTTAAAATCAAAACACATGCGTGGGACCCCTGGATTCAAATCAACCAATCATGCACAACCACGCAAGGAGTCAACGCTACGGACCTCACCGGAAACATAATTCCGATCATCTTGTCCGGCGAGATGATTTTCAGAACCTGCAAAGTAAAGCAAATAAACAAACAAGAAGGACCCTATCCCCGTAATTCGACCATTGCGAACACGATGGTGGTGTTCTTTTGTCCTGAAACGGCCTGGAAAGTGAGTTTCAAAACAAACAGACCTAGAAGCCCTATCAATGACAGTTCATGGTTTCTGCATTAAACCTCAAATGTAATGCATCAAACATGTTCTAATGGATGTCCAGAGATCATACAAACAATCGAAAACAGTTAGTAATGCATGAATTATGAAAATCGAATTTGAGAAAAATACCAAACCGGTGAGACTTGTGTGGCACGATCTGGAATGCTTTGGCTTCGTGTAAAGGTTGGGATCGACTCCTGGAATGCTCAGGAATGTAATGGAATTCTTGGAACCGGTTCCCCTGTGTAAAAATTCAAATTTTTTAAACGTTGGTTTAGCAGGAACCGGGTTCTCCCAGGAGGGAACCGGTTTCCCTCGAACCAGTGTGAAAAATACTTTTATATTTTGGGCAGATTTTTCATGGGTTCTTTGTATTGAAGCATGACAACTTTTCATATGATTATACACTTTTGTAAAGGTGTTTTGCAACATATAAATTCTGAAAATTTTCAAAATTAATTCACCTTCTTCAATTACAATTTTTTACATTCAAAAACTTCCAAAATTTCAAATACTCTCAAGTGTTCTAATTCAAATATTTTGTGAAACTTTCCATACATATTTTTCATTGAAAAATTATTCTAAGTTTCATATTTTTCATTGTGAACACTTGCATTCATTATTGAGAATTGTTTTGCTTGAAGAAGAAGATCAATCCAAGATTGATATAGTGTACTACAAACTTCAAAATCTCTTATATAAATTCAAACATATTTGTTGTTTTCTTGTTGTCCAGGATTGTTGGAAACAAGTTGTGCATTGAAGAGGATTGTTCTTCTTGCACATAGTGTTGTTAGATCTTTAAGGTTTTAAGAACCTTTGGTCTCCCTATAGGTTAGATAGTAGGCCTCACAATTTATGTGAATAGGTTGTACAATAATTCTAACTATAGTGAAATCTCTTGCATGTTGTAAGGGGACTGGAGTACTCTCGATCTATGAGGGGAACCAAGATATATCCTTGTGTTCTTTACCTTTCCGCTTTTATTGCTTTCATCACACCATAACCAAAAGGAAAGAAACACTTATAAAAACTGTTCTTGCAGGAAAAACCTCGTTAAAGATATTTTAGGGATTTGGAAGCTCAAGTGTCGTAACGCAAGTTCCAAGCTTATGATTGTCTTGCTTATCCCGCTGGCGGGAGCCCTATTTATATCAATCCTTCCATGGATCATTCTTCCTCTTCCATAACTGCCCTGGCGCATTAAACATGGCTTAAAGGCAAGGAAGTTAACTGTTACAGCTTACAATGGTTTACTCTGTAACGTCTCATAAAGACTCTTGGGACTCTTCATTTTCCCAATCGATAACGTTTCTCTCCACTCGAGCCTCTAACTCGGATGAACCGACGAGCTAGATCTCGGGACCAGGCCGACCTCCTGCTCCTACACCGGGATCCATGTCGGATAAGGACCTCGTCCTTGGGTCCGAGACCTATCCCGGGTCTTGGAATTCCTCCTTCCAGACTTCTATCTCGGCTAAGGAATTTATGCATGATCAAAAACTTCATATACCAAACCAGAAAAATTAGTACAACTATTCATATATAACCGATAATTTTTTAAAACACCTAATTCAACCCCCCTCTTAGGCGCACCTGATACTTACAATTGGCATCAGAGCAAGTTATAGGTAACTTGTTCCTAAATATTCAGAATGGATTCCGCAAATCAAAATCCGGTATTCAAAGATGGTGGTAGTAACAACAATCCTCCATTGTTTTGTGGTGAATACTTTGACTTTTGGAAAATTCGCATGAAGGCTCATCTTGAAACACAAGGAGAAGAAATATGGGATGCTGTTGAGAATGGTCCATTTGCTCCAGTTTGTGTTGTCAATGGTGTTGGATCATCAAAACCTAAAGCATAATGGGATGCAGATGACAAGAAAAAGGTTCTCTTTGACAAAAAGGCAATCAATATTCTCCAAAGTGCTCTTAGTATGGATGAATTTTTTCGAGTATCGGCATGTACAACGGCAAAGCAAATTTGGGATACTCTTGTAGAAACTCATGAAGGAACCGCCGAAGTCAAAAGATCTAGATTGAACACTTCTAGTCAAGAATATGAATTATTCCGAATGCTGCCCGGAGAATCCATCCTTGACTTGCAAAAGAGATTCGTTCACTTGACAAATCACTTGAAGGCACTTGGTAAGACTTAAACTAACGATGAATTAAATCTTAAAGTGCTTAGGTCTTTAACTAGGGAATGGCAACCAAAAGTGACGGCAATATCCGAAAAGAAAAGCCTAGCAACTATGACTTCCGCAACATTATTCGTAAAGCTTCAAGAATATGAAACGAAACTTGGAAGGCTTGAAAAACATGAGAATCATGAGAAGAAATCCAAAGGCATTGCTTTGAAAGTTGATTCAAAAGAAAGTCAAGATAAAGATGCATCAGAGGAAGACGAAAACTTCTTGCTTCTTGTAAAAAGGTTAGGAAAATATTTTTGTCATAAAAATAATCTTCATAATGCTAACTTTGTCAAAAGAAAGAAATTTTATAAGCATAAAGATAAAGAAGCCCCCACATCAACACAAGATGTCACATGTTATGAATGTGGAAAGTAAGGTCACATAAAGCCGAATTGTCCAAAACTCTCCAAGAAAAATGGATTCAAAGGAAAAAAGGAGTTCAAAAACAAAAGGGTTTATGTTGCATGGGAAGATAATGAGATAAGTTCTTCATCCGATTCGGATAGTGACGAAAGTGGAAATCTAGCATTGATGACTTCACACCATTCCGATGATGAAGAAGGCGAGGTTAGTTACGATAACTCTCTTTATGATAATGGTGCACAAGGTGCTATAGATGAACTATTAAATGAATGCAAAATTCTATATAAAACTATTTCATCTCAAAAGAAAATAATTTCATCTTTAGAAGAAAAAGTTAAAACTATTGAAAAAGAACATAAAGATGAAAAAGAAAAGATGATTAGTGATCAAAAACAGAATTTTGTATGCAATAATTGTGAATCACTTTCTTTCCAAATTGTTCAATTAAAAAGAGTCCTAGAAAGGTATGAAAAAGAACAAGTTGGATTGGAAAATGTTCTTAGCACACAAAGATATCCTAAAGATAAAAGTGGACTTGGTTTTTCAAAATTTTCTCAACCAAGTCCCAACAAAACTATCTTTGTTAAGGCTAATAACCAACCAATCCAAGAGAAAGTGAATAAGCCTAAAGTAGTTCATCATTATACTAAAAATAAAAGAGTTGTTAAGAATAAATATTATCCTCCTAGATATATAAGTAATTTTGAACCTACTTGTTTCTATTGTGGTATTAAAGGCCACACACCTAATGCTTGCTATATAAGAAACTTTAGTGTTCCAAGTGGGCATTATGTGTGGATAAAGAAAGGCATTAATTATGAAGGACCCAAAGCAATTTGGGTACCTAACAAAACTTTATCTGTTTTGTAGGTGTGCTTGAAAACCACTTCAAATTTATGGTATCTTGATAGTGGTTGTTCAAAGCATATGACGGGTGACATAAACCATTTTTCAAATCTTGTTTTAAAGGCCAAGGGTTATGTCACTTATGGAGATAACAACAAAGGGAGAATTCTCGGAAAAGGCAAAGTTGGTGCACCACCTTTCACATCCATTGAAGATGTTCTTTATGTTGAAGGACTAAAGCACAATCTTCTTAGCATTAGCCAACTTTGTGACAAAGGCTTCAAGATCAAATTTACAAAATATGAATTTTTGATTATTGATGAAGTCACCAATGAGGTAAAACTCAAAGGTAAAAGAATTAATAATATTTTTATGATTTCCTTAGACGATTTATCTTTGAAAGTAAAATGTCTCATGGTAAACAATAATGAATCATGGTTATGGCATAAAAGGGCAGCACATATTCATATGGAGCACTTAAATAAATTAACCAAACATGATCTTGTTTTTGGCTTACCAAAGATAAAGTTTGTCAAAGATAAATTATGTGATGCTTGTCAAAAGGGAAAACAAACAAAATCATCTTTCAAATCTAAGGATGTGGTGTCCACTACAAGGCGACTACAATTGTTGCACATGGATTTATTTGGTCCATCTAGAACAAGAAGCTTCGGAGGTAATGTATAAGCTTTAGTTATTGTTGATGATTTTTCTAGATATTCTTGGACTTTGTTTCTTGTGCAGAAAAGTGATGCTTTCAAAGCCTTTAAGAAGTATGCAAAGCAAATTCAAAATGAAAAATCACTAAAGATTGTATCCATAAGAAGTGACCATGGTGGAGAATTTCAAAATGCATCTTTTGAAGAATTTTGTGAAGAACATGGTATCTCTCATAATTTTTCAGCACCAAGAACTCCACAAAAAAATAGAGTAGTTGAAAGAAAGAATAGGTTTCCAGTGGAACTTGCAAGAACGATGCTTAGTGATGCAAATCTACCAAAGTACTTTTGGGCGGATGCGGTTAGTACGGCATGTTACGTTGGAAATCGAGTTATCATTAGACCTATCTTGAAAAAGACTTCATATGAACTCTTCAAAGGAAGAAAGCCAAATATTGCTCACCTTCACATCTTTGGATGCAAATGCTTTATCCTCAACAATGACAAAGACATTCTCGGTAAGTTTGACGAGAAATCCGATGAAGGTATATTTCTTGTTTATTCACTTTCAAGTAAAGCATATAGAATTTATAATAAAAGAACCTTAACTATTGAAGAATCTATGCATATCTCTTTTGATGAAACTAACACCTCTAAGGAGGAAATAGTTGTGTGTGATAATGATGATATTATAGATTTACCCTCGGAAGAACTTTCAAATAATCAAAATGTGAATCAACCGGAACATCAACAAGAAGTACCACAACAAGATTCAAACATCAATTATCTACCTAAAGAATGGAGAACTCATAGAGACCATCCTATTGACAAAATCATTGGTGATATTAGTCATGGAGTTACAACTAGATTAAATCTCAAAGATGCTTGCTTAAACATGGCGTTTGTTTCTCAAATTGAACCCTCCAAAGTTGATGAAGCCTTAGGAGACGATCAATGGCTAATTGCAATGCAAGAAGAATTAAATCAATTCGAGAGAAATCAAGTTTGGGAACTTGTTCCTAGGCCAAGTGATAAACACATCATAGGTACCCGATGGGTGTTTTAAAACAAACTTGATGAGAATGGTATAATTGTTCGAAACAAAGCAAGGTTGGTGGCACAAGGTTACAATCAAGAAGAAGGAATCGACTTTGAAGAAACATTTGCTCCAGTTGCAAGGTTAGAAGCTATTCGTCTTTTACTTGCTTATGCTTGTTCATTAAATTTTCAGCTTTATCAAATGGACGTCAAAAGCGCATTCTTGAATGGCTACATCAATGAAGAAGTCTATGTCAAACAACCTCCGGGATTTGAAGACTTCAAAAATCCTTCACATGTCTTTAAGTTGAGAAAGGCTCTTTATGGCTTAAAGCAAGCACCAAGAGCATGGTATGATAGACTTAGCAATTTTTTGTGTGAAAAAGATTTTGAAAAGGGTAAGGTTGATAAAACTTTATTCATTAAGAAAATCAAAAGTAATACTTTATTGGTTCAAGTCTATGTTGATGATATCATTTTTGGATCGACTAACAAAGAAATGTGTGAAGAATTTTCATTGATGATGCAAGGAGAATTCGAGATGTCCATGATGGGTAAGATGAATTACTTTCTTGGACTTCAAATTAAGCAACTAAAAGATGGAATCTTCATCAACCAATCCAAGTATTGCAAAGAGTTGTTGAAAAGATTTGATATGGATAATTGCAAAGCGATGAATACTCCAATGGGCTCCGGTACATATGTTGATCAAGATGAATCCGGTATTCCAATTGATATCACAAAGTATCGAGGTATGATTGGTTCTTTATTATATTTGACGGCCAGCCGTCCTGACATAATGTTTAGTGTTTTTCTTTGTGCTCGCTTTCAAGCAAATCCAAAAGAATCTCATCTAATGGCAGTCAAGCGAATTATGAAGTATCTCAAAGGAACAACCAATGTCGGCTTATGGTATCCAAAAGGTAGTACTTGCAATTTAATTGGTTATTCTGACGCGGATTATGCAGGTTGTAAAACTGATAGAAAAAACACAAGTGGTACTTGTCACATTCTTGGAAATGCATTACTTTCATGGGCTTGTAAAAAGCAAGCATGTGTTGCTCTTAGCACAGCCGAAGCGGAGTACATAGCAGCAGGTAGTTGTTGTGCACAAATTCTCTGGCTTAAGCAACAACTTCGTGACTACGGACTTGATCTCGGATGCATTCCTCTTCGATGCGACAACACAAGTGCAATCAACATTACAAAAAATTCGGTCATGCACTCAAGAACCAAACACATCGACATTCGGCATCATTTTCTCCGTGATCATGTACTTCAAGGAGATGTCGAAGTCACCTTTGTGGATACTCATAATCAACTCGCAGATATCTTTACAGAGCCGCTTGCTCGTGAACCATTTTATAAGATTCGAAGAGAAGTCGGAATTTTGGATGAAAGTGATACTTGAAATATGCAACTTCAATTAAGGTGCACATATTATTTTTAAATTTTTTATCTATTGCATCTCTTCTTCTACTCCTTCTTATATGTGTTTCATGTGCATAAATATGTGTGTTTTATGTTTAAAATACTTAAATGATAATATATATATATGTTTCCCCACATGCACTTAAATATTAATGTACAAATTTTTGCAAAAATAAAAAAATTTATGTTTTTCTTCAGGGGAACCCGGTTTCCCATATGGAGGAACCGGTTCCCACGTTGCTTTTTCGCTCCTGAAGGCGTTTTTTAACTCGGGTAACCGGTTACCCCCACCTGGGAACCGATTACCTCTGCGTTCTGTAGCACTTTTACACGTTTTCTTTATAAAAATTGTTTGTTCCTTTTATTTTTTATAACCTATATTGTGTGTTGATAAGTGATTCCTAAAATAAGTCATTCACTCTTCACTCTTCTTCACTCCAACATCTCCTTCAACCTTCATTCTCTCCTCCATCAAAACCCCCACTCTCTCCTCCATCAACACCCACTTCACCATAACTCCATATCCTCCTTCCCTATTCCATATCTCATCACAAATTCCCTCTCTAACCCCAAATCCGAAATCACCCTTCAAACCCTAACTTTCAAAAAAGCTTCATACTCATCCATGGCTTCAAGAGCAACAAGGGGTGCTAAGGGCAAACAAAAGATTGGTGAATCCAGTGCTGACCCAAATGAAGGAAATCGTCCTACACTCAAGAGTAGGAGACTCACTTTCAACATTCGGAACAGAGCCTTATTACTGGCAAAGTATGGTAATCTTTCTGTTTTTCCTGTTCATAGCTTCCATTTTTCCGCTAGTCTTACTGCAGCTAAGTTGGATTTATTTGTGAGTGAGCATGGTTATATTTACCCTGATTTGGTTAAGGAGTTCTATCAAAACCTGTCCTTAGGTACAAATGAGAATGATGAATTTGTTTTGACCTCTTCTGTTTTAAACAAAGAAATTTGCATGGATATTGAGACTTTTGGAAAAAGTTTAAGGGTTCCATATGAAGGTTTGGTTCTGGTTCCAGGCTCTATACCAGATGAATGGGAAACTTATAGTAAAATTGAAGTCTTTCTGAATTTTTGTCGAGAATCTCAGCGGGATAGTGTTAGGCAACAAAACGCCTCTAAGTTACATATGTTTGGATCCAACTTATCGGTTAGTGATAGAATGCTCCATTATATTATAACATATGTTTTGCTTCCTAAGAATTCCAACCACTCCCGTATAAATGAGTTTGAGCTTCAAGTACTCTATGCCTTGAACCAAGGGATTCCGATCAATTGGGCCCTCACTATGCTGCATCATATGAATCACCTTGTTCACTTAAATGGTGGTCTCCCATATGCTAGACCAATTTCAAGAATCATTGAGCGAGCTGGTATTTCTTTGCAGAGAGAACCCAAAATTGAGATGACTGAGAAAGACTCTGAAATCAATGTTAAGACTGCCCTCAAGAATACTGGTATTGTTGTGGACCTCGAAAGAAGATTTAATTATAAAGAAGATCTTGCAGTTAATGCTCCTCCTCCGGTTCCCGAATGTGGCTATACATTGGAACTATTGTTTAACAAAATGTGTTCCATAGAAACCACAATTGCCAACAACCATAGGGAAAACCAGTTTGAGCATGCCCTCCTTCGACGCCAAATGCGAGACCTTATCAAAGCTCAACGAAACCAAACCATGGCCAATGATGAGGAAGATGATAATGAAGTTGGAGATGGTGATGGAGATGGAGATGATCAAGAGGAAGAAGAGAATGATAATATGGATGAATAAATTATTTTTTTTACTTATGACTTATGTTTGTTTAGATGTTAATTTTCTTTGGTTTTAAGACATTGTTTCACTTATGTTTTGTTATGTTTAGACTTGTTCTAATTGTTATAATTTTTGTCATGTGTTTAGACATCATAATCTATGTTAAGTTAATATGTTCATTGTGTGTTATTTTTATTTATTAACTTGCATATCATTCCTTTGCATTTCAATATTTTATTCTTTTTCCAATTCCTTTTTGCTAATGACAAAGGGGGAGAAGATATGTGTATACATGTGTTTCTCTAACAACAAATTGTAGCAAACATGAATTTTCAATTTTTCAAGTAGTCTCCAATTCATAAATCAAGGGGGAGCTTTGATTTAGGGGGAGTCTCTATATCTTCAAATTGCCTCAATTGTTGGAGAAAACAAAATGATTCTTACTTTTAAACAAATGATTGTCGTCATCAAAAAGGGGGAGAATGTGAAGTCAAGATGCATTATCAAGCTTGCCTCCTAGTGTTTTGATGAAGACAATAAACAATGAAGACTTTGATGGCAAAAAGTAATGGATCAATCTATCATAATCAAGTCTTAAAGAATCAAAATCTAAATGTCAAAGGTTATGCATTCAATCTCATTATATCCATTCAAGTGTTCACAAAATAATACATGCATCCATAAAAATTGCTAAAAATATTATACATTTCAAAGTTAAGATAGAACACTTTTGAAAAACAAATTTTGAGAAAAAATGTGTTGGGAACCGGTTCCTCCATATGGGAACCCAGTTACCCAAATCCTGAAAAAACACGCCCCTGGTTTTTTGTATGGGGAACCCGGGTTCTCCCAGCTGGGAACCGGTTCCTCTGTGTAAAAATTCAAATTTTTTAAACGTTGGTTTAGCAGGAACCGGGTTCTCCCAGGAGGGAACCGGTTTCCCCCAAACAAGTGTGAAAAATACTTTTATATTTTGGGCAGATTTTTCATGGGTTCTTTGTATTGAAGCATGGCAACTTTTCATATGATTATACACTTTTGTAAAGGTGTTTTACAACATATAAATTCTGAAAATTTTCAAAATTAATTCACCTTCTTCAATTACAATTTTCTACATTCAAAAACTTCCAAAATTTCAAATACTCTCAAGTGTTCTAATTCAAATATTTTGTGAAACTTTCCATACATATTTTTCATTGAAAAATTATTCTAAGTTTCATATTTTTCATTGTGAACACTTGCATTCATTATTGAGAATTGTTTTGCTTGAAGAAGAAGATCAATCCAAGATTGATATAGTGTACTACAAACTTCAAAATCTCTTATATAAATTCAAACATATTTGTTGTTTTCTTGTTGTCCAGGATTGTTGGAAACAAGTTGTGCATTGAAGAGGATTGTTCTTCTTGCACATAGTGTTGTTAGATCTTAAAGGTTTTAAGAACCTTTGGTCTCCCTATAGGTTAGATAGTAGGCCTCACAATTTATGTGAATAGGTTGTACAATAATTCTAACTATAGTGAAATCTCTTGCATGTTGTAAGGGGACTGGAGTACTCTCGATCTATGAGGGGAACCAAGATATATCCTTGTGTTCTTTACCTTTCCGCTTTTATTGCTTTCATCACACCATAACCAAAAGGAAAGAAACACTTATAAAAACTTCATATACCAAACCAGAAAAATTAGTACAAGTATTCATATATAACCGATAATTTTTAAAACACCTAATTCACCCCCCCTCTTAGGCGCACCTGATACTTACAATTGGCATCAGAGCAAGTTATAGGTAACTTGTTCCTAAAGATTCAGAATGGCTTCCGCAAATCAAAATCCGGTTTTCAAAGATGGCGGTAGTAACAACAAGCCTCTATTGTTTTGTGGTGAATACTTTGACTTTTGGAAAATTCGCATGAAGGCTCATCTTGAAGCACAAGGAGAAGAAATATGGGATGCTGTTGAGAATGGTCCATTTGCTCCGGTTTGTGTTGTCAATGGTGTTGGATCATCAAAACCTAAAGCATAATGGGATGCAGATGACAAGAAAAGGTTCTCTTTGACAACAATAAGGAATGGAAATTTTTTTATCATGTATGAATTTGAAACTCATGAATGACACTTTGAGTCAAAATATGAATTTGACTGCAAATCCATCCTTGACTTGCAAAGAGATTTGTTCTTGAATTAAATTGAAGGCTTAGGTCTTTAACTAACGGAATGACAACCAAAAATGACAAAATATCCGAAAAGAAAAGCCTAGCAACTATGACTTCCGCAACATTATTCGGAAAGCTTCAAGAATATGAAATGGAACTTGGAAGGCTTGAAAAACATGAGAATCATGAGAAGAAATCCAAAGGCATTGCTTTGAAAGTTGGTTCAAAAGAAAGTCAAGATAAAGATGCATCAGAGGAAGATGAAAACTTCTTGCTTCTTGTAAAAAGGTTAGGAAAATATTTTGGTCATAAAAATAATCTTCATAATGCTAACTTTGTCAAAAGAAAGAAATTTTATAAGCATAAAGATAAAGAAGCTCCCACATCAACACAAGATGTCACATGTTATGAATGTGGAAAGCAAGGTCACATAAAGCCGGATTGTCCAAAACTCTCCAAGAAAAATGGATTCAAAGGCAAAAAGGAGTTCAAAAACAAAAGGGCTTATGTTGCATGGGAAGATAATGAGATAGTTCTTCATCCGATTCGGATAGTGACGAAAGTGCAAATCTAGCATTGATGGCTTCACACCATTCCGATGATGAAGAAGGCGAGGTTAGTTATGATAACTCTCTTTATGATAATGGTGCACAAGGTGTTGTTAGATCTTAAAGGTTAAAAAACTATTTTTCTCATCTTACATTACTTTCTCTTCTCTCTCTCTCTCTCTCTCTCTCTCTCTCTCTCTCTCTCTTACAATTAATTCATTTACAATTAAATATCTCATTTTAAAGTTATATTTTAAGACATATTTTATCTTTCTTATTTGTTTATTATCATTGAAAATACTAATTAATCTATTATTTAACTTTAATAAAATTAAAAATATATTTTATGAAATTGAATAATACTACATATCATCTACTATTTAACATATACTAAAAGATTCCCCAAACTACCTAAACTACCATTTTCTAAATAATATTTTACATTACACTTTGGACATTTTAGTAACTAAGAAAATAACTCTTAACTTTTTCAACTTTTCTCATTTCTTGTACCAATTGTCAACTTCTCATTGTTCCAAATTAAATAATTATTTTTCCCATCTTACACTACTTTCTCTTCCCTGTTTCTTCTCTTACAATTAATTCATTTACAATTAAATATCTCATTTTAAACTTAGATTTTATGACATATTTTATCTTTTCTATTTGTTTATTTTGATTAAAAATACTAATTAATCTATTATTTAACTTTAATAAAATCTACTTCTACTATCTCTATTATCTAACATATACTAAAAGATTGTTCAAACTACATAAGCTACACTTTTCTAAAAAATATTTTACACTACACTTTGAACATTTTAGTAACTAACAAAATAACTTTTCAACTTTTCAACTTTTCTCATTTCATGCACCAATTGTCAACTTCTCATTGATCCAAATTAAAAACTATTTTCTCTCTCTCTCTCTCTCTCTCTCTCTCTCTCTCTCTCTCTCTCTCTCTCTCTTCACTTACCGTTAATTCATTTACAATTAAATATCTCATTTTAAACATATATTTTAGGACATATTTTATCTTTCCTATTTATTTATTATCATTGAAAATACTAATTATTTAACTTTAAGAAAATTAAAAATATATTTTATGAAATTGAATAATACTACATATCATTCACACAACAAAATTTTTATCTTACGGGTCACTATCAAATTATTACCGTTATTTTCAAATATTATTTTTTCCCCATGTCACAATTTTTTTTTTAAAATTACTTAGTACATTGATGTTATTTTAACATTACATAATTCAATTTAAATTTGAATGTGTATCTAAATACATTATTTGTCCAATTTACCATTATATTTTGTATAATCATATTATTTGTTGTAATGTTTTGATTTCATAAGTTTTCATTGTACTTTCCTATTAAATACTAATTAATCTATTATTTAGCTTTAATAAAATTAAAAAATATTTTATAAAATTGAATAATATTACATATCATTCACACAAGTAACTTTTTATCTTACGGGTCTCTATCAAATTATTACCATTATTTTCAAATGTTATTTTTTTCTTTCTTCATGTCACAAGTTTTTTTTTTAATTACTTAATACATTATCATTTGTCAAATTTACCATTATATTTTGTATAATCATACTATTTATTGTAATATTTTAATTTTATAATTTTTTATTATACTTTCTCAATAAATATGAATTTTTTTATATGTATATCAAAAAAAAATTATTTCGTCAATATTAAAATAATTTCACCTGTGTGTCAACACGAGTCTCTGACTAGTGTTTTAGCCAAAATATGTTTTTGCTATGGTACTAGATTTTCAATTGGTTAGGGTGTGGTTTTGTTATACTTCTTATCTTGTTCTCTTTATTTTAAGTCTTTTTTGTTCCCTATGTGGTGAACATATAATAATTGGTGCATCGAATTAAGTTTTCTTTCAAAGTATGTTTGAATAAGTTATCAAAGTATCTTTTTACTTCTAGAAGTGAATTGTTGATCCTTACCTTAAACACACTTGTGTTTTTTTAGCTTTGTTTTGGTGCATCGAATTAAGTTTTCTTTCAAAGTATGTTTGAATAAGTTATCAAAGTATCTTTTTACTTCTAGAAGTGAATTGTTGATCCTTACCTTAAACACACTTGTGGTTTTTTAGCTTTATTTTGTTTTCATGTTTCTTTTCACTAAATAGTAGGAATAAAAATAGGTCAGACCAACTAACAGGGGATTACGATCTAGTATACACAGGCTTAGACTAGATGAGACTTTTAGAAAAGTTCTGAACTTTTTTATAAGTCTATTTAGTTAAAAAGGTTAGACTACAGGTCATAAAAAAAAGCCTTTTAAATCTATTAGGCCAACCTATTTAAATAAATAAGAATAAATTTAATATTATTATATTTTACTTGTATTTTAAATAAAATAAAAAATAAATCTTAAATATCTTGAAGAACTCATGAAGATAAGCAAAATAAACTTATGGACAATGTCATTAGTTGCTTTTATAAATTCTGTTAAACAAATAGTATCACAAAACTTATGTTAATATTTAACTTAAATAAGTAAATGCAAATTAGGAGTTAGTTTCATTGATATTTTAATTTGTTAGTTTATTTAAATATTAGTTGAATTTTTTATTTATAAATATTTAAATAAAATATGTTTTTATGTAGGCTAGTAGGCCAAACAGGCCTTCGAAAAGACCAGACTCAAGCCTAAAAATAAACTTAGTTATGGTAGGCCACACAGGTCAGACTTAAGTTTTATAATTTTTAATAGACCTAACTCAGACTTGTCAAAGACTACCTCGGTCCGACCTATTCTCACCCCTACTAAAGAGTCCCAAAATATAGTGTGAACTCTTTTCTTGTTTTTTTGGAGTGTATTTGCCTACTTTTCTTATATACAGTTTTCTGATTAATGTTTGTGAGCTAGTAATAGGATAAAAGTATCCTTGTATTCTCCATTTTTCTTAAATATTATTTTCTATTATAAATAGTAATAGAAAAAAATAATACTTTTTTTATATATATATATATATATATATATATATATATATATATATATATATATATATATATATATATATATATATATATATATATATGACTTTTGCATTCTAATTCAAATTTTATTTTTTAGCAAAAGTCCGTTTGAATTAATATTTTAAATAAGGATAGTTAGTAGATGAAACACTTTTGATAAAAAAAAGTAAATAATATGTTTTTTTGTTCATTAACTAGTTTCAATTCTTTTTAACAGATATCTTAAAACTTTAATGTTGTACTCCTTTTAGTTATATTTATAAGAAAATAAATTTTTAAATCTATTGAATAATTAATATATTTCATCTATTATATTGTTAAGATATATTAATTATTTATTAAATTTTAAAATTATTTTTTTTATAAATAGATCAAAAATAATACTTGTGTATTCTCTTTGTTCCTTTTTAAATATTAGTTTTTAGAGAAAATAATTATTTTTGTTTAAATATCAATTTTAAAATTCAAAATAGTAGTGTTGTAGTTTCATCAAATTTATCTTTAATTATTATTATATATAAAAATTAAATAATTTATTAAAAAGTTAAAGATATTATAGAAATAAATATTATTTAAAAAGTAATAATAATTATTAATTTTTTTTATGTGTAATAAATAAAAAATGACAATTAAAATTAAATGGAGGGTATACTATTTTGTATAAACATCAAGAAATTAGTATGCCACGTCCTCAACTAGTAGTTGGTACATTATTCATGAAGTTACATATCCACCAATTTGGAATTTATCTCCAATTACATAAACAATTGAGGAACATAAACTATGTTTGTTACTGCATAATTATTGTGTAACCTAGATCCACTCGTGTACATTTTATTGGTTGAATTATTATTGAACAGCGTACAAACACCAAGTGGGTCAGCCATCATGGTTCATGCACGTTTACATGCAATTAACTTTTTCAAAAATAAGTCATACAAAAAAACTTCGTATATAATTGGGGATCGCAATTGAATGAATACATTGGTGAAAAAGTATATGAACTTTGGATGTCCCAATTTACGTGAAATATGGAGATATATGTTTGAACCGTTGTCTGGTAAGGAGGGGGTGATGTATTTGTAAGGCACTCTGGTCCTAAAGTAAGTAAATGATTAAGATGAGAATAATGAATATTAGGGTTATGAGAGTAAGAATGTGATACCATGCCCTAAAAGGTATGAGAGTTTATATAATGATCTTAGGAGGATTTTCATTGGTTGTTATATTTGGGCCTGAATATATGAATCCGTGGATATAGCTAATCTGAGCTGACCTGGTTAGATGGGCGTTGATGCCCCGAACTAGCCGTTATGTCGACCAAAGAGGTCATAACGAGTATAGTCTTTGGTATGAGGAACTAGATTGATATGCTCGACGGGCGTCGAGCAGGGGGTGTCCTATGACGTGTCAAACGGGCGGACGGAGCCCCTAGGGTACTATTTGTCCCTAACGATTTGTTATCGATCCCGAGGTGAAGACTTTTCCGATAGGCATACGGGCGGTCCAGAACAGTAGCCCCCAAGTCGATGCCTCTGGTCATAGGAGTGAAACGTTGTCGAGGAGCCGAAGAGTTAGAGAATTTGGAGAGTTTTTGCATGCGCCGCCTCGAGCCGCTTGTAACGATTGTTGGCAGACCTAGGGGCTAGGGTGTAATGGTGATTTCCCTAGGCTCCCTAGATAGGTGCAGACCCACACGCGGGGTGTGGGTCTATATAAAAAGGAGAGACCCCTCATTTAGTGACTTTCCACCGTCTAATCCTGTTCGTTCCTGCTCAACTTCATCGTCCATCAATCCGGGGAATTAATTTAAGGTGCTTCAGAATCATTTCCTCCTTCCTCCGTCGTAGCAAAGATCCGATCAACCTTTCTGAAGCTTATATTATTCTTAATCGGTATGTTTTTGAATCTTCAACACAAATTTGGTTGATTAGTTTTGAAAAATTCTATTGTTCATAGAGATGAATGCAGTTAGGGTTTCGGGTTTTAGGAATTTCCTTCGGTGGTGAGCGGTTGTTCCGCCTCATTTCGATTCCTTCCGTCGTTTGAGCCCCCTGGCGTTTCCTTTTTTAGTTTAGAGAGTTTAGACTCGAGCGTTAGCCGTCGAGGGAGGGCTTCTGGCTAAGGATGGGATCCTTGATCGTTCGAGCCCTTTCACTTGACTAGCGGTGGAAGGGTGGTTCTGACGGTGTGTCGAGCTCACCTTTTCCTTCTGCTTTTCAGGTACTATGGAGGACGTCAGCGATGCTCACCGTGGGGACTTCGAGGGTTTCGGGGATGATCCTTCAGACTTCTTATCGCTTGAAGGTAACGATTCAGTGGAGGTGCTTGAAGAGGGGTCCTCGCCTCCTGGTGATGTTGAGCCCTCAGCGATGGAGACCGACGAGGAGGACCCCACTACTTGGGTGGCCCCAGACATACGATTGCGGGTGTCTTATTTTACTAATCATCAGAATGAAGTCTTTTCGATTATTGACTCATATGCCCCCGACGAAGGTGCTGCGGAAGTGAGGGAAATTGGAGGGACTGGATAATCTATATTCTTGCGCCCGAACATAGGGTATGCTCGATCTATGAGGCCGACCATATACCCATGTTCGACATCTGGTTTAGGGAGCACAGGTTTCGGCTTCATTTCATTTATCTTCAAGTAGCTGTGTTCGAGCATCTACGCTTGGCTCCGTCCCAACTTCATCCCAATGCCATCGCGTTTATTCGGGCGTTTGAGATAATGTGTAAATACTTGGGGAACACGTCTAAGGTTGACGGGGAGATCTGGTGGAGTTGGGTGTCTTTTAGGCCGCAGAACAAAAAGCTCTTCAAGCCTTATCAAGATTCAGTTTGCTTTTTTAAGGATAGGTTCGTACTTGTCTGACCCGTATCGTCTGACCCGTATCTGAACGAGGCCTTTTTAACATTCTGTCGAGGACCCCGGCCTTCATGGAAGATGACTCGCCTAAGATGAACGAATTGGGAGAGAGGGTATATCAGCTTGTTTCGAAGTTCCACTTCCATTGGAGTGATGAATATTTCGAGCGCAACGCTGACAAGTATGTATGGGCAAGGGAGGGGTTGTGCGAGGAGGATGTGGCCAGCTTTGGTGAAATATTGGTCTTTGTCGAGGGTTTTCCCCAAATTTGATGCATGGGAAAGGGGGGAGTACCGCTCGTGGATGACGATGGCGAGCCTATTTTCGAGCCCAAACTCATAAACGTGAAGGAGCTCTTGACGTGCGGGGACACAAAGGGTTATTTGGGAAGAAGTTTTTTATCTTAATCTTTGGAGAATGTCTTTGTGTTGACTTTGTTGGTTTCGTATTATATTTGCTTGGGCATGGCCCGCTTTATGTAATGATTCGATCTTTATGACCGTTTCAATGTTCGTTTTTTTGGGTTCGAGTCCCCTTTGTAACTCCAGGACAATTTTGGCCCATGTGGTCGATGACATAACTTAGTATTTTTTTGTTTTTTGTTTTTTGTGTGTTTGTGATATTCATTGTTTGGGGTATGCTCGTTTGATGTATGTTCTTGCTAGTGTGAGGTGACTAGTCAAAAGAGAGCCAGTTTGCTTACCGGGCTTGATCCGAAACTCATGTCCTGATTGAGGGCCTGAGGTCGGAGGCGTGAACGTCCCATTGTGAGCTGGGTGTTCTTCCAGGCAAGGTACTTAGACAACGGGGCTCGTTTGAGTTCCGCGCGTCGAGGAGAAGGTCTTGCTCGTGTAATAAAATAGAACAGCTATCCTTTTAGTGTCGTGATATTACGCATCGCTAGTACCGGGGCGTGGGTTAGACGTCGAGCTATTGGTGTTCAGATAGTTTCCCGAGACATGTCGACTAAGTGTGGCTTAACTATAATATTGTTTGAGTTTTTTGGCGTTCCATGATCGAGCAAGTTGTCCCCCTTGAAGATTTTCTATGTAGTAGGCATCCGTTCTTGTTTTGGCGTAAACACAGTAGGGACCTTCCTAGTTTGCTGCGAGTTTTCCCTTAGTGGAGCTCTTGAGGTTTCATTTGAGGAGTAAGCTTCCAACGTCGAACTCATGTGGAATGAGTTTAGCATTGTAGCGGAGGGCTATTCTTTGTTTGAGTGAAGCTTCTCTCAAGGCACCCCTCATTCGTATCTCCTCGACAAGGCCGAGTTCTTCCCTTAAGGTCTGGTCGTTCATCTCCTCATCCAGCAGAGATTCGGTTCTCCTCGACAGTTGGACCATCTCTACTTGAATGGCGACCTCGGTTCCATACGTTAATCGGAAGGGGGTCTCCCCGGTGGACGAATGGGGAGACTATTTCTTGGGCCTATTTCTTCTTTGCTTTATCCAGTCTTCGTTGGAGGCTGCATAATATCACTCTATTTGCGGCTTCTTCCTGTCCATTTGTTTGCGGATGCTCGACTGAAGCGAAGTGTTGTACGGTTCCCACATGGGCAACGAAGTCCTGGAAGTTTCTGTCGGTGAATTGTGTCCCATTGTCAGTCACTATAGCTTGCGGTATGCCGAATCGAGCGAGTATGTTTGTCTTATAAAAACGTAAGATATTTTGAGCGGTGATCTTGGCCAATGCTTCATCTTCTATCCATTTGGTGAAATAGTCGACGCCTACTATCAAGTATTTATTTTGGTAGGCCCCCATGACGAACGAACCGAGGATATCCAGCCCCATCACGAGAAAGGCCAAGGGGACGAGAGGGATCTAACTTCTCTCGGAGGGGCTAGATGCATGTGTCCATGCTGCTGGCACATGTCACACTTCTTCACGTGCTCCTTGTCGTCGAGCACATTGTGTCTGCAACATTTTTTCTTAATGCTTGGTCGCGGGAGTATTTCCTAGATCACTGGCTTGTTTTCCCCTTTCGTTTTCGTGTTGGCGAGTTTGAATAGAACATTTGGTCGAGTATTTTTGTTCTCGAGGGATATGTTGCACGTCGACAGAGGTGAACTTCTTCAAATTTTCCTGAACGAAGGCCCAATATTCGGCTAGTTGATCGTTCTTAACCTGGTATTTGCCTCGAACTTGGGAGGCCACAAGTTGTGAGTCTGTGAGGATTTTGACTTCTCTGGCTCCTATATCCTCGGCAAGGCGGAGGCCGGTGAGGAAGGCACTACGCCAAAATTGAATAAAGGCAATGCACTTTAGACAACACTTTAAACTGAAAGCGCTTCCTAAAGATAAATAAAAAACACGGAAAATTTTGAAGAAATTTAAGCAAAAGCGCTGTCTAAGGGTTACCTTTATACATCAATTTTAAAAGCGCTGCCTAAGGCACACTTTAGACAACGCTTTCTAAAAGCGCTGCTAAAGGGATCCCTTAGAAAGCTCTTTTCAAATAGCACTGTCTAAAGACATTCTAAAAAGCGCTGCTAGAGGTCCCATTTAGACAGCGCATTATGAAAGCGTTGCTAAAGGGATCCCTTAGAAAGCGCTTTTCAAAAAGCGCTGCCTAAGGCCTTTATTTTTTTTTAAAATAAAACAAACGTGGTTTTTATTCATTATTATGTTTCTTTACAAACGATCTTCTACGCCACTCACACAAAACCCTTCTTCTTCTTCTTCCTCGTCTCCGTTCACTCCCTTCATACTCACTTCATCCTCATCTATCCTCACCGCCTTGCCTTCACAACAACCAGGACAACACTTCCTCCATAACTTCCGTTCACTAACACCATTCATCGTTCTGATACGACCTCCGCTTCATCCCTCATCGTTCTCACTGTCCACAAGACCTCTCCATAACCTTGGTACAACATTCTTCCACCGTTCATCTGTCGTTTCATCCTCACAGCGACACAATAATATCTGTCGCCACTCTGATTGCGATAAGTCTGGATTGCTTTCATCTTCTTTGTTTAGTTACATGTCGAACTGTTTGTGTTGAATTTATGTTGAATTTATTTGATAAAGCTATTATGGTACGATTAAAGTCTGAACGTGTTAGCTTCGATGGCAGTATCGTTTTTTTAGTTGAATGGAAAAGTCTTGAAGTTCTTTGGTTGTAATTCATTTATGAATTGAAATATTTGAATAACCGATTGTTTAACCGATTGTATTGATTTTGTATTACAATTTGGAATGGGATTATGATGTTGTTGTCAGTATTGTGTTTTATTTTTTATGAAGTTGATGATCATATCGCAATGATGATAACCATAGTGATATTATAAGATAATTGATATGCCAAAGGTTGATATGTTGTAATGCATAATATATTATGAAAGTAATTTACTTTTCCTTTTTTATTTGATAGTTGATACTCCATATTTTACTCACAGCGCTGATCATTCCATGTGTTTCTCTGAGTTCGACCTTCTCGTTTCAACCTCTCGACGTTGCTGTTTTGTAAATTCAAGGTAAATTTCTATTACTGGTACTGGTGTGAGTGTTATTCTCTTTTATGATACAGTTTAATCTCTGATGAATTTTTCTGAAATTGTGTGAATATATTTGTACTTGCCTAGCCTAATTTGTATTATTGTATTCGTGTATACTTTGCGTTTTGGTAGAAACGCATTATACCGTTTTGTGCCCTAATTAGTGTTTTTGTTTAGCTTACTTAGTAGTAAAACCATGTATAAAAAATGGATGTCTTCCGATCGATTGTCAAAAGAGTACGAGAATGGGGTATTAGAAATCATTAAGTTTGTTGTTGAACACGATGAAGAACCCATTAGAATGAAATGTCCTTTCTTGGATTGTTGTTATGTGTGTCGGGTTGACGCAGATGGATTGGTATCACATTTAATGAGGCGTGGAATTGACCGAAGTTATACGTGTTGGATATTTCATGGTGAGAAAAACAACGACAATGTTGAACGTAGCGTGAAAAGTAATATGACCTATGCTTCATACGATAATGTCACGGATACATACGATTGTGATCGAGTCAAAGAGATTGCAGAAGCACTTGAAGAAGATCTTCAGGATTGTCCCAAAATGTTTGAGAGGTTGGTAAGCGATTGTCATACCCCAAAATTTGCCCTCCATCTTCTCAAGATATTTCATACATCCATACTCAAGGATTCCTCAAGGATTGATCAGACAAACCCTCTCCTAGACAATCAACCCAAACTAGGGTTTGGTGATTCTCAGGTCAAGATGGATTTCCAACATCTCCAATGGTCTTCACGCCTCCTCATATGCTTCAAAGATTCTCCATGTCAAGTTTCAAGCCTCAAAAGTCAAATTTCCTCAGACAATTGCTTAGATGGTTGAAAATCAATTGTATTGGACAAAAAGTCAACTGTGGTCAACATACAGTCAAACTTCATGATTTTTGGTCAACATCCTCATTTTGAAGTTACATTCATCATTTGATCAAGGGTTGATCATGATTCATCAAGGAAACTCAAGATTTGCTCAAAAGTCAAACTTTCTAAATTAGGGTTTTTCAATGAAAAGTCAACCAAACTTTGACTGAGCATAACTTCTTCATACTTTCTCAGAAATTTTTCCACCACCTCTTGTTTTGAAGGAAATTCAATTCTCTACAACTTCATGTCTCACAAGTATGTTCAAAAAATGCTTCATTTGGAAGGTATGGATCAAAACATTACAGGTCTTTTTCAAAGTCAACAAAAAGTAAACATTTTGTATTGAAGATATATTGAGCATGGAAAATTCCAATTGAGATGCAACCAAAGAGGTTGGTTAGAGGACTCTTAGAGCTTTCCAAAAAGTCCAAGAACACTCAAAAATATGGAAAATTGAGCAAAATACACCATTCAGAAGTTGGGCATTTTTGAACAATTGCACAGAAGGAGATATTTGTCAAAATGCAATTTTTTCCAAATAGGGCTATAAACTTATGATCCAAACTTGATCTTAATATTATTTGTGACCCATTGATGCTTGGCCATGGCAATTTTCTATTTTTATTGATTAATTTTTGAATTTTAAAACATTTAATTCAAAATTAAATTATATAAAATATGAAAATAAGATATTTTTCCAAAAGAGGTGAATTTCTATCAAACTTGAGGTCCAAGATAGCCCATGGAACATGCCAAATTCGTGCTAGCTCTCACATTAAAGAGAAAATCAAATTTTTTCCAAAATTTGATTTTATTTGAAAAATAATTATGGCACATTCAAGATCAAATCTTTTTTCCTTCATTTTCCTCTCCTAATTCACTCTATAAATAGCCAGCAAGATGCACATCAAGCCACACGAAACCCTAGCCCTTACAACAACCCTCACTTTGCTCAAAATTTTCATAAACTTTTGAAAATCGAATTCTAATTTGCAGCCACTCTCAGCCAAAACCATCCATCCAATCTTGTTCCTGAGGTTCCCAGGAGTCAAAACCATCCCTTACCAAGATGCCTAACTCGATCCCAAGCTTGCTCCGATTTGGTATTTTTCACAAATTCGATTTTCTTATTTCCCGCGTTATTAATTGCTTTTGTGTGTTTGAATGAATTCAGGACATCAAATAGATCATGAATGATGCATCACATGCAAGCATACACGCCTAGATCACAAATCACCATAACTAGGGCATCTTGAACTGGAATCGAACCGATGATGGTGGGGCAGGCACGGATTTAGGGGGTATATTTTTTTTGCATATTTTTCAAGTTTTAGTTGTTGTTAGAAGATTTTAGCTAGGCTTCGTTGATCGGTGAAGACCGGTGTGGCGTTTTCGATTCGCTCTTGTTCCAAATGGGGTCCACGCGTGGGATGTGTTTCAAACCTTTCGTGACACGTAATCACATATATTCAATTGATTTCCATGTTTTAAACACCAAGTGTCAAGTGGCGCAGCGGTTAAGGCTTTGTTTTGAGAAGATGCTCCAAGAGGTCATGAGTTCGAGCCATGCCAGGACTGGTTTTCCTTTCTTTTTTACAAACTCTCATATTTTTTTTTTTTTTTTTTTTTATTTTTATTTTATACAATTTAGTTTAATTTCAATAATTTCTATCATGCATTTAAAAACACCAAAAAATATTTTTCTTTTTGCATTATTTTTAGAAAATGTTTATTTAATTTATAAAATTAAAATTTTTTTTTGCATGCATATTTAATTTAATTTCAATTTTTGCATTTAAATCACCTTTAATTAGTTTTTAATTATTAAATTAACTCCAAAAAATCCCAAAAAATTATTTTAGCATATTAATGTTATTTCCAGCATGAAATATTTTTCTCATTTAAAAATTATTATTTTTGCTAACATTTTTCTCTTGTTCAATTTCCTCGTATTTCCCGATTTTTCTCATCTTTTCACAGGTTATCCCGTTTCGGACGTTTTCTTTTATTGTCTTATTTTTCCAATTATGTAATTGCTTATGGGATGTAATAGTTTAATTAGGAGTTTCATTTTTCGCATTTTTAAATTATGTATCTGCCCCAAAGCCATGTAATAGCGTAGGATTTATCTTTCCGTACTTTATATTTCCGCAATTTACTTTCTGCATCTTATAAACTATTAGTAATTAGGCGTGTATGGCAAGATAAAAATTGAACATAGCTCACTCTAATTTTCAAGATAAAATATCTGAAATCAACGCACTCTTTCACACATGCACCCCTTAGGGTAATTCTCTCTCGTTGCCTTTACGAATTCAAATGGTCAAGTCCCTCGAACGTAGAGGTATTCTAGCACCGTTGCCTTCAAAACAAATCATCATCGTCCCTTCGATACAAAGATCATAAGACCCACGATGTCGCCTCCGAATACATGATCTTGACCCTCGATTGTCGCCTACGAAAAATGATGATAGTCCCTTCGAATGTGCTAGGATACTTCCTACAAGTTGCTTTCTATGACCATACGATGTCCCTTTGAATGTCCCGCTTACATCCAACGGATGGAGTTACCTACCAACTAATGGTATGGATAACGCCATTCTAAAGGAACGTAAAATAATACAAAAAACGACCAATTCTGAGTAGGTAATAAGACTTTTAGTTGCTTGCTCTATCAAAATACTTTTCACACCTCACACTTTTGTCAAAGTTCAAACTCTTTTCAAAAACGAAACATTTCCGAACACTTTGTATACATTCCTACATGAATCATTACAAAGTCAAAGCGAAATGCCTTTTCAAAACATTTTTGTCAAACACACAGAAAACACAATTTTAAAGTGATCTAAGAGCAACTAAGAGCCAGATAACTACGGATGAAAAGGGTGCTAATACCTTCCCTTTTCATAACCTTCTCTTACTCGAATCTAACGAAGGTCTTTTTCGTACTTTTACCTTCCTTAATTGGATAAAAGAAAAGTCGGTGCACTTTGCTATCCGCATATTTGTGATACAAAATCTAAAAGTCTTCACCGTACATGTAATCGACTGCTGTGGAGACACCCTAAAGAGAATGCCTTAAGGATTTCTAAATCACTTTTATGCTTCGCTTGAATTGCTTGCTTTATCTTTAAGGGTTGCTTGGTATTATATTTGTGGGGATCCTACACCGATCCGGTTTTTAGGTAAGTAGCAATAAATCGTCGCGACTGCTAGACGATATCGAAACGGTCAACATGATGGCTACGTTAGTGCAACACTTTGATGTCATGATACTCTTAATTTCCAAGTTGAGGATAGTATTTGGCTTCGTGGTGTCATCAAGCACTAACTAAACTTTTAGAACCTTAATTGACCCATCTTGGCCATTAGAAGGTAGTGAGATGGCCTTTGGTGCAGACTAAGGTTTGTTGATACTCGATGCTACGCCATTAAGATTAGACTTTGGGATATTTTCGTCGACCACTTGGTAGTCGCATTGAAATAAACGCCTAGAAAGATCAATGATATGAGATTCCTAGAATCCGTTACTATTATAGGACAGATGAACCAACTCAAACTTTTGGGGGGTTATCACCTATACCTCTTGCAAGCCTTAAACCTAGGCTCATTGTGTGAATTGTTTATGTGTGCTAAAACATGACATCATGACATCATTCGCATTGCATATCATTTCTAACTATTTCAAGGACCTAGGGATTTATCTTTTCTCTGTTTTGTAGGGATTATGGCTTCTAGAAAGACTATCCGAATCAACTTCATGGGTATACCTTCTCAGCCCAAAGAATTGGTTTCAGAGATTCCCGATTATGCTCAGTTTATCAAAAGACATGGTTATCTACTTGATTTGGTTATCTCCGGTTTTGAAGAAGATATGATGCATGTCCTATTCCAGTTCTTTGATCCGAAACATCATTGGTTTACATTCCCAGATTATCAGTTGGTTCCTACCTTGGAAGAGTTCTCTAAGCTACTTGGGATACCTATTCTTGACCAAATGCCATTCACCGGTTTAGAAAAGGCTCCTAAGTACGAAGACATTGCATCCGCCTTACACCTAAAGCGCTCAGACATTGAAGCTAATTGGGAAACAAGAAATGGAGTTAAGGGTTTACTTGCTAAGTTCCTGATTAAGAAAGCCCGAGAATTCCTCAAAGTTATGAGTTTCCATGCATTCGAAGATGTTGTGGCCTTGCTGATCTATGGTTTGGTTCTATTTCCTAACTCAGATCAATTCATAGATGTCAACGCCATCAAGTTATTTCTTACTCGCAATCCTGTGCCTACTTTACTTGGAGATATTCTGCATTCTCTCCACACTCGTACTACTAAGAGACAAGGAACTCTCACGTGTTGTATACCGTTACTTTCCAGGTGGTTTATTTCGCACCTTCCTCCATCAGTTTTGAAGAATGAACAAAGGTTGAGATGGTCTCAAAGGTTAATGTCACTCTCTCATTCAGATATCCGTTGGAATCTTTTCTCTCAAAAGGACTTCACCTTCATTGAGCGTTGTGGAGAATTCCCTAATGTACCACTACTTGGTATAAGGGGAGGTATTACTTACAACCCTTCTCTAGCTCTACGTCAATTTGGTTTTGCTCGAAGAGATGGTCCACATGATATGCTTCTCCAAGATGTTGTGTTCGACTACAGCCACGATCTCTAGAATTACCGTCGAAGGTTCATACACGCTTGGGGCATGGTAAAGAAGACTGATACCAAGACTTTGGGGCACCAGAACTCCATTCCTTGGGAGCCTTACCTCAAATGGGTGCGAGCTCGAGCTCAAAACCTCATGATGCCATTTACACCTGTGTTACCAGTAATTATGGAACCTATTGCTATAGGTGACGTACCCTATACCGTTCTCCATCCCGACATGCCTACTGATTTTGAAGACTTGAAGAGATCCCGGATTCAACTTAAGGAAGAAAGGGATATGTTTGAAGCTCAATGCTATGCAAGTGAGAAGAAGGTACTAGAGTTGACAAAGCTACTTCACGAGGAGCGAAACATCAACGCCTACTTCAACACTAAAAGGAAGCGCCCACGGGAGACTTAGAGCTTTAGATTTTTTTGTTCTTTTATTTTTTCAAACTATCTTTGTACTTAAAAAGAAAAAGAAAAAAAGAGACTAATAAAAGTTTGTTCGTGCTTGTTTAACAAATTTAAATTCCTAGAGGTCCTTGAAAACATTGCATTGCATTACATAAACATCGCATATCATAGCATAACATTGCATAACATGTACATTGAAGATTGGTTTTCTCATTTTCTCGCTATTTATTTTAGCAGAAAAATGGCTCTTGAACAGACTGTCAAAGATCTCCAGGCTAAGAATGCTCAATTCCAGGAAGTGGTTACCAGCTTGGTCCAAGGCCAAGAAGATTTGAAGAAGCTCATCAACCGAAAGAAGAAGGTCATTGGTGTTCTCAACATGGGCAGACGTCACAAAGGTGGACCTAGAGTGGTCATCCGTGTGGAACTCTCAGACAAGAGTGTTGAAACTAATAAAAGTATCAAGAACAACGAGGAAGACTACGAGAACGAGCAGTACTCTTTTGAGGATGACAAGTACAAACAACTTGAAGACCGTCTGAACGCTGTGGAAAATTTAAAGATGTCGGGGCTGAATTTTGATTATGTAAGTCTAGTTCCTAGTGTGGTGATTCCCCGCAAGTTCAAGATTCCTACTTTTGCCAAGTATGATGGCATCTCTTGTCCGAAGCTACATTTGAAGTCCTATGTTTAGAAGATCCACCCTCACACTAATAACAGGAAGCTGTGGATCCATTTCTTTCAAGAGAGTTTATCCGGAGCTCAGTTAGAGTGGTATTATCAGCTAGAGAGTACCCAAATCCATACCTGGAATGACTTAGCATATGCTTTCTACAAGCAGTACTAGTACAATGCTGAATTGGCACCCACTCACATGCAACTACAGAGCATGTCTATGGGTCATGATGAGAAGTTCAAAGAGTATGCTCATAAATGGAGAGATCTAGCAGGCAGAGTTCAGCCACCCTTGTCCAATAGGGAGTTGGTTGATATGTTTATGGGAACACTGACAGGTCCATTCTTCATAATCTGATTGGAAACTCTTCAGCCAGATTCACCGAGCTGATATTGACAGGTGAGCGTATTGAAGCTGGTATCAAGAGTGGGAAGATTCATGTGGAGTCATCTTAAAATGCTGCAAAGAGATCTTTTGGTGGTAAGAAAGAAGCCAATGCTGTGTATGGTCAGAAAAGCCGAGCCAAGACCGACCGCGCTCAATCTGTGGGGGCAGTTGTGATCTCCAATCCTACATCAGCACAACCTCAGCGAGACAACGCGCGTAGCCAGAACGCGCCACGAAGACAGTTTACGAAGATCAACATGCCATTGTCGCAAGCCTTGCAGCACATGTTGAAAGCAGAGCTGATAACCTTGAGGGATCCTCCTCAAAATATCAACACTTCCTCTCCGAGATACAATCCTAATGCTAAATGTGCTTACCATTCCAATAGTCCTGGATATAACACTGATGATTGTTGGGCTCTGAAGAACAAGATTCAAGATATGATTGAAGCTAAGAAGATTGAGTTTGACCCTCCTGTTGAAACTCCGAATGTGATCAACGCGCCCATGCCTAACCATGGAAAAAGTTCCAATCCTGTTGGGGAGGATACTTATGTTTTCAACATAGATGACTTGACCATTCCTCTGATGACTATTAAGAAGAATTTGCTACAAGCCGGTGTCAATCCAGGATGCCCAGAGAATTGTCGTTGGTGCCCATCTGCACCTGATGGTTGTGCTTGGTTGAGAAGACGTGTCCAGTGCATGATGGATAACCGTGAGATACTATTCCTAAAACCACCTGTGCAGAAGCTGTGTGAAGATATGTTTAAGTTGAAGATCGAGGAGGTGAATGAAACTGCATCATCTGTGTGGGATACCTTGGGGAAGCCAAGTGGAAAGTATGATGACATGGTGAAGTACACTGTTCCTGAGAGCTACAAAATTCCTATTGAAGATGTTAAGGCGACCGGATGGGGTGATGATTTCCTAGAAGACTATGTTGATGTTAATACAATAAGGATTTCCTCTGCCGATCATGTGCCTAGGGTGGAACCTCTCATTATTACTTCTCCAAGACCAGTTCCATATTCCTCCGACAAAGCTATTCCTTGGAATTATGGATCTGATGTTTACTATCATGGCGTCAAGCAAGACCCTCTGACCATTGAAGACCTCACAATCGAAGCTACCATTCCTGACATTGACAATATCACCGAATCAAGTAAGGTGACCAGAACCGGAAGAGTGTTCTCTCCAGATATCTCTCCTCCAAAAGACATCGCGACTCAGCATTCCATTTATTCAATCCATTCCCAAGCTAGAGGAAAGAACCGTGACTCATCCCCGCCGTAAGTACCAAAGGAAGTTATCAAGACACCTCCAAACAAGAAATGGAGGAAATTCAAGATTATCAAGAAGAGTGACTACAATGTTGTGGAATGGGACAGACTCGTCAAAATCTCCATGCTTGCTCGCTCTTGTCGAGGCTCATGCTAATGCCTTGGTGAAGTTCCCAAGAATGCTCATGTGCCGCAAGACACTACTACCGACTTTGAAGTTTGTATTGCTAGCCCTTGCCAACAACGGCCTAGGTTTCTCGATGTCGATTTGACTCGCCGAAAGAAACACAACAAAGCCTCGCACATCTCGTTGAATGCAAGGGCATTACTTTGTCTCATGTTTTGGTGGATACCGTTCGCTCGAATATCCTTCCAAGACCGCTTTTGATCGGCTTGATGTTGAAGGGTTGGTTCGAGACCCAATGACATTATTGTGAGAGCTTTTGATGGTTCTAAGCTTAACAAGATTGAGAGCTCATCCGCTGTAAAGTCGGTTCCCACTTTTGACTCTACTTTCTTTGTCATGGACATCCGTCCACTTACTCTTGCCTACCGGACGCCTTGGATACATGGGGCGTGCATCATACTCTACCTTGCATCGAAATCAAGTACCCAGTGAAAGGGAAAGTTGTCACAGATGTGGTGAAGAAGAATATATGGTCATCATCTACAATGTTCCGATACCTCGAGGTGGAAGGTGAATTCTTGAGACTCCGCCAAGCTTTTGAAACAATACCCAGTCATGCCTGCTGACTCTCCCCACCCTGGTTACACAAGCTCCACCTAGGATGGCCTCGCTAAAAGATGCTCAAGCTGCAGTTGAAGAAGGTGGTAGTGCTATTTGGGGACAGCTCCCTGATCTCCCTTTCAAATCTGACAAGACTGGTTTAGGCTTCACCATCAAAGGTCAGAAGATTATGCGCCGCGAACGTGCCGGCCAACTTCCTTTCCGCATCAGCCCGAGTGGAATCCATTCTATAGAAGACGACGACAACGACTTCGACATCAGCAAGTGGATCTTCCCAACTCCCGACAACGGACTCAACAATTGGAAGACTGAAGACGTCATACCAATCTCCTTTAGACAGGAGTAATTGCTCTTGTTTTTGTTTTGCTTTTCGTATTTTCTATGTTTTGAACAATAAACTCTAAAGCCTAGTGCCTTGCCCGAGGCATCATGGCTCGTTTGTGAGGGTTATTATCTGTCATTTGCATATTTTCATTCAATAAAATCGTTGGACTTTTGCATTCAATTGTTGTTTTCTTTCTTTTACTTTATCACCCCTTCAAAAAGCTATGTGTTTCTTACACACACCCACGTGATACATCACTCCGAATCTCGTTGATAACAGCAATGCTATTGCTAAATATGACTTCGATAATCCGATCTACCAAGCCGAAGACGAAGGTGAGGAAGATTGTGAAGTTCCAGGAGAACTTGTCAGACTGCTACAGCAAGAAGAACGAGTTATACAGCCACACAAAGAGCAAGCTGAGGTTGTGAATTTGGGTACTGATGAAGATGGAAAAGAGATCAAGATAGGAGCGGTCTTGAGAACTGTGTTAAAGAAAGATTGATTCAGATGCTACGAGACTATATTGAGGTTTTTGCTTGGTCATACGAAGACATGCCGGGTTTGGACATTGATATTGTAGTGCACTGATTACCGACAAAAGAAGGTTTTCTCCCAGTGAAACAAAAGGTTCGTGACATCCCCGAGATGTCGAGAAAATCAAAGCCGAAGTTATGAAGCAGTTCAACGCTGGTTTCTTAGCTGTTACTTCTTAC
Source organism: Vicia sativa (assembly GCA_021764765.1). Classification (NCBI taxonomy): domain Eukaryota; kingdom Viridiplantae; phylum Streptophyta; class Magnoliopsida; order Fabales; family Fabaceae; genus Vicia; species Vicia sativa. Next base: position 264,433,000 of record CM038794.1, on the reverse strand, counting down.
CCACAGTGGGTTGCAAATGTGGTACCCGTACCCAAGAAGGATGGCAAAGTACGAATGTGTGTGGATTAAAGAGATCTGAACAAAGCAAGTCCGAAAGACGATTTCCCACTTCCTCATATTGATGTTCTGGTTGACAATACCGCTCAACATAAGGTTTTCTCCTTCATGGATGGTTTCTCCTTACAATCGATCAAAATGGCTCTCAAGACATGGAGAAGACAACTTTTGTTACACAAAGGCACTTTCGCTACAAGGTTATGCCGCTTGATCGAAGAACGCGGCGCCACTTATCGTGCATGGTGACATTATTTCATGACATGATTCATCACGAGATAGGTCTACGCCGACGACATGATAGCTCGATCACGCATGTAAGAAGAGCATCTCGATCATTTGCGGAAACTATTTGATAGGTTGAAGAAATACAGACTGAGACTTAATCCCAACAAGTGCACCTTTGGAGTCAGGTCCGGTAAACTCCTAGGGTTTGTGGTCAGTGGTAAAGGTATTGAGGTTGATCCCGCCAAGGTTAAAGCTATTCAAGAGATGCCAGCTCCCCGCACCGAGAAGGAAGTCAGAGGTTTCTTGGGCCGATTGAACTACATTGCCAGATTCATTGCACATCTAACTGCTACTTGTGAGCCAATCTTCAAGTTACTGAAGAAAGATCAAGTGGTAGAGTGGAACGACGATTGCCAGATCGCTTTTGACAAAATCAAGGAGTACCTACAGAATCCACCCATTCTTATGCCGCCTGCCGAAGGAAGACCTCTTATCATGTACTTGACAGTGTTAGAGAACTCAATGGGGTTTGTGTTGGGGCAACATGACGAGTCTGATCGAAAAGAGCATGGAATATACTACCTTAGCAAAAAGTTTACCGACTATGAAACAAGATACTCACAGCTCGAGAAAACTTGCAACGCTTTGGTTTGGGCTGCTCGCCGACTAAGACAGTATATGTTGACTCACACTACCTTGTTGATTTCCAAGACGGATCCGATAAAATACATATTTGAGAAACCAGCTCTCTCCGGAAGAATAGCAAGATGGAAAATGATCTTGACCGAATACGACATCCAGTACACTTCTCAGAAAGCGATTAAAGAAAGTATAGTAGCCGATCATTTGGCTCAGCAAGCCGTAGATGACTATCCTATGCAGTCAATTTCCGATGAAGATGTGTTACTAGTTACAGATTAGAAGAACCAGCCCGATTTAAGGACTCGAACAAGGATCCCGATGGACCATGGTTTTTGATGGAGCCTCAAACGCACTTGGCAATGGCATTGGCGCCATCATTACATCCCCTGCAGACGGACACACTCCTTTCACCGCAAGATTATGTTTCGGTTGCACTAACAACATGGCCGAATACGAAGCGTGCATCAGGGGTATTAAAGCTGCTATTGACTTAAGAATCAAGTTCTTGCATGTGTATGGAGACTCAGCTTTAGTGATCAGTCAGATTAAGGGCGAGTGGGATACGAAGCATCCGAATCTCATTCCATATCGAAAGCATGTTCTGAGTTTGATCCCCTACTTCGAAGAGATCACTTTCAATCATATTCCACGAGAAGAGAATCAGTTGGCAGACGCATTGGCTACTATGTCGTCTATGTTCAAGGTCAGATGGGACAACGAGGCTCCCCAAATCATCATTGAGAAATTTGACGAACCAGCATATTGTTATGAGCTTGATACAGAAGAGAAACGTTGGTACTATGACGTGAAGAGGTATCTTGAGACTCAGGAATATCCCGCAGGGGCATCTGTCAAGGATAAGAAGTTTTTGAGGAGATTTGCATCCAAATTCTTCCTCAGCAATGGCATCTTATACAAGCGCAACCACGACTTGTGTTTACTCTGCTGCGTGGACCGGAAAATAGCAGAACGTATTATGGAAGAGTTACACGAAGGCGCATTTGGTACCCACTCCAGTGGTCATACGATGGCTAAGAAGATTTTGAGAACAGGTTACTATTGGTCCACCATGGAAGCTGATTGTCACCGTTATGCTCGATCTTGTCACAAATGCCAGATTTATGCAGACAAAGTGCACGTACCTCCAAGACTCAATGTTCTAACACTCCTTGGCCGCTTGCAATGTGGGGCATTGACATGATCGGGAAATCAAGCCCACGCCCAACGGACATCGCTTCATCCTTGTGGAAATTGACTATTTCACCAAGTGGGTAGAGGCAGCCTCGTTCGCATCTGTTACCAAGAATGTCGTGGCTCGATTCATCAAGCGTAATCTTATCTGTCGGTATGGAACTCCCGAAAGGATTATCCCCGATAATGGATCTAATCTCAACAATAAGATGATCACCGAACTCTGCACGCAGTTCAAGATCAAGCATCACAATTCTTCTCCTTATCGGCCTAAGATGAATGGCGCAGTGGAAGCCGCTAACAAGAACATTAAGAAGATTATACAGAAGATGACAGTGACTTACAAATATTGACATGAGATGTTACCATTTGCTCTTCATGGTTATCGCACTTCAGTGGGAACATCAACAGGGGCAACCCCCTTCTCTCTTGTATATGGTATGGAGGCAGTCCTACCGATCGAGGTTCGGATACCCTTAACCAGAGTCCTCCAGGACGCAGAGTTAGGCGAAGATGATTGGATTCAGACTCGCCTTGACCAGATTAATTTGATTGATGAGAAATGACTCGCGTCCATCTGCCATGGACATATTTATCAAAAGCGAATGATCAGAGCATTTAACAAGAAGGTCAAGCACCGAGTCTACCAAGTCGGTGATCTAGTAGTCAAGCGCATCATTCTTCCACAAGGTGATCCTAGGGGCAAATGGACTCCCACCTATGAAGGACCATTTGTAGTCAAGGCAGTATTTTCCGGCGGAGCTATGATGCTTAGCACCATGGATGGTGAAGACTTCCCACACCCTGTGAACGCAGACATAGTCAAAAAATACTACGCATAAAAGAGACCCGCTAGGTCGACTGATCTAGGCGAAAATAAGGGCATCCTGGCGAACCAAAAGGGTTCGGGCAAAAGTTAAGGATATATACAAAAACATGTACACCCGGCAAGTCGAAAACCTAAAAAGGCGGCTTGGGCAAAAAGGGGTATCCCGGTAGACTGAAAACCCGAAAGGGCGGTCTAGGCAAAAGTTAGGGATTTAAGCGTACGTCTATGTCTCGTCCAGATCACCTATCTACTTCCAGACTACTATCAGCATTCAAGATTCAAATGGCGAAAATCAATCCACTCACTTTCTACTGACAGCAAGGAGATGAGATAGTTGAAATATATGAGTACTAGCATAGTTGGAACTTAACGAGATTGTTTCCGGATAGCTTTTTACTTTTCCTGTGTACAAACTACTTGGCCATACGCCACCTTTCAAATAAATACAAGTTTCTTTCTCTTTACAATTTTCATTGTTGTTGTTTGCATAAAGTCCAACGGTTGCTTTGAATGATTATATGCATCTAACAATAAAAATCTATTCACAAACATGCGAAAAGTGAACAAGCAAAAGTAATTACTACAGGCTCCAGGAATTGAGATGACGACGAAAGTCACCAATGCATTACCCCACAGAGCATAATCCCCACAGAGGTGTCACTCACCACAAACCTTCCCCAGCGGAGTAAAAGTGAATCCACGAGCAGTGACTCCACTCAACTAAAATCATGTTACATCAAGTCTCCAGGCAATAACATCTCATCCCCAGCCGAGGTATTTATCCCCAGCAGAATATCTCTCAACAATTTCCCTTTTTTTCTTTTTCTCCAGCAGTAGTATCCAGACTTGAAACTTGGTCAGATAGTGCATCGAAGGAAACCTACACCTTCTATACCTCAGCCAGAGATTCCAACGGGCTCCAGATTCTTCTGACCCGGTCTCCCAAAGAATTATCAAATACTCTTTTTCACGAGTATCCCCACTCTCCTCTGGTCTGTATGAGATCCTCGACAACGTGTTTCTCGATCTCTACCATCCTCAACAATATCTAGGCCCAAGACTTGGTCAGATAGTGCATCGGAGGAATCAAAGTTTTCTTTGGTCTCCATCCGTTCCGTCCCAAAGTCGAAATCCTCAAGTAGCATCATCTTCCTCAAGATGGATATGTTTTGAAATACCACAACATCTATCATTCATACATTACTCATAAAAGTCATAATTTATGCATATGTCATTCATAAACATTGTCATGCATCATACTTTGCATAAAACTAACAAATATTCTATCAAAAGTTTCTCTTGTTTTCTCTAAAACAGGTGAAGATCACTTCTGACGCAAACTGGTCCAAGATTAAGACCCGAATCCAGACGGGAAAACTATATGAAAGACCGCCCTAGTTGTCCTCCGACAACTGGTCCAGGATTAAGATCCGAATCCATACGGGAAAACTATCTGAACGACCACCCTCGTTGTCCTCCGACAACGGATCCAGGATTAACACCCGAAGCCAGACGGGAAACCCTATCCGAACGATCACAAGTTATCCTCCGATAACAGGCAGTGGATCAATACCCGATGCACAACAGGGAAGCTATCCACATTATTGCCAACTACTATCCCTCAGAGTAATCAGCACGAAGATATATCTTATTACCAACAAACTACTAGTCTAGCGATGGCTTATCTTGGATGGCATTAAGCCCATCTCCGACTACTTGTCAACATTTCTCCGCCTTCGCATATTTGGTTAAAACCAATACAAACCAATAACTTCATTCAAAGATGAGCGCGAAGTCTAACGTACGATTTCCTCCGGATGGCATCTTAAGCCCATCTCCGACGGTCCTCCTATCCAGACGACGTTCTTGAGTCTAGCGTACGACTCATTCCTCAGTGAAATCTCCAGCCTCTACAAATGGCATCTATAAGCCCATTCCCGCATCATCAGCCACCAGCGAGTGCAAATTTTCAGGTGTACTCGAGTGTTCAATCATCTTCTACCTCCAGGTCACGAAAGGCACGCATGCCAATCTAACCCTTCCAATACAAGAAGATTGAACAGGGTGTCATAAAATTTTCCCTCCATCTTCTCAAGATATTTCATACATCCATACTCAAGGATTCCTCAAGGATTGATCAGACAAACCCTCTCCTAGACAATCAACCCAAACTAGGGTTTGGTGATTCTCAGGTCAAGATGGATTTCCAACATCTCCAATGGTATCCACGCCTCCTCATATGCTTCAAAGATTCTCCATGTCAAGTTTCAAGCCTCAGAAGTCAAATTTCCTCAGACAATTGCTCAGCTGGTTGAAAATCAATTGTATTGGACAAAAAGTCAACTGTGGTCAACATACAGTCAAACTTCATGATTTTTGGTCAACATCCTCATTTTGAAGTTACATTCATCATTTGATCAAGGGTTGATCATGATTCATCAAGGAAACTCAAGATTTGCTCAAAAGTCAAACTTTCTAAATTAGGGTTTTTCAGTGAAAAGTCAACCAAACTTTGACTGAGCATAACTTCTTCATACTTTCTCAGAAATTTTTCCACCACCTCTTGTTTTGAAGGAAATTCAATTCTCTACAACTTCATGTCTCACAAGTATGTTCAAAAAATGCTTCATTTGGAAGGTATGGATCAAAACATTACAGGTCTTTTTCAAAGTCAACAAAAAGTCAACATTTTGTTTTGAAGATATATTGAGCATGGAAACTCCAATTGAGATGAAACCAAAGAGGTTGGTTAGAGGACTCTTAGAGCTTTCCAAAAAGTCCAAGAACACTCAAAAATGTGGAAAATTGAGCAAAATACACCATTCAGAAGTTGGGCATTTTTGAACAATTGCACAGAAGGAGATATTTGTCAAAATGCAATTTTTTCCAAATAGGGCTATAAACTTATGATCCAAACTTGATCTTAATATTATTTGTGACCCATTGATGCTTGGCCATGGCAATTTTCTATTTTTATTGATTAATTTTTGAATTTTAAAACATTTAATTCAAAATTAAATTATATAAAATATGAAAATAAGATATTTTTCCAAAAGAGGTGAATTTCTATCAAACTTGAGGTCCAAGATAGCCCATGGAACATGCCAAATTCGTGCTAGCTCTCACATTAAAGAGAAAATCAAATTTTTTCCAAAATTTGATTTTATTTGAAAAATAATTATGGCACATTCAAGATCAAATCTTTTTTCCTTCATTTTCCTCTCCTAATTCACTCTATAAATAGCCAGCAAGATGCACATCAAGCCACACGAAACCCTAGCCCTTACAACAACCCTCACTTTGCTCAAAATTTTCATAAACTTTTGAAAATCGAATTCTAATTTGCAGCCACTCTCAGCCAAAACCATCCATCCAATCTTGTTCCTGAGGTTCCCAGGAGTCAAAACCATCCCTTACTTGAAGCCAAGACTGCCCAGAACTCGATCCCAAGCTTGCTCCGATTTGGTATTTTTCACAAATTCGATTTTCTTATTTCCCGCGTTATTAATTGCTTTTGTGTGTTTGAATGAATTCAGGACATCAAATATATCATGAATGATGCATCACATGCAAGCATACACGCCTAGATCACAAATCACCATAACTAGGGCATCTTGAACTGTTTGAATCGAACCGGATGATACAGGCGTTTTCAGGGCAAACCAATGGCACCATCATGTTCGCAACCCTCGATTTAGGGGGGTAGGGTACCTTAGAGCTTTTTATTTTGCATATTTTTCAAGTTTCAGGTTGTTGCTTGCCGGAGAAGACGACCGGAGCTAGGGCTCCGGCGTCGTTGACTGGTGAAGACCGGTGGGAAGCTGGCGTGGCGCGATGGCGTTTCCTGATTCGCTCTCTTGTTCCAAATGGGGTCCACGCGTGGTTGACTGTGTTTCAAACCTTTCCAGGACACGTAATCACATATATTCAATTAATTTCCATGTTTTAAACACCAAGTGTCAAGTGGCGCAGCGGTTAAGGCTTTGTTTTGAGAAGATGCTCCAAGAGGTCATGAGTTCGAGCCATGCCAGGACCGGTTTTCCTTTCTTTTTTTACAAACTCTCATATTTTTCTATTTTTTTTCATATTTTCTATATTTTCTATTTTAATATTTTCATACAATTTAATTTAATTTCAATAATTTCTATCATGCATTTAAAAACACCAAAAAATATTTTTCTTTTTGCATTATTTTCATAAAATGTTTATTTAATTTATAAAATTAAAAAATTTGTTTTTTCATGCATATTTAATTTAATTTCAATTTTTGCATTTAAATCACCTTTAATTAGTTTTTAAATATTAAATTAACTCCAAAAAATCCCAAAAAATTATTTTAGCATATTAATGTTATTTCCAGCATGAAATATTTTTCTCGTTTAAAAATTATTATTTTTGCTAACATTTTTCTCTTGTTCGATTTCCTCGTATTTCCTGATTTTTCTCATCTTTTCACAGGTTATCCCGTTTCGGACGTTTTCTTTTATTGTCTTATTATCCCGTTTTGAACATAGCTCACTCTAATTTTCAAGATAAAATATCTGAAATCAACGCACTCTTTCACACATGCACACCTTAGGGTAATTCTCTCTCGTTGCCTTTACGAATTCAAATGGTCAATTCCCTCGAACGTAGAGGTATTCTAGCACCGTTGCCTTCAAAACAAATCATCATCGCCCCTTCGATACAAAGATCATAAGACCCACGATGTCGCCTCCGAATACATGATCTTGACCCTCAATTGTCGCCTACGAAAAATGATGATAGTCCCTTCGAATGTGCTAGGATACTTCCTACAAGTTGCTTTCTATGACCATACGATGTCCCTTCGAATGTCCCGTTTACATCCAACGGATGGAGTTACCTACCAACTAATGGTATGGATAACGCCATTCTAAAGGAACGTAAAATAATACAAAAAACGACCAATTCTGAGTAGGTAATAAGACTTTTAGTTGCTTGCTCTATCAAAATACTTTTCACACCTCACACTTTTGTCAAAGTTCAAACTCTTTTCAAAAACGAAACATTTCCGAACACTTTGAATACATTCCTACATGAATCATTACAAAGTCAAAGCGAAATGCCTTTTCAAAACATTTTTGTCAAACACACAGAAAGCACAATTTTAAAGTGATCTAAGAGCAACTAAGAGCCCGTAGATAACTACAGATGAAAAGGGGTGCTAATACCTTCCCTTTTCATAACCTTCTCCCTTACTCAGAATCTAACGAAGGTCTTTTTCTGTACTTTTTACCTTCCCTTAATTGGATAAAAGAAAAGTCGGTGGCGACTCTTGCTATCCGCACATTTGCGATACAAAATCTAAAAGTCAGTTCACCGTATTACAGCGATGCAGAGAAACCGTTGTATAAATATTGCACCAAATTCACAGGACTGTCTGCGGTATTAAAGTTATATAACTTAAAGGCGCACAATGGATGGTCGAATAAAAGTTTCACAGAGTTATTAGCCCATTTTAGAGATATGCTTCCTAAGGATAATGTTCTTCCTAATCGAACGTACGAGGCCAAAAAAATGTTGTGCTCCATTGGCATGAGCTATTATAAGATAAATGCTTGTCCAAATGATTGCATTTTGTTTTGAAATGAATATGCATCGTTGAATGAGTGTCCTAAGGGCGGTTTATCTCGGTATAAGAAAAAATTCTCCAGCAAAAGCCTTATGGTATTTTCCTATTATTCCGAGATTTAGATGTATGTTTCATAGTGAAACTGATGCAAGACACTTGACTTGGCATGCAGATGAAAGAATTATCAATGGAAAGATTCGACATCTGGAAGATGCACCATAGTGGAAGAAAATTGATAATGATTATCCTGATTTTGGAGGAGAAACAAGAGACCTTCGCTTGGCATTATCTACTGATGGAATAAACCCGCATGGTCTTGAAAGTATCTTACATTCCACATGCCCTGTGATTCTTATGATTCATAACCTACCTCCATGGCTATGTATGAAGCGTAAGTACATAATGTTATCTATGTTAGTTTCTGGTCCTAAACAACCAGAGAATGACATAGACGTATACTTGAAACCTTTAATCGAAGATTTGATGATTTTGTGCGAGAATGGTGTGGAGGTTTATGATGGATATAGGAAAGAAAGTTTCAATTTGAGGGCGATGTTGTTTAGAAAAATTAACGATTTTCCAGCATACAAAAATTTATCCGGGTATAACATTAAAGGTGAAAAAGTGTGTCCTGTCTGTGAAGATGGAACCGATACGACGCGATTGAAAGTTTATCAGAAGAATGTCTTTCTCGGTCATTGTAGATTCTTAAATTCTAAACATCAATATCGTGGATGCACAAAAGTGTTCAATAAAGATACCGAACAACGTAGAGCTCCACCTGGATTGACAGGTGATCAAATTTTTGAAAAGGTGAAATACGTGAGTATTCAGTTTGGCAAGCCTTTTGCACATACAATTTTCTAGGTGGGTGGAAAAAGAGGTCAATTTTTTAATTTCCATATTGGAAATCTTTGTACGTAAGACATTTTCTTGATGTTATGCATATTGAAAAAAATGTATTTGAAAGTGTTATTGGTACGTTACTCAACATAAAAGGAAAGTCTAAGGATGGCCTCAACGAAAGGGAGGACATGGTAGAGATGAGAATAAGAACTGAATTAGGACCCTTGAAGAAAGGAAGACGAACTTATCTACTACCTGCTACTTATACTCTATCTAGAAAGGAGAAAAAATATTGTGTAAGTTTCTGAGTGAAGTTAAAGTTCTAGAAGGTTACTCCTCGGACATTAGAAGACTCGTGTCTATGAAAGACCTCAAGTTAAAGAGTTTAAATACACATGATTTCCATGTTATAATGGAAAATTTTCTACCAATAGGTATATGTTCTATTTTTCCAAAAAAAGTAAGAAGCGCTATAACTAAATTGTGTTTTTTCTTCAGGTCAAATTGTAGTAAGGTGATTGATCCTGAGATCTTACCAACATTGCAAAAAGAAATAGTTATTACTTTGTGTGAGCTTGAAATGTTTTTTCCTCCCTCATTTTTTGACATAATGGTCCATCTAGTTGTTCATCTTATAAAAGAGACATAATTATGTGGACTAGCTTATATGACATGGATGTACCCTGTTGAACGTTATATGAAAATATTAAAAGGGTACGTCAAAAATCGAAGTCTTCCAGAGGGTTGTATTGTTGAACGATACGTTGTTGAAGAAGCGGTTGAATTTTTGTCCAATGTGAAATCCACTGGACTCCCCAAATCTCTATTTTAGAAAAAAAGAAGGTAAAAAATTAATTGGAAATGAAATTTTGACAATATCAAGGGATGAATGGGATCAAGTGCATTTGTATGTTCTACATAATCATAATGAGGTTGAACCGTTTGTTGAAATGAACAAGGCTATACTTCGAGGTGAGAATCAGAATAGAAATGAAAATTGGATAGTACGTGAGCACAATCAAAGTTTTATATAGTAGTTTAAGGATCATATTTATTCAAAGTTTCATTCAGATCTCGCTTCAATATCAGAAAGGTTGAGATGTTTGGCATATGGTCCAAGTTCGCTTGTGTTTTCTTATAGAGAATACACAATTAATGGATACAAATTTTATACCAAAGAACAAGATGATAAAAGTACTATGCAAAATAGTGGTGTCACGGTGGTAGCTGAAGCAATGCACATTTCATGTATGAAGGACTTAAACCCCAAATATGAAAATCTGTCATATTTTAAGGTTATCGATCATATTTAGGTGTTTGATTACGAGAATTTTTAGATTCCTATATTTGGTTGCAAGTGGGTACATAATAGTGGCATACGAATGGATAAGTCCGGATTTTTGCAAGTGGATCTTAATAGGGTGGGTACAAAGATGAGCCTTTTATTCTAGCCTCTCAAGCCAAACAAGTGTTCTATGTCACTGACCCGAGAAATGGTCTATAGTGATTTTATCTAACAAAGTGATTGATGATAAAAGTGTAGATCAAGGTGATGTTGATGTTGAGAATGAGTCATATATTAGAAACGATCGAGATGAAAATATTATATAGCGGATGAATCATATATCAGAAAAGATCATGATGAGGGAATTTGGATCAATCCCTCGCGTTCTTAAGAGACAAGTAATTTAAAATCCAACCTAAAAAAGAAAGAGATGTTAGTGAAAGAGGTAATATAGTAAAATGTTATATATTCCGTCGTTTTCAATAAAATTATATATTTGTCATTTTATATACTCAATTGATTATGGAATTAGATATTTGAAATTATATATTTGGAATTATATATTTTTCATTAGATACTTATGTTTTTCTTTATTACAGGTTAGATGGCTAGTAACAAGGATCACCCACACAATGATTCTATTAATGATGGAGACAATGGTCGAGACAAATCCTGTAAGGGAATGGAAAGAGAAATTAAACGAGGAAACACTATTATGAAGAGAATCATTCGTGATAGCGATATAGGCATAAAATATGATGCGCATTGGAATCCAACTGAGCAACTAACTGAGCCTAACGGTTCTAAATTGATAAGTTACATTGGTACAGTTGTAAGGACAGAAGTTCCAATTACTTGTGATGAATGAAGAGATGAAAAGTTGGAAGACGCTAAAGAAAAATCTGGAAAGGGATACAAGTACTTTAAATTATGTCTTTAAATTACTTATACTAATGCATTATGTGTATGCTTTTTGTAGAGGTCTTTCAATATTAATGATAATAGAAAAGAGTATTGTCTTCAATTGGCCAGAAAAAGATCAAGAGGCTTTAGAACTATTTTAAACAACAAGTATCTTAAAGATGCCAATTTTTTTGTTGATGCAGAGCTTCCAACGACATATGGAGATGTGATTTCACCTGAAGAATGGGAAACTTTTAAAGACAAACGAAGAACCCCAAGATTTCAGAGTGTAAGTGACGTAAATCGCTAAAGAGCATCATCTCCCTCGTATACATACAGAAAAGGGCGTAAGGGATATGCACGCTTAGAGCAAAAAATTGTAGGTATCTATAAATTATAATGATATACTTGTTCATCATGAGTTATAAATGATCTTATCTTTTGTATTAATGTGTAGTTAAAAGAGGAGAATAGTTCTGAAACATATATTCTGGAACATGTTTTATGGAAGGCTACCCGTGTGGGTAAGTATGGAGTTTTTAAAGAAGATGTACAACAAATTTTTGAGAAATGCGTAAGTATAACATTAATTCTTTAATTAAGTCAAAATTTTATTAACATATAATATTCATGCTTTTTCGATATTCATATGATTTTCAGGAGAATCTGACTCAGTCTATATCTCCCGATGATTGCAGAAGCATACTTAGTCGAGCATTAGATGTTCGTGAGTATTCTGGTCGGGTTAGGGTAAGGGACATGAGGTTACTCCAACATTCTTGAAAAAGAATAATCCAAAGACCAAAGCTGCTAGCAATAAAGAACTGAAGGCAAGGTTGGATGCATTAGAAGCTGAAGTTCTTGAATTGAGGAAGGATAAATCAAGACATCAATCAGAAAGAGAAGCTTCAGGTTTTAAAGATACTAGTTACATAGCTTGTGTCAACTGTGCAGTTCAACCGAGTATTCCCGAGGTAATTATATATATTATTATGAAATTAAATTAGTGTAATTTATTTAACTAACATATATACACATTAACAATGTCATATTTATTATTGGTTTTAGGGCATTTCACCTTGTCAGCTCTTTTTAGAAACACCGACTTATCGCATGGTTGGAAAGGGAAAAGTGCATAACACTCTGCGAGAAGTAGTTCACCATAAACCGCTCTCTTCCGGATATTTGAAAGTATCAATTGATATTGCTTTAGAGGAGGGTGCGTTATTACCAATACCATACGAAGTTTCAGATGCAACATTGGTGGGAGAGGCAATAGGAGCGTATGTTGCATGATCGTCAAGACTTACTCGCGTAGATGATGAGGTATGCTTAAAACCATTATGAAGCTTTGAATACTCAAATTTTTTACGATCATTTTACTTCTTTTTTTTTTGCATGATAATGTTAGACTCCTACAAAACTCAAACCAAAAGATAAGGGGATTACGTGGTAAACCGAGTTAGTGGCATCAAAAAAACAGGTACAACACAATAATATGATATTTATGCATAGATAATATTAATTCTTCATCTTATACTTGACTAAACTAATTTTATGATATTTAGATTATTCCTGCTAAAGAGATTGAACAAGTCAGTAGGGGTAGGGAGCCTGTAATTAGCAACATTCCCACACAAAAAAGGATGTTTCTAAGAAGACCGCGGCTAGAAAGAAAACTACTTCGTTGTATAGGTCGTGCCTTCAGACATATGTAAGTTTCACAACTATTTCGCAAGGTGGTACTAGTCTTATACCCATGGATGCAGACATTTATGGTTTTGAAAACATGACAGCAATTGGTAAGGAGGATTTGGAACAAGTTTTTGGACATTTGACATTAGGCCTTGTTATTATCAATACATACATCAGGTATACTCCGATCAACTTTTTTTAATTAATTGAACAATTTATTTACTCATTTCAATGACTAATTAATGTTAATGATGTTTTTATTTAAGGTTTCTGTATAACAAATTGATGCGCCCGCGTGGATTGGAATCCATGTTCGCTTTCATAAATCCCAACTTTGTCCATGCAGCGTCAATCAAATCAAAACCAGATGAAGTAATAGCGTTTGTACTCCGTTTATTTATGGCCAGCAAAGATACAAAAAAGTTGTTCTTTTACCATATAATACTGGCCACAAGTAAGATTTTCATTCTAACTTTCCTCTATTATAATTTTTTTTCGTTTTTTGATGTTGTGTAGAAAGTTTCCATCTAACCTTTGTTTAATATTACAATGGACACTGGTTATTGGTTGCAATTAATCCTATGAGAGAAATTGTATATTATCTGGATTTGTTGGACAATAATTGGACAACATACCCAAATATGAAGAAGACAATTGATCGTAAGTGATATTGTTCTAAAAAACTAGTGTGTATATTTAATTATTTATGTGAGATAGTTCTAAATATCCATTTATATTTTATTATAGCATTCTAAAAAGTTTTCAAGCACAAAGAGATATTCAAGTACCAAAGAGTAGAGCCAACAACATTTCGTGGATCAAAGTGGAGGTATATTTTCACAATTTTGATTATATAGTGATGATACTTGATAAAACAAGTTAAGGTGTATATCTTGATGTATATCTGTATTTTCTTTCCATGTGTAGTGTCCTCGTCAGCGCAATGGTATAGATTGCAGTTATTTTATGCTGAGGTTTATGAAAGAAACTCTTCTTTTTGATCGATTAGAGATTCCATCCACGATATGAATTTCTAACTTAGGAATTATTTTAATATTTCTCATAAAATGACTTAGTGTTTTAAGTAAATCATACTATGTTATATAATTATGCAGTACTTTGATGAATTCAAGTGTGCTCATTACTCAAGAGATCAATTGGATGAACTTATGGAGGATTGGTGTCAATTTGTTATGGAGTTGAGAATTTTATTATAAGGTATAACTTTGAGTTTTGAGAATATAATATATGTCATTATAGTTGTGTTGCAATGTTGTTGTTGTTGTTGTTATTTGGTTACTTATGATGGTATGAATTTCAATTTTTTGATTTTATTTCAGGTTATAGGTGTAGATCAATGTAGAAGATAGATCTATTTTGTAATTCATTGTTGATGTTGTTTTATTGTTGCATATATTGATGTTGTTGTTGTTTCAAATTTTATATTGAACCTACAAATTTGTTTCCAGTTTATAAAATTTTGCTGCAAATTTTGGTAAAAACCTAGTGCAAAAATGATGAAAATCTGGTGCATATATACTGACTTTATAATAGGAAGCGCTTTGTTTTAAATGAAAACAAGTTTTATATTTAAAAATTTCAGGGGGGGGGGGGGGAATAGACAACAGTTTTAATAAAAAGCGCTACCTAAAGGAGGGAATAGACATCATTTTTAATGAAAAGCGCTGCCTAAAGTGGAGGAAAGTGCTGCCTAAAGTGGGAAAAGTGCTGCCTAAAGTGAAAGCGCTGCTATAGGGATAATAAAAAAAGTGATGTCTAAAGTAAAGATTTTCTAATGAGGGTATATATAGCAGCACTTTTAAGGTAAAAGTGCTGCCTAAAGGGTATCTATAGCAGCGCTTTTACAATAACCAAAGCGTTGTCTATACCTTTAGCAGCGGTGGATTAGGCGCTGTCTACGGCAAAAAGGCGTTGTCTAATCCCTTTTTTGGCATAGTGAGGCTTCGTACTCTGCCTGGTTGTTGGAAGTGCGGAATGAGAGGGAGAGGGATACCTCGACGATAATCCCTTCCCTGTTTTCTAGAATTAAGCGTGCCTCATTTTCGGTCGAGTCGGAGGCTCCATCGACGAATATTGTCCACTTGTCGGTCCCTTCGTGGGAATCGGGGAAGGTCATTTATGCCACAAAATCAGCTAGAACTTGGGCTTTGAGGGCCTTTCTTCTTTCATATCTAATATCAAACTCGGATAGCTCCAGGGACCATTTGAGCATCCGTCCAGCCATGTCTGGACGACCAAGCAGTTTCTTGATAGGTTGATCCGTCCGGACTATTATGGTATGTGCCAAGAAATAGTGTCAGAGTCGTCTCGTTATGTTGATCAATACGAGGGCTATTTTTTCGATCTGTTGGTACCTTATTTCGGGCCCTTGCAGGGCTTCGCTTGTGAAATAGATCGACTTTTGTCCTTCATGGGTTTCTTTGATGAGAGCCGCACTGACATATTTGGGCGTTACGACCAGGTAAAGATATGGTATTTCTTCTTTATTTGGTCGAGATAATACTGGAGGTTGGGATAGCATTCTCTTGAGATGAATGGGGTTTTGTTCCCATTCCTCGGTCCAATCGAACGCAACCTCTTTCGTCAGTAACTTGAAAAATGGGAGTGCATGTTGTGTCGACCTTGCGACAAATCGTGATAACGAGGTGAGCATCCCGTTTAATGTTTGAATTTTTTTTTTGGAGTTTGGAGTGAGTACTTACGAGAATGCCCGACATTTATCGGGGTTGACTTCTATGCCACGCTCGGTGAGATAGAAATGGAGGAACTTCCCAGCCCGGACTCTAAAAGTACATTTCTTGGGGTTGAATCTCATTTGGACGCTCCTAGACTGATCAAAGATTTTCTTGAGGTGTAGGGCGTGATCGGCTTCATCTTGGGATTTTACGATCATGTCGTCCATGTACACCTCAAACATGTCCCCAATTTTTCCTTGGGAAACTTTATTCATCACTCGTTGGTATGTCGCGTCGACGTTCTTCAGACCAAAAGGCATCACATTATAGTAATAATTTTCAGATTCGGTCATGAAGGTCGTGTATTTTTTCCGTTTTGGCCATGGGAATCTAGTTGTACCCAGAGTAAGCGTCCATGAACGAAAGTAATTTAAAACTTGTAGATTTATCTACGAGTTTATAGGGGTAGGCGGGTAGGCCTTATTAAGATCGGAGTATTAAGCAGTACATACGCCATTATTATTTTTGACAAGTAAAATGTTGGAAAACCAAGTGGTATACTGAGCTTCCGAATTAAAGTGGGCCTCTAGAGGGTCCCTAACAGCTTGCTCAACAGCCTCAGGTTTCTCAAGGGATTGATTTTGCCTTCACTGTGCTACGGCCTTAAGGGCTAGATCAATTGTTAGGTGGTGGCATGCCACCCCTGGATCGAGACCAGGCATTTCTGCTGCGCTCCAAGCGAAGAGGTCTATGTTCTCCTTCAGGCATGACTTTAGTTGATTATGAGCTAGCTCTAGAAGATCTACATCAATCCAGACTCCCTTGGTGGGATCGCTGCCGAGCGGTACGAGCTCAAATTCTCTATCTGGGATCGGTCGTATGTGCTGCTTCGAGGATCCTTCTAAACTTCTGGGAACAAATGAGTCTTCTTCGATCATTAGTTCTTTGCCCTTCCTCTTTCTCTCTTCCAGGTCCTCGGGCTCTAAAAGACTATCGAGATTGATGGCATCTACTCGGGGGACGGGCTCTAGTCTGTGCGAGCTTTTAGGGAGATCGACTCCGCCTTTGGTTGGTGGCTATAGGTTGATGGAGTCCATGCCCTTAAGATGCTTCGAAATACCTTAAGGAGACCTGAATATCTCCATATAGAGTCGCCACTTGGTCGTTAGCTGTGTAGTATTTCATCTTCAAGTGGACCGTGGATGGTACTACTATCAGCTCAGCTAGAGTGGGTCACCCAAAAATGCATTGATAGAGAGACGGGAAATCGATGACCATAAATTGGGTTTTGATTGATCTACTTGTTTCTCCAGCCCCAAAGGTTACGATTAACTCGATATAACCCCAGGGCTTCGCTATGGATTGGTTGAACCCCTGCAAGTCTAAGCCAATGTATGGAGTGAGGTAGGTCTCCTTGAGTTGCAAGGTGCAGAATAACTGGGTATACATGATATCGGCCAAACTTCCCAGGTCGACCAGAATTATCCTCACATCGATGTTTTCCATCTTGGCGTGTACGAGCAAGGGAATATTTGCATTGGGGGTGCCCCCAGGTAGCTCTTATTTGTAGAAGGCCAACAAATGAGATTTGCCTTGGATCTTGTCCAGGGTGTGCCCAGACTTGAGTTCATTTTCACGAGGTCGTCGAATCTTCTCTTTATCGGTCCAATGGTGTTCTTGTTGAAACCTCCCCGAAGATGACTAAAGTCGTGGGGAAAGGCTCCCAGGGGCTATGAGCGGCAAAGTATGTCGGGGTGGTATCGAGGTCAGGTATGAAGAAGTCCTATGGCCTGGATACACTCATGGCAATGGGGATGAATGATTCCTCATTGGGGTTTTCTTCCTCGACCTTGCTAGACGAGGGAGCTTCTTCCTTTGTGGTCTCTTTATTTTTGTACTGCTTGAGGTGTCCGTCTTTGATTAGAATTTTGATTGCATCCTTCAGGTGAATGCAATTGTCAATCACATGTCCGTGACTTTGATAGAATCTACAGTAATTACTCTTATTGGTCCCCGGTTTTTCCAGGGGAAACGTACTTATCCCTGTTTGAACTCAGCATTCGCGTAGTCAGTTAGGATCTGTTCCCGAGATGTGGTGCGGGGGGTATAGTCGTTGAATCGACCGACCTATCTCTTATGATATCTAGAGTCACGGGGTCTTTCCTCCCATCTTCTCTCTCCCCCTCGACTAGATATCGAGGTATCGTCTCCTTTTGAGCTCTTGAAATTCTCCCTATGTCGGGTGTCACGAGCACAATTGGTGGCATCCTTTTGTTCATACTGGATGTATGCTTGGGCCTTTAGAAGGAAAGAATCCAGCGTTGACGGGGTTTCATTTTCCACGGCCTTCGTAAAATCACTACGAGGGCACAATCCTCTTTCGAGGAGGTACTTTTTCATCTCGTCAGTGGTTGGAACTTGGACGACGTCTTTATTGAAACTCTCAATGTAGAATCGTATAAATTCCTCATTCCCTTGGATGATAGCTTCCAGGGATGCCTCTAACTTTGGGTGACACCGGGATACGGTGAAGTTCCTAGAGAATAATTCCTCAAGTGTTTCTATGAGGTGACCGTTTCGTCTGGGAGGCTCTTGTACCAATCCATGGCCCTTCTTATCAAGGTCGTAGGGAATATACGACACTTGATGGCACCTCGGACACTTCTATAATCGAGCAGGGTGTCGATATTCTCTATATGCTCATCTGGGTCGGTGGGACCATCGTATTTCCCTACCTTAGGCGATTTCTCCAGGATAGAGGGGATGAGGATGTCCATGATTTCGCGATATAAGGGACCACGATGCTCATCCTCATCATTTCGGTTAGGAGAGAGAGAGAGAGAGACAGAACGGTTGTTCTTCTTGTGATGGGGAGAGAGCTCTCTCTGTTGTTTTGGTTTGGGAGACGGGGAATGATCGTGAGGGCGATATGGTCCGTTCTTCGTCCTCTTATGTGATGGAGATCCCTGATTTTTCTGGGGAGGGTATGTCCCCTCTTTTTGAGAAAATATCGGTCGTGATAAGGTGGATCTCGAGCAATTCTTCTCGATGAGAGGCTGTGAGAAATGATCGTCTTTGGTCTCTAATGTGGAGACTAGGAGTGGTTCTTTTCCATTTCCTCGATACGTCAACCTTGCTAGAGGATGAGGCTGTTGGTATGACTGAGGGCAGACAGGATGACAACTAGGGCTGGATCGGTGTTGCTCGGCGGTGGTGTCGAGGGATGAGTGGTGACAACGTTGTCAGTCTGATTCCTGGATTTCTGGTTATCCAAGACGGAATCCTGGCCACTAGCTTTGTCAAAATTGGGGGAGGCGGCCCTTTCGTCCCTTTCGTCTACGAAATCCTCGAGGTGAGGGAGAGTATCGTTCCCGTCTGTCTTTTGGACAGGTAAGAGGACAGTCTAGATGGAAGGGAACTGATTGTTGTTCTCAGCCATCTTATTGGAAGTTTTGAAATATCTTTGATCTTCTGGTTTTTTGATGATGAACGAAGATGAGAAAGATAAATTCCCACAGACAGCGCCACTGATTTGGAGTGTTGATCAGAATTGGAGATGGGCGGGGAGAATGAAGGTCCTTCGAGCAATGTCTTGTGAGGAGGGGTGGTGTACCTGCAAGGCATTCTGATATTAAAGTAAGCAAATGATCAAGATGAGAATAGTGAATATTAGGGCTATGAGAGTAAGAATGTGATACCTTTCCCTCAAAGGTATGAGGGTTTATATAATGATCTTAGGAGGATTCTCATTGGTTGCTATATTTAGGCCTGGATATATGGATCCGTGGATATAGCTAATCTGAGCTGACCTGGTCAAATCGGGCGCTGATGCCATGAACTAGTCGTTATATCGACCAAAGGTGTCATAAGGGGCAAAGTCCTTGGTATGGGGAACTAGATTGATTTGCTTGACGGGCGTCGAGCACGGGGTGTCCTATGATGTGTCAAACGGGCGGACGAAGTGCCCAAGGTGCTGTTTATCCATAACGGTTTGTTATCGATCCCGAGGTGAAGACCTACCCGACAAGCATTCGGGCAGTCCAAAATATTTTGAATTGTAATTTCGTGAAGTATATGTGACACCCTCTTGGATTATGCATCATTTTATTCTACTATATGCTATATTATATGTTTTAGGTTAGAGGATATTACACAATGCTTTGGCCGAATTAGTATAATTCTATGATGCGTTCTTTCTATCTCTTATATCTTATCTCTTTAATTTTGGTTATTTATTTTTTCAGCTTCTTATTTATGTTTCTCTTATTTCTTTGATTATTTTGTTGTTTTTTATTTCTCTTCTCTATCTTTTCGTTCCTACCACTACTACAAATAACGCTTGTAATGTCGAACATGTAATGCGTTTCACCACGGTATCAAAAGTGAGGTAAATAAGCTCATCATGAAAAGTAAAGATTTATTACATTGTTTAAAACCCGATGGGTATTTTAATAGCGCACGGGTTCGATCCACAATGTCTACATTTTTATTATTTTCAATATTAGCCCGTCATTTATCTCTGTTTTTAATAAAACCGAGGGGTAAATTAGTAGTATTTTTGTTTTAATTTAAATTGGTTACATTGTTTAAACGAAAAATTAATAAAATATTTTATTTACAAAATACAATGTTTGCCTAGAATATTAAACTGATTACAATGTTTACACATAACATCAATACAAAATTTAATTTTTTCATGAAGAACCATAAGTTGGATCTTCAAATCCTTGATATCTGGGTAATATCAAATGCTGGAAACAATAGAGAAATAAAGGGTTAGATGAAAAAAAAGGGTTAGATGGAAAAAGGGTTAGATAAATAAAGGATTAGATTAAAAAAGGGATAAATGAATATTGAAGTAGACAAACCTTAAACACAAACAATTTTCTACTCTTGCAATCCATCATAGAGAACACTTCATAACAAAGACTCTTGCACATCTTAAAGCAGAGGATAATTTCAAGCACTTCATATGCCGTTCTATTATCAATTTTTGATACTCATAATGCTTTTGTAATGGAAGTTAACTCAGGTTTCATGCGGATCACTAATGGAAATGTCTTGACCGTTGATAGTCATGAAATGGACGGCAGAGATTTAATTAAGAGCGATTACAAATACCATAAACTTTAATGATAACATATCCCCTTGGTTTTGTGGAAAATCGAGGTGCAACTATTTTTTTTAATTACATTGTTTACAAAGAATATCAGAAACACAATAGATTACAACAATTCCCGACTACTACTCAAGGCTTACTGAATTTAACAAAAACATGGCCTTTATTTAGCCTAGTTCTATAAATTATCAATGAACCACACAAAATCATCAATCATCATTATTTTTAACGTATAAACACTGAATGTTCTTGAGAAGGAATTTGGTAGCGTGCCTGAAATCTATTGGCAATTAGACAAAATCAAAGGAGAAAGTGTTTTCAACAATAGATTTTTAATGGAATCCAAATTTTTGTGCATACTTTTATGTTGGAAATGCAAAAAAAAACCCATAATTTATCCATCTTCGGATAAGTTATTTTAATTTCTGCACCTGCAATCCATCTCTGAGATCTATTCTTAACGTATCTAGTTCAAAATATTTCATGTCAGTGGACAGTAGTAAATATTTTATGTATTTGGTGCGGCTACATGTAAGTTGGAATTAGGGTAAAATATGATAAACTAGAGTATTTATATTAAAAAATGAAAACTTTACCCCTCAGATTTATCTTATAACCAATTATATTATATTATCTATCACCTCGGCTGTATGGAATCACCGAGATAATTTTTTTTACATTGTTTACACAAAAAATAAAAATAAATAGTTGTTCGTGGTAAAAAGTGAAGAACGAGAGAATCGAATTGGAATTTGAATCTCCGGCTCAAAATGATTTACTCTTTGATTTTTTTTGTTTAGCAGATGCCGCGAGCACCAAGCTTTATTGTTTTCAAACAAGAAAGGAAAGGAAAAGGGGAAAGTTGAAATACCCTAAAATTGATATGCAATGCAATTAGTGTGAGCTAAACGCAACGCATGGCGGAGTGACCTGGGTAAGGGGGTTGATTATATAAAGGGAAGATATTAGCACCCTATATATCTATAGTATTCTTTTGGAACCTTTTGTGCGTTTGTTTTATTTGCTATGCTATTTTGGAAGAGTTTTTCTTTTGGGATTTAAGAAAGGTAGGCTATGTAGGAACCTAAGTTTGTTTATTATGATTATGTTTGCAAAGATCATTGGGATCCTCTGCATACATATCCCCTAGCGGGAATCAAAGCATCTATAGCTCGGATCTAAGGGAACTAAGGTTTGTTTGGTTTAAGGGAGAAAAAAGTATGCTCGCCAAGGGTGAGACTTTGTGCCTACATATTCTCAAAAGAAGGTTGAGAAAGTCAGAGCAATCGTAGTTCCCACTTATGTGCTAGTGGAAGCAAAATATTTAAGAGACAACGACATGTGTCATCTTAATGAAAAATATATCTAATCTATTTCATCACATACATTTTTGAAAATTTGATTGTTTGAATCTTTCATTGTAATCATCGGGTGTTCTGCTTGAGTGTACAAGCGTTACCACTTACAATTAAGAAAGATGTTTGAAAAAACGTTGAATCTTTCATTGTAAGCATTGGGCGTTTTGCTTGAGTGTACAAGCGTTTCCACTTACAAGTTACTAAAGATGTTTTGTTTGAAAAAGTGTTTTGTTTTGAAAAATGTTTGATTTGTATGTGATGTTATAGATGAGATACTTCTTCCATAAAGATGATTCATTTCTTATCTCTAAGGAGAAATGTTTTATTATTGTATGGGGGAATGCTTTTAAGAAGCATGTGGGTCCTTGTATTGTAAGCCCAAGAGGAGGCTATCCGAGGGACATCGAGGGTCCTTGTATGATGCCCAAGAGGAGACTATCCGAGGGACATCGAGGGTCCTTGTATGATGCCCAAAAGGAGGCTATATGGTATGGTTGGCTTGGCTTTAAGAGTGTTTTCACCAGGAAACCATACTCTTTGGATTTATCTTAGAGAATGTGATTCTTTGTATTGGAAGCCCAATAGGAGGCTGTTTGAGATTTCCATATCTCTTACTTGTATGATGCCCAAGGGAAGTCTAAACTCAACGAGGGAGTTCTTTTGTACGAAGCCCAATGAGAGGCTAACTCAACGAAGGAGTTCTTTTGTACGAAGCCCAAGAGGAGGCTATGGGGAACCTAGTTGTTATACTAGTTGTAATGACATAAATAAACATGAACAAGTATTTGAACAAGTATAAATATGACAAAGTGTGTGTGTGCATTCGTAGGAGTTTATGAAGGAAATATATAAACAAGTGTACAAAACAAGCAATTAAAGCTAGTGTAACTTGGATATATACAAAGGTGTGTGAAAGCAATATATAAACAAGTGTTTAAAACAAGAGAATAAGCTAGTATACTTGGATATATACAAAGGAGTGTGAAACCAAATATATAAACAAGTGTTTAAAACAAGCAGATAAGCTAGTATACTTGGATATATACAAAGGAGTGAGACTTACACCTTAAGGGAGGCCCATTGGAATAAGATCAGTTTCACCGAAATAAGGCTCCTCTTAATACCAGTGGTATTGGTGTATAAACAAGCGGACAAAAACTAGCGAACGAAGGTAATTATGCTTGAACATTTGCAAAAAAGTTGAATATGTACAAGGAATTGAATATGTACACAAAAGGATGGATATTGAAAGGAATCTAAATATGTACATAAGAGTGTTGGGACTTACACTGTGAGGGAGGCCCATGATCAATTTGATTTTTAGTTCCAAAGATTTTCGAGGAAAAACCTAGTTCAATTTGTATTTTCAAAGATTAAATCGAATCGATCATGGAAAAGAGTTATTTAAGTTAATTAAAACATTTTGAAAGTTTTGAAAAGGTTTGAAAAGTGAAAGTTATTCACAAGATTGTTTTGAAAAAGTTTAGGTTTGAAAATCAAGAAGAAAACATTTTTCGAAAGGATTTAAAATACTTAAAAACGTCTATTTTAAACCTAATAAAATTATATCAAAAGAAAATAGTTTTTGAATTTTTTTGGCATAATCATAAAATATGTATATTAAATGACAAATGTGCAAAAAATCATCTCAAAATGAGATGTTTTGATTGGTTTTTGAAAATGTTGAAGTTTGATAAAAATATGAAAAAAAAACAAGTGATAAAAATTTGATTTTGGTCCTAAGGAGTGTTGAACTCAGGACCTTCGGCTTGGAAGTGAAAATTTTAACCACTAACCCACATGCGTAGCTTATCATTTAATCACCTTGAATTAATTATATTTGAAAACAAGTTTGTGAAAATGGTTTTGAAAAAGATTGAAAATTGGAAAAGAAGTGAAAAGTTGAAAAGTAAAAAGGTCTCAGGGGAATTTGTAACACCCCATATTTTCAATTATTACTAAATTGTAATTTTAATTATTTAATTAATTAAAATTTTATTTTTTGGAAATTATTTGAATATTAGAATTATTGGAAAATAAATAAAGAAAAAAAAATTGGGCTTGTGTGGTGATTAGTAGAGGAGAGGAGTGTGAGGAATAAAAGCCTCTAATAATTTATTTTATTATTATTATTATTATTATTATTATTATTATTATAGAATAATAATAAAAGCAATAAAAAGAGAAAAAATAGAATTGAGAGTTATTTGGAGAAACTGATCATACGTGAAAAGAGACAAGGGGCAGAAGAAAGAGGAAAACATAAAGCTTGAGGAATTCAAGAAATTGGCTAAGGTAGGGGGTGATTGCTCTAATTATAATGTATTATAAATTTTGAGAATGGAAGAATAGAGTAAGAGATTAGGAATCCTAATTTAGGAATTTCTAGATTTATGAGTTTAAACCCCAAATCCATGCATTTTCTAGGTTTATGAGTAAAATAAGATTATTGGACCATGGTGCTTGGGTGACTTCGAGCACGAGTTCTAAAGGAACACTATTATAGTTTGGTAACGAAGGTTTATACTCCATTGTGATTGTCGGCTATCTATTAACAAATTGAGGAACTAATCACCCTTAATCTCTTGTTGATGATAGACGAGATTTTGTTAGATTGTATAGACTTATCTTGCAAGCTTGATAGTGTGTGAAGTGATTGACGTTCTATCGAGAGGATAATAGCTCATCAGTTTGCGTGAACCTAAGAGGAAAGTGACTATGAAAAAGACTTGGAAATTATTTCAGCAGGTCAGAGACTTGAGTGTGTATGCGAGCTAATACCGTAGAGTGGAAGGTTGAGAATGTCAAAAGGGGAACAATGATTTTCTGGTGGATAATAAAGAGATTCTGAAGATAGATGTGAAACTTGTAGATATGGTAGTTGATGGGAATCAAATGAATATAGTCACTTAAGGTAGACTATCAGAGTCGCGTAGCAGAAGCGTAAGGTGACACACTTTGTTATGCGTGTACGACTTTTGAAGTCACAAATTAAATGTTAGAAGTTGTGAACTTTATGCAACTATTAGAAATTCCAAAATGGAATTATTAGGTGAAGGATTATATGTATTATTGGTGTTACATCCATTTCGATAGATGTATTAATTTGCAAGCTCGATTGTTGGAATATAGCCTTATGGTACTAGCATTGTGTATAAATGTTGGGGATATTACGGTTATGTGGAGGTTCTTATAAATGTGTTGCGGTGTAATGAAGTGATAGATCATGTATCCTAGAGTGATGAGGTAAGAAGTGAGATGAACCAGTGCATTCTTAACCCGATAGCAATGAATCGTGGGGGATTATGGTGGTTGACTAGGAAGGATATTAGTTAGTGGTATTTGAAATGATGTCAAACATGACGTGATTGTTGGAAGGAAGGATCCAAGAGTCGTATCAACAGTTATTAGTATCAAGTGAAGTTTCGAGGACGAAAATATTCTAAGTGGAGGAGAGTTGTAACACCCCATATTTTTAATTATTACTAAATTGGAATTTTAATTATTTAGTTAATTAAAGTTTTTTGGAAATTATTGGAATATTAGAATTATTGGAAAATAAATAAAGAAAAAAGAATTGGGCTTGTGTGGTGATTAGTAGAGGAGAGGGGTGTGAGAAATAAAAGCCTCTAATAATTTATTTTATTGTTACTATTATAGAATAATAATAAAAGGAATAAAAAGAGGAAAAAGAGAATTGAGAGTTATTTGGAGAAATTGATCATACGTGAAAAGAGAGAGGGGGTAGAAGGAAGAGGAAAACCTAAAGCTTGAGGAATTCAAGAAATTGGCTAAGGTAAGTGGTGATTGCTCTAATTATAATGTATTATGAGTTTTGAGAATGGTAGAATAGAGTAATACATTAGGAATCCCAATTTAGGATTTTCTAGGTTTATGAGTTTAAACCCTAAATCCATGAATTTTGATGTTTTGATGCAAATTGACGTTATAGTGTTGTTAGATGTTGGTGTACAATGATAGAATTGCATTATAATCATGTTTTGGAACTGTTTTGATGATACATATGTTTGGGTCGAAATTGGATTGGATCGGGAACCACTGCTGCTTTCAAATCCAGTATTTTGGCTTATGCTACAGCAAGCAATCGATTGCTGTTTGGTGTAAATCGATTGCACTGCTTCGAAAATATGATTTTTTGCCCTTGGAGCTATGTGCAATCAATTGCGCCCGTTATGACAGAATTTTGGAAAGTTCAAAAACTTATAACTTTCAAACCGTAAGTCCGTTTTACTCGCCGTTTTGGACATTGTTTCTTAAATTAAATACTCTATTTTATAAAATGAAGAAAATCACAGTAACTTGATTCTATTTTGAAAAGTATTGACTTTCTGACTTGTGGTTATTCGTATTTTGTACACTTGATGGGTAGGCAATGGTATGTTGTTTGGTGATGATGTGCATGTTTAAGTGATTGGATGTGTTCATGATAAATGATTGTATCATGTTTTTGGTTGGTTAATTTGGTGTTGTTATGAATACATGAGATGGTTGTATTTGTATAATGATGATAGTGATTACGGATTGATTATGTAATCGCTTGTGCATATTGTATGCTTGGTGATGGTTCATGATGTTGTTGATATCATGTGTTGTTGATGTTGTATATTCATGATATTGTTGATATCATGTGTTGTTGTTGATGTTGTATACTCATGATGGTTGTTGATATCATGTGTTGTTGATATTGTATATTCATGATGGTTGTTGATATCATGTGTTGTTGATGTTGTATATTTATGATGTTGTTGATATCATGTGTTGTTGTTGATGTTGTATACTCATGATGGTTGTTGATATCATGTGTTGTTGTTGATGTTGTATATCCAAGATGGTTGTTGATATCATGTGTTGTTGTTGAATGTTACATGCTGTTGATGTGCATGCATATACATTTGGTGGTAGCTAATTTCCATTGTGTGAAATTAGTGAGTTGGCCAATATCCGTTGCCGATTTGGAATGGGCGGTGAGGTTTTATCTATGTCCGAGTTGGAATAGAATAGATGTTAATGTTGTGTCCGAGTTGGAATGGAACAGTATGTGAATTTAGTTCACTGTCGGTACCACATGCATAGAGTCTTGCAATGCATTTGTATGAATTATAACATGATTGGAAGATTTCCAGTGTTCTGATTTGGTTGTTGTGTTTGATGCATGTTCATGACTTGTGCTTTTGTGGAATGAAGGATTGAATCTATTATGCTAAACAGGGTGAAGTAATAGCTTATGAAGTTCTATTTATTTTATGAATGTATAATGCATGTTAATTATGATCTAGTCTCACCCTTACTTTGATGATTTCAGATTGAAGCTTTAGCGACTAAGGCGTTGGTGAGGATGACTCGTAGAGCTATGCTATTTAATTATCATGTGTCGGTGTCATGCTCTGGTCTTGTAACACTCGGGAATATTTGTCTTTAGAGTTAATATTAAACTCTTAAATTTTTTAATTATTTTAGTTGGATAATTATTTGATGGATTAAAGGTGTTGACCTTTTAGTGGTATTTGATATTTTGAATTATCCGAGTTTTGAATAAATAATTCCGCTGTGTAGAACATCTAACTTTCATGATTAATTGAATTATGTTCTTCAGTAAAGCATAACATTATATGGAATTTTATTTTTAAATCAATTGTGATGCCTTTTTTATACATGTTAACTCTGAATTTAATATATTAATCACAGGGTATTTAGAAGGGTGTTACAGAATTCGAACCCTGGACCTATGGCATGGTAGAGACTTAAGAAGCGCGCTGGCTGGCACTAGGGTGACTGTTTCATCCGGTTATAAAACAACAACCATTAAATATAAAATAAAACGAAAATTTGAATTTTTGAAAAAATCAGAAACGCGCGAAGAACTTTATCTTCTTCCTCTATCCTTGCAATTCGTATCTCCTCCATTTCTCAATGAAATTGAATGATGTAAACATCAAACTTGCTTGAATTTTCACCAGGAACACGATGATAACAATTATTTCATTTATTTTAAGTGTAAGGTGATTAATTTTTGCATGAACACGAAGAACCCTAATTCTGAGAAATGATTGTGAAATCATGTATGTGCAACAATTCAAGCAATTAAT
This sequence comes from Vicia sativa, assembly GCA_021764765.1. Lineage (NCBI taxonomy): Eukaryota > Viridiplantae > Streptophyta > Magnoliopsida > Fabales > Fabaceae > Vicia > Vicia sativa. The sequence continues at coordinate 264,404,454 of CM038794.1, read as the reverse complement.
TGAGGGTTTATGATCCTCACACATGCAGAAACACAATAGCATAGCAAGTTTTAAACTGGAATGTAAAAAATGAAGAATTCGAAGTTGGATAACTTACCTCTATGAGAAGAAATCAATTTCCTTGAAGGAGTTGTTCCAGTTGTGTTTTGATGATTTGGATAGCTTCAATGATGATTATGGAAGGTGTTTGAATAATTAGAATGGATTGAAGCTACGTCGAATGGCCTGCCCAAGTCTAACTGCAGCTCGAGCAAGTTGAAGATGATGATGATTTTGGAGTTTCAGAAGTGATTCAAAGGTTTGGATCACTCCTATGGAGTATATGGATGATGTTTGAAGTGAAAATTTTGAATATGCACGGGTGGATTGAGATATAGCAAGTTAAGGCTCAATTTGTGCATTTATGGAGTTTTTGTGAGGAAATTGACTTTTGGTTGTTTTTCTGATGGTTTAAAGGTTCTAAAAACTTACTAATGATGTATGGAGAGTGTTTGAAGCAATGGACTCAGAACTTGCAAGAATTGAAAATTGGAATTCTTACATTTTGAAAACTTAGAAACTTGCAAATGAAGAAAGAAGTGAGAAAACAAGTTTATGATTATTTTGGTGTGATTTTGAAGTTAGGAAAGACTCTTATTTATATGCAAGGAAGTTTGACAAGCAAGACAAGATAAGATTGGATGAGTTTGCAACTTGGAGCTTAAGGCATAAGAAAGGAATTTTTGCCATAAATGCACATTGTTAATTTCTAAACCATGGTTAAAAAACTCAAGTGTTTCTATCCGAACTTAAATCATTGGACTTGGATATTTTTGAGGGATAAACTGTCTTTTGGTGGTGACAAGGCTTCTAGAAGAGGATGTTGGCAAAAATGACTTGAAAAACTTGAAAAATTACCTATAATTTAAGCTTATGGACCTATAAGTTCTAATTTAAAAACCCTAGCTCCACAAAATATTTTTTTTAAGTTATTGGACATTTTGGAAATCTTGGAACAAGATCTACAACTTTCATGCTGAAAGTTTTTCTTAAATCAAAATGGATCTAGGTGAAAAATGGCCATGAAAATGATGAAAAAAGTGATAAAAAACACTTGAAAAATTATCTAAGTGTTAGGAAATTTCAAGGTTTGACTTTTTGTTGAATTTTTCACACATTTTTTAGTTTTTTATGATCATGATGGATAATTTGAAATTATTTGATGATTGAAAAAATTTGAATTTCAAAAGTTGACCAAAAGTCAAAGTTTGGCTGATTTGAACAATTGACTTTTTGTTAGATGATTAAGAATTTCTTTGATGATCAACCATGGAATTTGAGTTATTTTGAATCAAAAAATTAGGTCAAGATATTGCATTTTTGATTTTGAGATCATGGTCCAAGCAATTAGGTCATTCATTGAGCAAAAAGTCAATGATACACCATCCTCGATCAAAACTCTAATTTGGTCGATTCAAGATAGATCTTAAGGAAATGATTGAATTAGAAGATTAAATATTGATGATTGATGAAGATATATCATTAGTGGTGAGTGGAGACTCAAACCCTGATTGATCATATCTTGAACAGATGAAAGATTTGATTCAAAATCCTAATTTGGCTCAAGAAGCACACACAAGCTATCTTGTTCTGAAATTTGTTAGTGATGCAATGATGCATATGTGAATGATAAGAGATGGTATCTTCGGTCAAAAATTGGGGTATGGAAATTGTTAGTGTTTTAAGTTGGCATTACTTTTTGGTAAAACTAGACTATAGCAATGTCTTGATAAATGTCATGACATTCAGAGATTGAAGATAAATCCTACTTGACAAGGATGTTTAAAGTACACTTAATCGGAAGCTAAAGTCAGTTGGAATTTCAGAAAATATTCGATGTCATAATGTATGTTATGACATTCAGGTGACATTCTGCTCGAACTGCTTTTTCCGAGATTTTTAGGAAGTTTGTTGAGCTGCTTTATTATGTTTTTCTGTTATTAGATTGCATGCTCACGTGGCTGTTAGGTTAATCTTAGTTAAACCTAAATTGGTTGTTGATAAGACCAAGTTTTTAGGATTAATTAAGTGAACCCTAGCTATCTTTATGGAGGCCCAAACGAAGTTTCGTGGATCGCTTCTATAATAGGAATAGAACCCTTACTTTGCTTCTGCGCTCTAGAATGTATTAGGAGATTTAGCAGTCTGTTATTTGTGTAATTCTAGTTACTCTTGTGAGCCAAGAAATTATCAATTGATAAGTGCCTTGGACTAGGATTTGATTGTCAGGGTAGTTTATCACTCAAAGCTTTGAAGCACGAGTGTTTTGTCTCTTGATTAAAGCTTTGAAGCAAAATCAAGATAGTTTATTGAAGTGCCTCTTCACAATTCAATTAATCAATAGGTTGATATCACCGTGATTGAGGGGAGTGAGTAGAACTCGTGTCTAAGTAGGACTTAGATTGAAGTTGCATTGGGTAGGTTTTAAGTGAAGGAGATAAACTGGTTGGTTTATTCCTCAATTAATTCTACTAATAGTGAATTTCTTCCCTGGCTTGGTAGCCCCCAGATGTAGGTGTAGTTATACACTGAACTGGGTAAACAATTTATTGTGTTCTTTACTGTTGTTTTAATTTATTGTGTGAATTGTTAATAGAGTGTCGACATCGTGTCATAACATTCTCTATGACATCACGATCCGCCGCTAGGAATTTCAATTGGCATCGAGCGGTACCGCCGTTATTTCGGTGACATCTAGGGAAAATAGTTTCCGCGAATGGATAAGGAAGGAGGATTTGGAGGTAGACCACCCATACGGATGGGTCTAATTATGATTACCGGAAACCTCGTATGGTTGCTTTTTGAGATCGGTGGATATTAAAGCTTGGAGAGTCACGACAAAGGATGGAAACATCCCACCAAGCTTGAGAAAGATGGGACTACCGTCTTGAAACCCGAGGAAGAATGGAGCAAAGAGGAAGAGGAGCTAGCATGGAACTCTAAAGCATTGAATGCCTTATTCAATGGAATTGACGAAATATCTTCGACTAGTTCATCAATGTGAGTGGCCAAGGATGTTTGGGACACTCTCAAAACTACTCATGAGGGACATCCAAGGTGAAGATGTCAAGACTTCAGATGCTCACTACCAAATTTGAGAATTTGAAGATGAAGGAAGATGAGAACATTCATGAGTTTCACATGAATATCTTGGAGATTTCCAACACCTCAGGAGCTTTAGGAGAAAAGATGTTAGAAGAAAAGTTGGTGAGAAAATTATCGATCCTTGCCTAAAAGATTTGCAATGAAAGTAACGCAAGAGGAGGCTCGACATCAACCTTGAAGGTTGAAGAACTTATCGGATCTCTTATGACTTTTGAGATGGGAATCATGAAAATGTTGATAAGAAGAATAAAAGCACAGCCCTTGTATCCAATACTGAAGAGGAATGCAAGAAGGGTGATAATGAGAAGATATCTGAAGCCATAGCTATGCTTGGAAGACAGTTCAATAAGCTCATCAAGAGGATTGATCCAAAGTCAAGGTCAAATGTCAAGGACATTTCATCTGACATCAAGAACTTATGACTCAGCAGAAGATCCAAGTCGAGGAAAAGGAAGTCAAGGCGTGGAATCCAATGTCATGGATGTGAAGGATATGGGCATATTAGAGCTGAATGTCCTACCTTTCTTAAGAAACAAAAGAAAGGAATGGCTGTCACTTGGTCTGATGGTGATTCAAGTAGTGACTCTGAAGAGGAATCAACCAAACTTGTCACCGCACTTCTCGAAGTTGTAATTCGATAATGACTCTAGTGATGAGGAAGTGACCTTGAAGAACTTGCGATACTTATAAGAAGTCGCATCGTATGGTGAAGTATGTCGCCAGAATGAAAAGCGTAAAAGCGATTGAGAAGTTGGAGGCGAAAATGTGAAGCGAAGTCGAGAAGAAGGAAAATACATCACTATAGGTCATCTCAACGTTGAAATTATAGTGTTGAATTCCAAGCTTGATCGATGACTAGGTCCGCAAGATGACTCATCGACTAATAAGTTGGAAGAAATCCTTCACTTGGACAAAATGCAGGAAATAAGCATGGTCTAGGATATGTGGCTGAAAAGAAACCTGTTAGTGACAAGAAGAAGAAGAGGCATGGGAAACCAAGGTCAAAGCAGATGTCACAACACAAAACAGGAAATGTGTCTGGCTCATGGTATGTGGCTGCAAAGAAATTTGCTGATAACAAGAAGAAGAACAGACCTAATAAGCCAATGTCAAAGCAGATGTCACAACATTGGGATCAACATCAAGATCAGAGAAACATGAATAAGAAGTTTCAAAGATGGAGATGTCACCATTGTGGAAGGTTTGGACACATAAAACCTTCTTCTATAAACTACATGGATACCCTAATCAGACTCCTTATGTCAAGCCTAAGAACAACAAGGTACCCTACACTCAACAAAGAAGAAGATTGATAGACCTTAGAGTGTCCGCCAAGGAAGATTGGTACTTTGACCCATACCGAATAAAAATCAATGTCAAGCCTCATTCTACCGCTGTTACTTTTGTTAGGATCAAAGGTGTTGGAAACTTGGACTATTCCGGAGTTCCAAACCTAAATGGAGTTAAAAGGCCGCTAATCTCATAAGCATAAGTCACTATGTGATATGGATTCAAAGTCAACTTCACTAGATCCGAATGTCTTGTAATCAATAATAAACAAGAAGTGGTTATGAGAGGAGTCGATCAAAGGACAACCGCTACATGGAATCGAGAACACCAACCTCTCACGCACAAAGATGAAAAGGAGGTAAAATTGTGGCACCAAAAACTTCATCCGTGATCTCGAGGAATGAAAAGATCATCTCTATGGAGGTCACGAGGATACCAAGACTCCATATTGATGAAGGAGGGTCTGTGGTGAGTGTCGTTGAAAGCAAACCGAATGTCACACCCGATGTCTAGACATCCGACCACTTCTAAAATGCTAGAGCCGCTACACATGGATTTGATGGGGCCTATGTTTGAAAGTCTTGGTGGAAAAGATATGCTTATGTTGTTGTGGATGATTTCTCCGATTTACCGGATAAACTTCATCAAAGAAAATCTAATGTGTTTGATGTTTTTAAAGAGTTATGCAAAAGACTTCAAAGAGAGAAGGAAAGTCGCATTGTCGAATAAGAAGTGATCATGGAAAGGAATTTGAGAACAAAGAAGTTTGATGAATTCTTCCTCGTATGAATCAATCATGAGTTTTCTCCCATAACACCTCAACAAAATGGGGTTGTGGAAAGGAAGAATAGGACTATACAGAATCGCGAGCAATGATTCATGCTAAGAAACTTCCTATTCATTTTGGGTCAAGCTATGAATACTGCTATGTTCACAACAGGTCACCTTAAGAAAGGAAACATCCTCCACCCGTATGAAATATGGAAGGAAGAAAACCTCTGTGAAATATTTCCATGTGTTTGGTAGCAAATGTTATATTTTGACAGATCGTGATCAAAGGAGAAAGATGGACTCTAAGACTGATGAAGGCATTTTTCTGGGATACTCTACTAACAGCAGAGCATATAGAGTATTCAACTCCAGAACCAAAGTTATGATGGAGTCTATTAATGTCATAGTTGATGATCATCATTAGGAACACAATGTCCCATGTGATGTTGAGACATGGTTTGAGACATCACCACAAGTGTCTGATAAAGATGATGTACCTGCTCCTACTTCACCAAAATATGAACCAGAGGAAGCCAACAAAGATCCTTCCATCAGAATTCAGAAAGATCATCCAAAGGAACTCATCATTGGAGATCTAAACAGGGGTGTCATTACAAGATCCAGAGAAATTGTCTCAAACTCTTGCTTTGTGTCAAAAATAGAGCCAAAAAATGTCAAAGAGGCTCTAAGTGATGAATACTGGATTGGAGCAATGCAAGATGAATTGAACCAGTTCAAGCAACATGAAGTATGGGAGTTAGTTCCTAGACCAAAAGGAACAAACATCATTGGCACAAAATGGATCTACAAGAACAAGTCTGATGCAGAAGGGGTTGTCACCAGAAATAAAGCAAGACTTGTTGCTCAGGGTTACACTCAAGTTGAAGGGATTGATTTTGATGAGACTTTTGCTCCAGTGGCTAGACTGGAATCAATCAGGCTACTACTAGGGGTTGCTTGCATTCTGAAATTCAAATTATTTCAGATGGATGTGAAAAGTGCCTTCCTAAATGGCTACTTGAATGAGGAGGTATATGTAGAACAGCCTAAAGGATTTGTGGATCCAAGTTTTCCTGATCATGTCTACAAGTTGAGGAAAGCCCTATATGGACTGAAGCAAGCTCCTAGGGCCTGGTATGAAAGGCTGACCAAGTTCCTTACTAACAAAGGATATAGGAAAGGAGCCTTGGATAAAACTCTCTTTGTCAAGAATGAAGGAGGAAAGATAATGGTGGCTCAAATTTATGTTGATGACATAGTATTTGGAGGAATGTCAGACACAATGGTGAAACATTTTGCCAATCAAATGACAGCTGAGTTTGAAATGAGCCTCATGGGAGAGTTGACTTATTTTCTTGGACTGTAAGTCACACAGATGGAAGACTCAACATTCCTTTCACAGAGCAAGTATGCAAGGACTATTGTCAAGAAGTTTGGAATGGAGAATGCCAGCCATAAAAGGACTCCTGCTCCTACACATTTGAAGTTGTCCAAGGACACAAGTGGTGAAAATGTTGATCAAAGTTTGTATAGAAGCATGATAGGAAGCTTGTTGTACCTAACAGCCAGCAGACCTGACATTGCATTTGCTGTTGAGGTATGTGCAAGATACCAAGCTGAACCTAAAGTAAGTCACATCAACCAGGTGAAAAGAATTCTGAAGTATGTGAGTGGAACTTACAATTATGGTATCCTGTATTCTCATGGATTTGAACCAATTATGTCTGGTTATTGTGATGCTTACTGGGCTGGTAGTGTTGATGACAGAAAAAGCACTTCTGGAGGATGTTTCTTCTTGGGAAACAATCTTGTTTCTTGGTTCAGCAAGAAGCAAAACTGTGTGTCCTTGTCCACTCAAGTGAATACATAGCAGTTGGTAGCTTGTTCTCAAATGGTCGGATGAAGCGATGTCATCGAGTATAATGTCACAGGATGTCATGACATTGTACTGTGACAACCTGAGTGCTATTAATATTTCAAAGAATCCTATACAACACAGTAGGACTAAGCACATTGACATTAGACATCACTTCATCAGAGATCTTGTGGAAGAGAAGGTGATTAAATTGGAACATGTAGCCACTGAACTTCAACTGGCTGACATTTTCACTAAAGCTCTTGATGCTAGTCAGTTTGGGAATTTAAGGGGCAAACTGGGTATTTGTCAATACGAGGAATTGTAGCAATTAAAATTGCTTACAACAAGGAATGGAAGAGACCTTTTATTTCAAATAATTATAAGTGGGTCATTTAATTATTTTCCTCTTAATTTTAAAAAATTCCAAAATAGGAAGAGACTCCTTCATATAATAGTCTCTTCATTTGAAAGTATCATATTCTCTCCATCCTTAAGATACTCTCAATCTCTCTGTCAGTCTTGTTCTCATTTTCTCAAAATATCTCAGCAAAATATGTCTTCATCCTCTTCTTCATCCCAAGACTCTGGCTGTTCGTCTCCTACCATGGCTGAAATTAGGGCAAGCGCTGAAGCCATGAATGTTAAACCTGTGAAGATCACTCCTCTGTGTACAATGGCAACTGACCCTGAGGAAGTCAAGAAACTGCACACAAAGGGATGCACGAAAAGCATTAGCTTCACCTTCTGGGAAGACCTCTGAACCATCCTCATCTGTTCCTCCAGAAATAGGAAATAGAGAAGGGTCTAGGTATGTGCAAAAAGCCATTGCTAGGATAGTAACCAGGATCCTAAACGAAAACCACTCTGTACCTGGAGTTTCTGTCCCTCTTAACCAAAAGTGTACTAGCCCTAGTTTAGCAGCTGATCTAGATGTCACTGAGAATGTCAAGACATCTGATGATCATGTCAAGAACACTCCTGTGGATCCTGATACTGATACTCCTGCTGATTCCCCTGTCAAAGAAAAGGTTGGTGACAATGGTTCTCAAGCTGAGAAGATGACCAAGGCTGGAACTTTTACAAAGAAGTGTAGAGTAAAATCTGTTGGTGGTAGCTCTAGACCCAAGAGGACACCAATTGATAAGAAGAGGAAGGTACCTGAACCTTTAGAGTCTGATCAAGATTCTGTTTTTGAGATTAAGGATGAAGGGTTAGCTGGAAATGATGGTGATGCTGAAGAAAGCTCTGAAGAGCACTTGATTTGATGTTTATTGTTCATCTTGTTTTCTTTTTTTCCCTGTTTTGTTTTTGGATAATTGTAATCTTTTGACAGTGCTATAACTGTAAACTTACTTGTGCCGGTACTTTTCTTATTATATGATTGAATGTTGGGGCATTTGTACTGGTTTCTTTGGCCCCTTTGTGGCTAAAAAGGGGGAGAAGTACTATGTGACAGTTGGGGAAACTGTATGGAGATTTATATGTGGGCAATTTGGGGAAATTGGGAAATTTGTATGGGTAGAATTTATCTTCTCTCTAGGTTCTGGTTTCTTTAAGCTTAGGATAGCTTAGAACTTTTTTTCCTGCTGCATAGGTACTCTGATGACTTTAGTTGTTTTAGCCAAAAATGTGCCAAAGGGGGAGTTTGTTAGTGTTTTAATTTGGCATTACTTTTTGGTAAAACTAGACTATAGCAATGTCTTGATAAATGTCATGACATTCAGAGATTGAAGATAAATCCTACTTGACAAGGATGTTTAAAGTACATCAACTGAAGCTAAAAGTCAATTCCAGAAAATATTCGATGTCATAATGTATGTTATGACACTCTGTGACATTCTTCGCAGAATTTGTTTTTTCCTGAGATTTTTCAGGAAGTTTGTTGAGCTGCTTTATTATGTTTTTCTGTTATTAGATTGCATGCTCACGTGGTTGTTAGGTTAATCTTAGTTAAACCTAAATTGGTTGTTGTTGATAAGACCAAGTTTTTAGGATTAATTAAGTGAACCCTAACTATCTTTATGGAAGCCCAAAACTGATGTTTCAGGACTGCTTCTATAATAGGAATAGAACTCTTACTTTGCTGCTGCGCCTCTGGAAAGTATTAGGAGATTTAGCAGTCTGTTATTTGTGTAATTCTAGTTACTCTTGTGAGCCAAGAAATTATCAATTGATAAGTGCCTTGGACTAGGATTTGATTGTAAGGGTAGTTTATCACTCAAAGCTTTGAAGCACGAGTGTTTTGTCCCTTGATTAAAGCTTTGAAGCAAAACCAAGATAGTTTATTGAAGTGTGTCTTCACAATTCAATTAATCAATAGGTTGATATCACTGCTGTGATTGAGAGGGAGTGAGTAGGAACTCAGGTCTAAGTAGGACTTAGATTGAAGTTGCATTGGGTAGGTTTTAAGTGAAGGAGATAAACTGGTTGGTTTATTCCTGATTTAATTCTACTAATAGTGAATTTCCTCTCTGGCTTGGTAGCCCCCAGATGTAGGTGTAGTTATACACTGAACTGGGTAAACAATTTATTGTGTTCTTTACTGTTGTTTGAATTTATTGTGTGAATTGTTAACAGAGTGTCAGATACTGTGTCATAACATTCTCTGTGACATCACGTATCTGCTGCCAGGAATTTCAGAAATAGTTTAAAAACAAATCTTTACTCCTTTGAATGAATATCTTTGCTGATATCCATCATCCAATTAGTTAAACTCTCTTATTTGCGTAACTTTTGAAAAAAGAATGGAGCTTAACTTCCTTCACTATCTACTTGAAGGAAGAATAAGTTTTCTGCACCTGTAACTATCAAATGAGTTAAAATACAACAACAACATCAAAAACAACATCAACACCATTATGTAAGATAGATTGTAAGGGAAAAAATGTTTCGTTCTGAAAGAACATTGAAGGTTTTTTCTATCTTGCAATTCATCCCAAAGAATGATACAATGTTAAGTTTTGGGCGACTACAAATAAGTAAGGATTAGGTTAAAATTTATTTACCTTTTATAGTGTAATCTGATTAGTAGACCCCTCGATTATATCGTAACATCAAAGAGTTAGTTAATTTATTTTACAATTTTAATCAAAATAATACATAAACTACAAAAGTTAGGATTCAAAGCGCGTCCAGAATAATTTATCCCTCGGATATATTAAAAATCGAGGTAGTTAAATATTTTTCCAATTTAAAAAATATAATACATGGCACGCCTAGGTTTAATACCTCGTTATTTTTCTAGTTGACGTGAAAATTCCATAATGAAATGCATTATTTGTTGTAGTATACGTTTTAGTTTTCTTATTTCTACTAAAATTGTGTTTGGTGTCACTTATTTGTTTGAATGATGTATGGAAAAGAAAGAATCAATATCATTATAATATATTAAATCTAATGCATCTAATATTATAGCAACACATCATTATTTATAACTATAACACATCATCAAGTATAACTTTAAATTTGCCACATCATCCTATACTTCTATAAATTAGATGTTACAAGTTCGAACCCTCACAAAGGTGGAATAAAATATCATTTTGAATAAATTAATCTAACAAACGAATCATAAAGCCAACTATATGTTTCCTTAAATTAAAAATATTCTCTCATATTTAAAATATAAAAGAGATGTGGAAATTCAAGTACAATAAAATATTTTTTATTTTCCTAAATTTATAACAATAAAACTAACATTTGAAACAATTATTTTAATCTTAAAGTAGTTCTTACATAATTTTCAAGTATAACTCACTTTAAACTTATTTAAAATATAATATAGTATGCAATAATTTTGTTATAATGTCTATATAATTTACTACAATATTTTTTATATAATATTAAATAATAAACTAATGACAAATAACAAAATACTATATAAAAGAAATAAGAGAATTTAAACACAATAAAATGTTTTTATCTTATTTTGGACTAAATTGTCTAACAAGTCAATCATTACTCTAACTATGTATAATCACTTATATTAAGAATATTTCTCTCTTGCCTATAAAAAAAGAATATTACTCTCAAATTGCAAGAATAAAAGAGAAGTCCAAATTTAAATACAATAAAATATTTTTTGTTTTTCCTGAAATTATAAAAATGAAAGTAACACTTGAAATAAATATTTTTTAATCTTTAAGTAGTTCTTACACAATTTTCAAATATTAGTCACTTTAAATTGATCTTAAAAAATAATATATGCAACGATCTTATAAAATAGGCATAATCTTTATAAAGTTTTTGAAAGTTATATTTGATAATAATTGTAAATAAACTTTTAATTTTGTTTAACAAATATATATATATATATATATATATATATATATATATATATATATATATATATATATATATATATATATATAATAAATTAAAATAAAATATTTAAATAAAAGATAAGTGAAAAAAAATCATGAGAATAAAGAAAACCGCTTTATAGATATGTAAGTTTGCAAATTTAAATTACTTAATTTACACAAATGTATTTACTTTTCAAATGAAATGTATATTTGTTTATGTGATTAATTTATATTATTGTTTCTATTATAAATCACAAAAAAAAAATTATAATATATATTTAATAATCATATTTTATCAAAGCCAATTTTTAATATATTTAAAATTTTATAAAAAATGAATAAATTAATTTACGATACGCAGGTATTAATCTAGTCTTTTAATTATGAGAACTTGTGTTTTTTAAAGAGAACATTTTTTAGATCCGTCTCAAATATCAGGGAGTGAATGGGGTTACCCTTCAATCTTTATTAACACCAAATAGATTACAACCTCAATGTGATGCAGTGCATATAAAACTTTAAGCATAGTTGTCATGATTATTGGGAAATCTAGTGGCAGGTTAAAATGCATTTTTATATGCCTTTGTATCAGTATTATTCTTATTGTTTGTACTTTCTCCAATGAATGCCTCTTAGCCGTACTTAACTTTTGCATGCGTGTATAGCTAAGAATAAATATACAATCCTCGTATGTTAGCATTTTTGTTGGGACCAGAAATTAAAATTTGAAAGCAACTCCCTTGTACCATGATACCAAGTGCATCTTCAACCCAAATGACCGCACGAGACTTTCTCTTACTTAAGCCATATTTGCTTTATAGATAGTAAGATTTCCTCTATCATTCGAAGAGAAGATATATTGCACGTATAAACATAGTAAAAACAATGGAAAATTGGAGTTTTCTTTAATGGGATCACGAACGATGCTTGATCGACAACATCTCTAGATAGTCCACACTAATAGAATTCAACTTACGGAAGCTTTCATCTATGGCAGTAATTAAACAGAACAAATATAACTCTTGTAAATGCTCACAACTTTCGTTGCACATTTAGGATTTTGTTTATGCGTGTAAGACTCTTTAGCATATGGGTTTTAATCACTGTGTTTCATTTTACTTTTAAGACTGTTTTTTTTCTCCTCTTCTAGCGTGTTTTAAAGTTCTATTGAATTAAAGGTATTGGCAAAACTACAACACTTTAAAAATGCTCAAGTAGGTAAGAAAAAGATAACTTTTCAACCAAAGAGTTGTAATGCTTTGTTACATTTTATGATAAAGATTTCATTTCGGTCTACTTATATTCGAGATAAAATTCTTGGAAGCGCTACATTTAAATTTTACATACAAAAAACAAATGCAATATTTTCAATCTAAAGTAAATGTGACTAAGGGACCAAGTCTCAAAACCAATCTTTTACATTTTTATTTTTATTCTGTCAATTGAAGTCTTTCTTATTTATTTTTTTTAATTTAAAATTCACTCATTCACTCGGTTGTAAGTTTCAATAGAAAGAATATATTCGCTATCAATTTGACAAGGCACTTTTCTTCTTTTTTTTCTTTCTTTAAATTTATCTATTCTCTATTTAGATTGTTTAATCGAAAGGAATTCTCTTTGCATGTATTTTCATGAACTAGACTCTAATTTTTTATTTACTTTTCAATTCCCATCCATCTTCATCCTCTTGTGAAAATGAGTAGTCTCTTAAGAAAAACATACCCTAGGCGACTTTCATCTTCAACTTCTCCTTCTAAATTTCCTAATCTAAACTCATATTTCATCATAATTTTTGTCTTCATCTTTATCTTCCAACACACGTATGTGTTCGAACATAAACTCATAACACATGTATGTTTCCTCCTTTCGAACGTTATTAACGCCATTTAAATACAAACAAAGCTTGAAAGAAAGGAAAACAATCAAACTGGAACGGAGTTTCCTTCACTATTGTCATATCTTCTTCATTAGATTTTCAATAAATAGTTCACTTTATCTAAGCATGTAACTTAGAAATGTTAGTTTTTGTTGTTGTGGATTTCTTATTGCTTATAGATTACTTAAAAAAAATTAGTATTTTTGTTGTTTTTTCTATTATTCTAATTATGTTGAACAAAATGGAAATAAGTTTTTTCGTTTTAGTGTTGATGTTGACAAAAGTCCATATGTATCATGAATTATGTAAAGTCTTTATGTACCATGATTTAAGTAAAATAAGGTTTTCTTTTCTAAGGTCGATTATGTTGATGTTGTTTTAAATAAAATGTGTGTGATACTATTCTTTGAAGTGCTCTTTGTAATACCCTTTTTCTAACCCCAAATAAATATAGCATATATTAGAGTAAAATAACATGCATACATACAAAGGATGTCACATGTCGTTTTCCATACATTAGAAAACCAACAAAATAAATTATAACAAAAGCAAACTCACTAACAGAAACAAACACTTGAACTATCCATTTACAGACATAAATAACCACACCTCTATATTGGATAACTCAGAACACAAGACACAATTTGTGTTCATAACTCAAAAACAAGATATAGAAAAAAAATACTTGCAGAAAATTCCAGAACCAACAAACTCAGAATAGGACATCCTATTCAATATCTTTGCAAAAACAGCTGCAAAGATTGACCTCAGACTTAACCACGTCTGAACACTACCCTTTTTTCCTATGTTTGTTGTAACACCCCCTCTAATTCCCCACATAATTATTGCACAATGTCATACCCCAAAATTTTCCCTCCATCTACTCAAGAGATTTCATACATCTGTACTCAAGGGTTCCTCAAGAGTTGATCAGACAAACTCTCTCCTAGACAATCAACCCAAACTAGGGTTTGGTATCTCTCAGGGTAAGATGGACTTCCAACATCTCCAATGGTCTTCATGCCTCCTCATATGCTTCAAAGATTCTCCATGTCAAGTTTCAAGCCTCACAAGTCAAGTTTCCTCAGACAATTGCTCAGATGGTTGAAAATCGGTTGTATTGGACAAAAGTCAACGTGGTCAACATACAGTCAAACTTCATAATTTTGGTCAACATCCTCATTTTGAAGTTACATTCATCATTTGATCAAGGGTTGATCATGATTCATCAAGAAAACTCAAGATTTGCTCAAAAGTCAAACTTTCTAAATTAGGGTTTCTAGGTGAAAAGTCAATCAACTTTGACTGATCATAACTTTCTCATACTTTCTCGAAATTTTTCCACCACCTCTTGTTTTGAAGGAAATTCAATTTCTACAACTTCATGTCTCACAAGAATGTCCAAAAAATGCTTCATTTGAGAGGTATAGCTCAAAACATTACAGGTCATTTTCAAAGTCAACAAAAAGTCAATTTTTGCTTTGAAGATATATTGAGCATGGTAAATCCAATTGATATGAGACCAAAAAGGTTGGTTAGAGGACTCTTAGAGCTTTCCAAAAAGTCCAAGAACACTCAAAAATGTGGAAAATTGAGCAAGATACACCATTCAGAAGTTGGGCAATTTTGGACAATTGCACAAAAGGACATTTTGGTCAAAATGCAAAATTTTCCAAATGGGCCTATAATCTTTTGATCCAAACTTGTTCATGACATGATTCTTGACCCATAAATGCTTGGCCTTGGTAATTTTCTATTTTTATGATTTATATTTGAATTTTATAACATTTAATTCAAAAATAAATTATATAAAATATGAAAATTAATTATTCTTTTCAAATGAGTTGGATTTATATCTTCCTTAATGTCCAAGAAAGCCCAAGACTCTTGCCAAATTCGTCATTCATGCATATGGAAAGGAAAAATCAATTTTTTGCAAATATTTGATTTGTTTTAAAGAGAAAATATTTGCACATTGATTATTCAATCTTTTTTGCTTGCTTTCGCCATCCCAATTGCTTCTATAAATACCTAGCATTGCATACAAGCCAGAAAAGGAAACCCTAGCCCAAGAGAGAGTCCTTATTTTGCCAAAATTTTCATACATTCTTGAAAAATCGAATTTAAAAGAGCAGCCACTCTTAGTCAAAACCATCCATTCCATTGTGCTCAGGGGATTCCCAGCAAGCCAAAGCATCACTCACTCAAGCCCAGAGCTGCCCAGATCGCGTTATCCAGCTCTCACCGGTTTGGAATCTTCTCAATTTCGATTTCGATATCTCACGCATTGTTAACGTTTTTGTTGTGTTTATTTGATCTCAGGATGATTGTTAGGTTGCATTAGAACCATTACATGCAAGCTTTAACGTCCAGAATGCCATTTGCCATTGTTAGGGCTTTAAGAACGGTTTGAATCGAACCAGTCGCTACAGGCATTTTCAGCCAAAACTGATATCACCAATGGATTCAGGAGGGTCGATTTAGGGGGGTAGGGTCCCCCTTTCCCATTTATTTTGCGTGTTTTGCTTGCTTTTAATTTCAGGCCATCGGAGAAGACGACCGGAGCTAGGGCTCCGGCGTCGGGGACCTGTTGACTCCGGTTGACAGCTTGCGTGGCGCGAGGAAGCGATCCGATTCGTTCGTTTACAAGTGACTGGGTCCCCACCAGCTGACTGGGCCTTGACCTCACCAGACGGCGACGCGTGTTGCTCATCATCTCACATTTTCATTCCATAACACCAGATGACACATGGCGTGGTGGTAAAGACTCTCACTGTGCAAGGATGCTCCAAAAGGACATGGGTTCGATCCCCACTGGCACCGGTTTTCATTCTTTTTTTCCAAAACTTGCATTATTTTCCATGTTTTCATATTTTTAATATTTTCTCTTATTTTAATTTCTTTTCATAATTTTATTTCTGTATTAAAAAATCATCAAAAATTATTTTTCTTTTTACATTATTTTCAGAAAAAACTTTATTTAATTTATAAAATTAAAAAATATAATTTTGCATGCATATTTATTTTTATTCATAATTTTGCATTTAAATCACTTTTAATTCATTTTTAATTATTAAATTGCATCCAAAAAATCCCAAAAAATTATTTTAGCATATTTATATTATTTCCAGCATGTAATAATTTTCTCATATAAAAATTTGCATTTTTCTAACATTTTTTCTCTTGTTCGATTCATATCGTATTTTCCGATTTCTCATTCCTTTACAGGTTGATCCGATTCAGACGATTCTTTCTTTATCATTTTATTTTTCAATAATGTAGCTGTTCATGGGATGTAATAGTTTAAATTAGGTTTTTATTTTCCGCAAGTTTAAATTATGTATCTGCCCCAAAGCCTTGTAATAGCGTAGGATTTACCTTTCCGCATCTTTACATTCCGCATTTTACTTTCCGCACCCTATAAATTGCTAGTAATTAGGCGTGTATGGCAAGACTAAAATTGAACATAGCCCACTAACTTCAAGATAAAATATCTGAAATCAACACACTTCTTTCACACACGCACCCCTTAGGGTAATTCTCTCTCGTTGCCTTTGCGAATTCAAAATGGTCATGTCCCTCGAACGTAGAGGTATTCTAGCACCGTTGCCTTCCAAACAAATCATCATAGTCCCTTCGATACAAGGATCATAAGACCCACGATGTCGCCTCCGAATACATGATCTTGACCCTCGATTGTCGCCTACGAAAAATGATGATAGTCCCTTCAAATGTGCTAGGATACTTCCTACAAGTTGCCTTCTATGACCATTCGATGTCCCTTCGAATGTCCCGCTTACATCCAACGAATGGAGCTACCTACTAACTAATGGTATGGCTAGCGCTATTCTAAAGGAACGTAGAAGTACGAAAACGACCAATTCTGAGTGGGTAAATAAGTCTTTTAGTTGCTTGCTCTAAAACCAAATGCTTTTCACACCACACACTTTTTTTCGAAGTTCAAATTCTTTTCAAAACAAAAACATTTCCGAACACTTTGTATACACTCCTACATGAGTCATTACAAAGTCAAAGCGAAATGCCTCTTTCAAAACATTTTTGTCAAACACACAGAAAGCAATTTTAAAAAGTGATCTAGAGCAACTAAGAGCCCGTAGATAACTACGGATGGAAAGGGGTGCTAATACCTTCCCTTTTCATAACCATTCTCCCGAACTCAGAATCTAACGAAGGTCTTTTTCTGTTACTTTTACCTTCCCTTAATTGGATAAAAATAAAAGTCGGTGGCGACTCTTGCTATCCGCACATTTGGATACAAAATTCCTACAAAGTCAGTTCACCGTATCACACACAATCAGATTAAATAAAATGCATAACAAGAGGGTGACACATGATTTACTTTACAAATAAAACAATACATGCACACTGGTCATAATCATAACACATATTTGAATCTCATGCTTTAAAACAAATCATGCATTTCACAGCGGATTAATTCTTATTCACAGATACTATCAATGATTACATCCCATACAATAATCATTAGATGAAAAAGTGATGAATCCATAACATACTCAAGTCATCAGAATTCATACATCGACACCAAGGCCACATCAGCATAGTATCTCAATCATACAAATCAAAATAGATGGGTATACATAACAAATATCTCATCAAAGCATAAATTTAGATAAATCCCGTGTTACATGACCAGAGCAATGACTAGACTACCTAGTAACGGATAAACTATCTAGACTATTCAACTAGTCTCGTGCGAAGCACAGCTATCCTCAGAACCTGCATGTTATCCACGTAGAGGCAACATCATAACAAAAGGGTGAGAATTCACATCATTATTCAAAAGTATATAAATGTAAATAATGAAGAAACTGCATCTATTCACGAATTCCACACACTTCAAGTGACATTCCAAGAATAACATGATCATACAAACATTACAAGTATAATATATTCATACATAGAAAAATTATCATCCATTAAAACAATCCAATTAATTCATATGATTAGACATCACAATTTCATTTCCCACATTGCATATTCAATAATGACACATGTGACAACAATGAAATGTGACTCAAGATGCACGTGGTACCAATTTTTTGGAAACATTTCATTAACCCTACACAATTCCTTGCATCACCTTTTTCTTTCCTTCGAATATCACTTGAGATTTTTAACCATAGTTTGCAAAGTTAACCATGTGCATTAAATGCAAAGATTCCTTTCTTAAGCCTTAGGCTCCAAGTTACAAACTCATTCAATCCTATCTTGCCTTGCGCTTCAGACCTCTTGGCCTATAAATAGAAGTCATTTCTCACTTCTAAATCACACCGAAGCAATCTTAAACAAGCTTTCTCACTTCTTTCTTCTTTTCCAAATTTCAAGTTTAAAAAATGAGAGAATTTGCAAATCTCCAAACCTTGCAAGTTCTAACCAGTCTATGGATTCAAACACTCTTTAAACATCCTTAGAAAGTTGTTAGAATCATCAAGCCATCACAAAAACTAGCCAAACTCAGAAATCACTTTCAAACTCCATATATGCACATATTGAGCCTTAACTTGCCATCTCTCAATCCACTTGTGCAAACTTCAATTTATCACTTCAAACATCATCCATACACTTCATATAAGTGATCCAAACACTTAGATCACATCTGTAACAGCTCCAACATCAAATTCCAAACTCACTTCAAGAAACTGTGGTTGGACTTAGGCAGACTGATCCAGGCCATTTCAATCCAAGATGAGTATTGAAACACCTTCCATAAAGTCCAATGAAGTTATAGAAATCATCAAAACACTTTTGGAAACACTCCTTCGAAGAATTTGATTTCAGTTCAAAGAGGTCAGTTTCTCAAACTTTGAACTCTACGATTCGTGCATTACGGATGAAAAACTGCTTGGCCATCTTGTTTCTGCACTCACACTGAATGATAACCCTTAATCAATTGCATAAATTATGGTCCATACACGATTTCATGATCAATTCTTAGAATTAGGGTTCATATCTTTTTCTTTGAAATCAGTCCTCTTAGGCTTAAAATAAATGCAATTAATGATCACCATCGTGTTCCTGGGTTCAAAACGATTAAGTTTGATCCTTACATCTTTAAATTTCATTGAGAAATGGAGGAGATAGAATCAAAATCATGAGGAAGAAGATGAAGATCACGCGAGCGTTTTCTGAGATTTTGAAAAATTCAAATATTCGTTTTGTAATATAATTAAATGAAGTTAGTTTAATGAACGTATGTATAGCCACCCCAGTGGTAGAACGCGCGCTCTTAGTCCTTTGCCTTGCCTATGGTCCAGGGTTCGAATCCCCCTTAGACCTTTTTTCATTCTTTTCACTTTTCTTCACATTTCCAACTATTTTCAACCATTTTCACAATTCATTTTCAAATATAATTTTATCAATGCCTTATTTTAACAAGCCAAGCGCGTGGCTCAGTTGGTAAGCTTTTGGACTTGAAACCATAAGGGCGTGGGTTCAATCATTGGTGGCCAAATCCCTTATTTTTTATCACTTGTTTTCTTAAGTTTCTAATCAAACTTCAACATTTTCAAAAACCAATAAAAACTTCTCATTTTTAGATGATTTTTTGCACACTTGTCATTCAATATACCTATTTTATGATTATTTCAAAAAATGCCAAAAAATATTTTTTTTTATTGTTTTATTAGGTTAAAAATAGACGTTTTTAAGTATTTTAATACTTTTCAAAAAATGTTCTCTTTCCGATTTTCAAACCTAATATTTTTCAAAACCTTTTGTGAATATCTTTCACTTTTAAAAACCTTTTCAAAACTTTCAAAAACATTTTAATTGACTTACGCACCTTTTTTCCATGATCGATTCGATTAAATCTTTGAAAATACAAACCGAACTGGGTTTTTTCCTCGAAAATCATTCGAATTCAAAAATCAAATTGATCGTGGGCCTCCCTTACGGTGTAAGTCCCAACTGTCATACCCCAATTTTTGACCTAATATACCACCTTACATATGCATCACTGCATCACTAACAGTTAACAGTTCAGAACAGAATTGATCGTGTGTGGCTTCTAGAAGTCAAAATCAGGGTTTCATCAAATTTTCATCTGTTCAAGAGGTGATCAATTAGGGTTTGAGTTTTCACTCACCTCAATTGACCTATCTTAATCAATCATCAACAGTTGATCTTCAGATTCCCAACTTTTTCTCATGATCTATCAAGGATCGACCAATTAGGGTTTGTATCAAGGATAGGGAATCACTGACTTTTTGCTCAATGAATGACCTTTTTGCTTGGAGATTGATATTTATATCTTCAATGCAACATCTTGACCTAATTTCTTGATTCAAAACATCACAGAAGTTCACATTTTTCATCAGTCAATTTCTGGATCATCTGATGAAATTTCATCTGAACTGAAAAGTCAAACTTTGACTTCTGGTCAACTTTTTCAAGACAAAACTTTTTCAATCATCAAAATACTTCAAATGATCCATCACGATCATAAAAAATCAAGAAATATGGAAAAAGTCAACAAAAAGTCAAAATTTCCAACACTTAGAAAATTTTTCAAGTGTTAGAAATTTCATGTTTTTTCCTACTTTCATGGCAATGTTTCACATAGTTCCATTTGGAATTAGAAAAAACTCAAAACATGAAAGTTGTAGCCCTTGTTACAAGCTTTCCAAAATGTCCAAGAACTTGCAAAACCATTTTGTCTAGCTATACTTTTGATTTTGAAACATAGAGCTCCAAAAGCCATGAATTTCAAGTTCATACTTCAAAATTATAGGTCATTTTTTGCATTTTCTCCTTATAGATGCCTTGTCATCACTTAGAGGCAGCTAGTAACTGATAAATATCAGTTTGAATGGTTGAAGATAGGATTGGATCAAAGAAGAAAACTTAACCATGGTTAAAGGAAGTAACTTTTGCATTAAATGCAAAAGATTCCATTATGACCTCTTAACCAAGTTGCAAGTTTCCTTCAATGATAGCTTTGCCAAATCATTCAGTTTCCTTGGCCTGTAAATAGAGGTTATTTCCTCAAATTCAAACCACACCAATGCTATGCAAATCAAGCTTTCACTCTTCTTTCTTGAATTCTAAGTTTCATAGTTCAAAGTGAGGAATTTTTGCAATTTGTGATTCTTGCAAAATCTGAGAGAAACTTGGTGTCTAACATGTATTAAACATCAAATATAACTTGTTTGAAACTTAAAATCAACTTAAGAACAACTGAAAATCAGAATTGCTTTTCAAAGTTTCAAAACTTGCATATGATGCCTTAACATCCAAACTGATAATTTGCTCGAGCTAGTCTTGATTTTATCATTTGAACATCATCTATAAACTTCATATGAATGATCCAAGTCATCATCCCTGACCTGTAACACCTCTAACCACATATTCGAAGTTCACTTCAAGCATATGTAGTTGGACTTGGGTGGAGTTATTCAGACCATTCCAGAGTGAGCATAGTGATCAGACACCTTCTATAAGGTTCAGTGGTGCTCCAGCCATCATCAAACAACAACTGGAAACACTCTAAGAAGGATTTCGATTTCAGTTTAAAGAGGTAAGTCACTCATACTTCGAACTCTTTAAT
This sequence comes from Vicia sativa, assembly GCA_021764765.1. Classification (NCBI taxonomy): domain Eukaryota; kingdom Viridiplantae; phylum Streptophyta; class Magnoliopsida; order Fabales; family Fabaceae; genus Vicia; species Vicia sativa. The sequence continues at coordinate 264,382,624 of CM038794.1, read as the reverse complement.
TTCTGAATTACAGTTCAAAAAACGCTTGGCCGTTTTGTTTCTGCACCTTCACTGATCCTTAACCATCAATCAATTGATCAATTCCATGGCCATACACGATTTCACTTTGAATTTTCAGAATTAGGGTTCTTAGTGTTCTGGGAAAATTAATCGTTTAAAACTAAAAATAAATGAAATTAACCACCACCATCATGTTCCCGGTTAAATTTCGAGCAAGTTTGATGTTTATAACTTTCAATTTCATCAAGAAACGAAGAATCTGGGATTGGATGAAGATTGGATGAAGAAGAAGAACATTGCGCACGTTTTCTTGTTTTCCAGAAATTCAAATATTTGTTTTATAATATAATTAAATGGAGTAAGATATATGAACAGATGTATTGCCGCCCCAGCGGTTGCCAGTTCACTCTTAGTCCTTTGCCTTGCCCAATGGTTTTGGGGTCGAATCCCCTTGGGACCATTTTTGTCACTTTTTCTCTTTTCTTCACATTTTTTTTATCAAACTTCAATACTTTCAAAACCCAATCAAAACTTCTCATTTTGAGATGATTTTTTACACACTTGTCATTTAATATACCTATTTTATGATGATGTCAAAAAAATCCAAAAATATTTTCTTTTGATTATATTTTCATTGAGCCGAAAACGAGACATTTTAAGGTATTCTTAAGTACTTCAAAGATGTTCTTTCCAAACTTTCAAAACTCGAAACTTTTTCAAACTTCTTGTGGATATATTTCATCTTTCAAAAACACTTTCAAGATCTTTTCAAAACATACTTACACACCTTTTTTCCATGATCGACTCAATTTGAAGATAAAATTGAACCCGTTTTTTCTCGAATTTCTTAACCGATCATGGGCCTCCCTCACGGTGTAAGTCCCAATTCTTTTTATGTACATAGTTGTTTCCTTGTACATATCCAATTCTTTTATGTACATATCCATTTTACTTGTACATAATACAAACATCTTTGTAAATATTCAAGTATAGCAAACTTTCGTTCGTTTATACACCAATTCCATTGGTATCAAGAGAGGAATTATTCCCGGTGAAACTTCTCTTAAAACCAATGGGCCTCCCTTACGGTGTAAGTCCCAACCCTTCTATGTACATACACATTTCCTTATACATAAATACCCATTCGTGTACATATTCATTCCCTTGTACCATTCAAACTTGTAAATAATCAAGTTACGCTCGTTTTAAACGCTCGTTTTACACACTTGTTTATATTTCCTTCATAAACTCCTGTGAATAAACTTCATACACTTGTTTATATAACTGTTTAGTTATAACATAACAACTAGTCTAACAACTAGGTCCCCTGCAGAGCTAGCCTCCTCTTGGGCTTTGTACAAGATAACTCATTCATCTGAGTTCAGCCTCCTCTTAGGCTTCATATAAGAAAACTCATTCATATGAGTTTAGCCTCCGCTTAGGCTTCATATAAGACAACACTCCCCTGTTGAGTCAGCCTCCTCTTGGGTTTCGTTCAAAAGAACTCCTTATTGAGTTTAGCCTTCTCTTGGGCATCAAACAAGAAAGAGACCAGGAAATCTCTTAACAGCCTCCTATTGGGCTTCCAATACAAAGAATCACCCGCGCTAGGATAGAACCCTGAGAGTATGATTTCCCGGTGAAATCACTCTTAAATCCTAAGAGGATGGTTTCCTGGTGAAACCACTCTTAAAGCCAAAGCCAGCCATACCCTATAGCTTCCTCTTGAGCTTCATACAAGGACCCTCGATGACCCTCGGAATGCCTTCTCTTGGGATAACAATACAAGGACCCTCGATGACCCTCGGAATGCCTCCTCTTGGGCTTACAATACAAGGACCCATGGGCTTCTTAAAAGCATCCCTCTAATCCAATCAATTTCTCCTCGAGATTTAGACATCTACCATCTCTATGGAAGAAGTATCTCATCTATCACATCACATACAATCAAAAACTTTTCAAAACACTTTTCAAACAAAAACATCTCTTAATCGTAAGTGGTAACGCTTGTACACTCAAGCAAAACACCTAATGCTTACAATTAAAAGATTCAATCATTTTTCAAACATCTTTCTTAACTCGTAAGTGGTAACGCTTGTACACTCAAGCAAAACACCTATAACTTACGATGAAAGATTTAATCAATCAACCCTTCAAAAATGTATGTGATAAAATAGATTAGATACATTTTTCATTAAGATGACATTTGTCTTTGTCTCTTAATAATATCCTGTTGCTTCCACTAGCATAAGTGGGAACTACGATTGCTCTTACTTTCTCAACATCCCTTTGAGAATACGTAGGCACAAGGTCTCATCCTTGGCAAGCAAAACTTCTCCCTCAAACCAAACAAACCATAGATCCCTTTAGATCCGAGCTACAAATTCTCTGATTCCCATTAAGGGATATGTATGCAGAAGATCCCAATGATCTTTGCGAGCACAATAATAACAAAACCTAGGATCCCACATAATCTACCCTTCTTAAAATCCAAAGGAGAAACTTTCCCAACAATAGAAACAACAATTTAAAACACACAAACATATCAAACATATTCATATATAAAGCTATAGATAACTATATATATTTAGGGTGCTCCATCTATTCCCTTTATATAACAAACCCCCTTGCCCGGAATCTCCCCAATATGTTGCGTCTAGTTCGCGCTAGTCGTAATGCATATCATATCAATTGAGGGTATTGCAGCTTTCCCCTTTTTCATAATCATTTTTCTTGTGTTGAAAAAAATAAAGTTTGATGCTCGCGGCATCTTTATAAACAAATCAAAAGAGTAAATCGTTTCGAGCTAGAGAATCCGAATTCAGATTCGATTCCCTCGCACGTCACTTTTTAACGCGAACACCAACCATCCTATGTACACACTTATTTTCCTTGTACATAACCACCATTTTGTGTACATATTCAATTCCTTGTACATATTCAAACTCTTTGTAAATATTCAAGTATAAACAAGTATTGTTAGCTAGTTTTATTCCACTTGTTAATACACTAATTCCACTGGTATTAAGAGGAGCATTATTCTCAGTGAAACTGCTCTTAAACCCGTGGGCCTCCCTTAAGGTGTAAGTCCCACTCCTTTGTATATATCCAAGTATACTAGCTTATCCGCTTGTTTTAAACACTTGTTTATATATTGCTTTCATATACACTTGTTTTATACACTTGTTTATATATTTCCTTCGTAAACTCCTGTGAATGCACACACACACTTTGTCATATATATACTTGTTCATATACTTGTTCATGTTTATTATGTCATTACAACTAGTATAACAACTAGGTTCCCCATAGCCTTCTCTTGGTCTTTGTAGAAGATAAACTCACTTGTTGAGTTAGGCTCCCCTTGGGCTTCGTACAAAAGAACTCCCCCATTAAGTTAGCCTCCTCTTGGGCTTCGTACAAAATAACTCCCTCGTTGAGTTTAGCCATCTCTTGGGAATCATACAAGAAAGAGACCTGGAAATCTCTAACAGCCTCCTATTGGCTTCCAATACAAAGAATCACCTTCGCTAGGATAGAACCCTAAGAGTATGGTTTCCCGGTGAAACCACTCTTAAATCCAAGCTAGCCATACCTTATAGTCTTCTATTGGGCTTCATACAAGGACCCTCGATGTCCCTCGGAAATCCTCCTCTTGGGCTCACAATACAAGGACCCTCGATGTCCCTAAGATAGCCTCCTCTCAGACTTATAATACAAGGACCCACGGGCTTCTTAAAAGCATCCCCCTAACAATAACAAAACAATTTCTCCTAGAGATTTAGACATGTATCATCTATATGGAAGAAGTATCTCATCTATAACATCACATACAAATCAACACTTTTTCAAAACAAACACTTTTTCAAAGAAAACATCTTTCTTAACTTGTAAGTGGCAACGCTTGTACACTCAAGCAAAATGCCTAATGCTTACAATGAAATATTCAAACATCTTTCTTAACTTGTAAGTGGTAACGCTTGTACACTCAAGAAAAACACCCAATGCTTACAATGAAAGATTTAAGCAATCAACTTTTCAAAAATGTATGTGATGAAATAGATTAGATTCATTTTTCATTAAGATGACACTTGTCGTTGTCTATTAAAATATTTGCTTCCACTAGCACATAAGTGGAAACTACGATTTCTCTGACTTTCTCAACCTCCTTCTGAGAATACGTAGGCACAAGGTCTTACCCTTGGAGAGCATACTTATTTCTCCCTCAAACCAAAGAAACCTTAGTTCCCTTAGATCTGAGCTATTGATGCTCTAATTCCCATTAGGGGATATGTATGCAGAGGATCCCAATGATATTTGTGAGCATAATAATAAATAAACTTAGGTTCCTGCCTAACCTATCTTTCTTAAAATCCAAAGGAGAAGCTTTCCCGAAATAGCATAGCAAATAAAACACACAAACATACAAAATATGCATAAAAAATTTCCTATAGAAAACTATAGATATATAGGGTGCTAATACATTCCCTTTATATATCCAACCCTCTTACCCTGGTCTCTCCCCAATGTGTTGTGTCTAGTTCATGCTAGTCGCATCGCATATCATATTTAGGGTATTTCAGCTTTCCCCTTTTCCATCTTCTTTCTTGTTTGGAAACAATAAAGCTTGGTGCTCAAGACATCTTTTAAAACAAAAAAATCAAAAGAGTAAATAGTTTTGAGCCGGAGATTCGAATTCCGATTTGATTCAGTCGTTCATCACTTTTTATCGCGAACAATTATGAGCTTCTTCTGCTTCTCATTCTCCTAGACTACTTCAACAATTTTGATGGATAGTTCCTTATATGTAGCAGCCAGTTCTTCAAATATCAATTCTTCATCACTTGAGTCTCCATCAGAAATATATGTACCAGTCAGAGCTGTTACATGTTTGGTTGATTCTCCACTTGCTTCAATCTTAGAGTCTTCATCTGACCATAGCATTTTCAATCCTTTGTCTTGTCTCTTGAGATAGTTTGGACAGTCCCATTTTATGTGCCCAAAGCTTTCATTCGTAGCACCTTAGTTCTCTACCTTGAGTAGGACTTTTTCCAACTTCTGCTTTCTTCCTAGAATTACTTGTCCTACTGATGTCATATGGAATGTTCTGGACGTTTGGTCTTGATCTACCATCCATTCTTTTCAGAACTTTATTGAACTTTATTCCTAGCATGACTATGGTATTTGAAAATCCTTCCTCGGTATTCACATCATATTCCTCACTTTTCTCTTCAGTGTTGGACTTGAATGCTATACTTTTGGTCTTCTTCTCAGACCTCTCATTAATACTCAGCTCAAATGTTTGGAGTGAACCCACAAGTTCATCCACTTTCATGTTGTTGATATCATGCGCTTATTCAATAGTTGTTACCTTTATATCAAATCTCTTAGGTAGAGATCTGAGCATCTTCCTTGCCATCTTTTCTTCTGGTATGTTTTCTCCCAATGCACTGCAAGCACCAGCTATTTCAAGAACATTCATATGAAATTCTTGAATGCTTTCCTCTTCCTTCATTCTCAAGTTCTCAAACTTAGATGTGAGCAGCTGTAGTTTTGACATTTTAACCTTGGAGGTCCCTTTATGAGTAGTCTTGAGTATTTCCCAAGCATCCTTGGCCACTTCACACATATTGATTAATCTGAATATGTTCCTTTCAACTCCACCGAATATAGAATTCAATGCCTTTGAATTTGCAAGAGCTAGTTCATCATCTTCCTTTTACCTATTTTCTTCAGGCTTTAGCTTACTAGTGGGTTAATTATCAACTCCAATTATGACAGGATGAGTCTATCCTTTCAGAATAGCTTTCCAAATCCTACTGTCCAAGGACTTTATGTATGCTACCATCCGAGGCTTCCATAGATCATAATTAGAACCATCCAAAATGGTGGTGTATTCAAGAATATCGCCTCCTTCTCCATGTTACTAGAAAATATCTTCCCTAGATCTCACCCAGAGATAGAGTAAGATGCCTGATCTAATACCAATTGAAATTCTAGTATCAGATATGAAATGTGGAAGGTAATGTCCCGACACTAATATCTTCTATGAACACAATTGAACAAAACAAAATTTAAAGAGTGCAGAAAGACAATAAAAACACATAGAGTTGTTAACCCAGTTCGGTTCTAACCAACCTACATCTAAGGGCTTCCAAGCCAAGGATGAAGTTCACTATCAGTAGTATTAATTCAGAGTTAAACCTTCCCTCTTTACACCTCTTCACTTAATTAAACTACCCAATGACCCTTCTACCTAAGATACCACACTTAGATATAAGAACCTCCGCTCACTCCCTTAGTATCACATACCGTGACACTCAACAAAACTAAAACTGAAGACACTCTTCAAAGACACACAATGACACTCGCTTCAAAGCTTATGGTGATTGAAAAATTACAACTCAAAAGAGAACCTCTTACTCAAGTAAAAATACGAGAGAGGCTCACAATGAACAATTAACAACCAAAATAATTAACAACCAACAATTAAAATCTAGACTTCTAAAACTGGAACGGCTTAATTGTAAAACAAGGTTTTCATCCCTTAAATAGAGTAAAAACAACTAGGGTAGCTTTACTCACAAGTCCTCAGCACCTCTAGTCTTCTCTCCTTGAAAGCAGGATACTAAATTTCCAAATATATTGCTGAAGGCATTCTCAGGATTCCTTAGTCGAAGCATACAAATAACAAACAAACTGACTTCCTAAAAATTATGCACTTCTGTTAGTTTCACATGTCAGGACATCTGCTGTGACATCTGCATCTTCAATAAATTTCAAGGCATTTTCTGAGCAGAATGTTTTACCAAAATTGTTGCCAATCCATAGAACTAACAGGAAGATTCTCGACCTTGAAGGAGGTGCAGCGAACTAGAAAAATGGTAACAGTACGAAAGAACACCCTTTCGTGTCCCTAAACTATAAGGGTAACATTCCAATGACAAGGACGCAATAGAGGCATCTTCAAAGGAAAATGAAGGTTGAAAAAGAAGCCTCAACGACACATCAATGTTATGTCGAAACCTCTACTCAGAAAAAGCTTTATTCAAGGAAGTTGAATGAGAAACAAAAGAAGATAGTGAATAATTGGCTATCCATGAGAGTGACACGTTTGAGAAAGGACAAGTATAATTTGATTGAAGTTTCTAAATGTACCCCTCAGCCTAAAGAGGGAGATATTGAATACACACCTAAGCCTAGAGTTGAGTTAGTAAAAGATAACTTCGATATTGGGTCAGAGGATTAGTTAATATTGATTGTGGTATTGTGGAAGTATTGTCGACATAATATGATCGTGTGTCGGAAATATCAGAGGTTGAGGATGATTTTGTGCAAGACGAAGCATCTAACGAGAATCCTTTATGTTACTATGTAAGAGTAACAATGTAGTCAAAGAGATAAAAGCCATCTTCAAAAGGCCTAGCCCACAAATGATGTATCATCTAAAACCATTGTTCATGAGCGAAAATGTGGACGGTGTAGCAGTAAATAAGCTTTTAGTAGATGTGGGTGTAGCAGTAAACTTAATGCTTAATTCATTGATCAAGAAATTGGTAAAATCAGATGTTGAACTTTGACCCCACAATATGGTTTTGTCGAATTATGAAGGAAAAACCAGTTACATACTAGGAGTTATAGAGGTTGATTTGGTAGTGTGTACTACCACAAAACCAACATTGTTCATGGTGATCACATTAAATGGCATCTACAACTTGTTATTGAGGCGCAAATGAATCCATGGTATTGGTGTTGTTCCTTCAACTCTTCACCAAAGAGTTGCAAAATATTCTCTAGACGGAATTATTGAAAATATTGAAGTCGACCAAAGCTATTACAAAAGTTGATGTAAGCAAGGTTCGAAGAAAACACTTCGACCAAAATTTAACCAATATTACGCGTTGTTATGAAGCCGAAGCAATTTATACCCTTGAGAAGAATGAAATTCATTTTCTAAACCTGCATCTAAATTATGACTTCATATGAGATATAGAACGCAGTGGATTCAATATCTGAAGAGGGGAAATTCATCTGCGGGGTAGACCATGGTCAACAGAGATGACAACTGAGTCTAAGCATATGGCTCAAATTTCGGCCTATATGGCAGAATATAGAATGAAATCAGCTTTGTAATATGAGAAATTGCAAAATATGGCTTTGGAGGCCATGAAAGGACCAAGCATATTGACATTGACTACCATGTGATTTGTGAGAAAATCAATTCCAATTTCATTCATATCCTTCCAGTTTATAGAACTATCAAGTTGACATATGTTTTTACCAAGCCCTTGCATTAACGAACAATGGTTTCAAATTTGTTCAAGTTGAGACTTTATTCTATATACACTCTAACTTGAGGGTGGGTGTCAAATGTATTAGGCTCTTCTTATTTTGCTTTTACACTCTTTTATCTAGATCCATTAACTTTTCCTCTTTTTTAGTTAGTAGTTTGTTACCGTTATAAACAATGCCAATTGAATGAGAATGATTTACATTTTATGCTTTCTCTATGTTTCAACATTAACAAAGATTTCCATTTTACGCTTTCTCTATGTTTCAACATTAACAGTTTCTTGATATACAATGTATAAATTTGAATTTTTAACTTATCAATTCATCAATTTTAAATCTTTGAAGATCAAATTTAAGTCATAGAATGATTATCAAATTCATTTATAAACTTCTATTGATAAATTTCAGAGTTAAGAGACCCACATAATTCTATTTATTTACTCATCAAAAGTCATTCTAAGGGTTCTGCTTTTGATAACTTATTTTACAATTCATCATGCCTTTGTCCATCTTTGTTCTTTCCCTTTTGAGCAATTAACTTACCCGAAGTATACTTTGTGCTCGTGGGTTATATATTTGTAGATTTTGTTCATTCGACAGTTATGGTCAGCACGTTCAAAAGGTAGAAGTTCCATTGCAAAATAATGATCACGATTTTGTTAACTCGTCTGTAATAAACGAGATTTATTATTTTATATTATCTCTTCAAACATATAGAAAACATAAGTAGCTAGAGTAAGTACAATTTCTGTCGATCAAAAACTTTTTTCACATGTCCAAGGAATGATGACACGGTTGGATTAATTCGTTTATTCTTTAATATTTGTAGTGAATAATGATTGAGAAGTTCTTATTCTATCCTATCGGCGAAATTTTTAAATTGTTTTTGAAAATCATAAATATACTTCCAATTAGCACTACATATTATAAAAATCACGTAAAAAATGGTTGGGTGTGAACCGGAAGTATATTTCTGGTTTCAATTTACGTGTAATTTTTAAGACGACAGTTGCTTATCAAATATTGAGAAATTATTCTCAATTCAATCTCATATACACGCTTTATTCTATTGATTCTATTAGTAAAATAAAACAATTTGATTTAACAAAATAAAATCAAACATTAAGATTTAAGTTAGACAGATAAAAAATTTACGGTATGTTTTGATCTAAATATCAGACAAAATCATGATTAATAATTACATTCTTAAACAATTTTCCAATATTTTTAAGATTTTAATTATTGATGACCGATATTTAGACCAAAACATACGTTGAATTTTTTTCTGTCTAAATTAAATCTTAATATTTGATTTTATTTTGTTAAACGAAATTGTTTTATTTTACCGATAGAATAAAGCGTGTATGTGAGATCAAATTTGAAATAAATTTTTAATATTGCATTATTTAGTATGGATCCGAAAATATATTTCCGATTTCACTCAAAAATTATAATAAAATGGTACAAATCAAAAATAAATTTCCAAGAAAGATATTTTAGGATTTTTATGAGGTGTGTCCCACCCTTATAAAATGGGTTAAAAAATCAACTAAAGATTTCTATCGATTGAGCATAAGGCATATTCCATTTCATGGTGATCAATTTATATTTTTAATACAACTTCTTCACACTGAATATTTGGACTCTAAACCTAATCTAATAGCAATAATTCAACAAAATGATTTCGCCCCGCAGCCCGCGCGTGTGGGTGTCTATTAAGAACAAAATTTAACTATAAGTTTTTAATTCCTATTACTTTCTTATACTTCTCATATTTTTAATAGAAAAAAATAAGAGTTACACTAAAAAATTTATATCTAAATTTTCTCCCAATATTTATATTAAAATTTTAATAATGTAAATATTGGGAGAAAATTTATATCTAAACTTTCTAATAAATTTTCTCCCAATATCTAAATTTTGATAAATAATATTAGCCAATTTATATTTCTAATATTTTATTTCAAAAGATATATTCATGATAATCAAGAAAAATAAATATAAATATGTTGAATTTTTGAAAGATGAATTTTTTCAATTTTTATTCCATAACTTTAAATATTTTTCCTATGTAATTATATGTAATTTCATTGAGATAATTTATTAGAAAGTTTTTTAAAAATATATACACTAGGGTGTAAAATAATTATGCACAATCCAATAACTTAAAATATATATCATATTTATTGAGATGATTTGAGAGTACATATTTTAAAATATTATATATAAAATAATATTATGTAAAAAAAATTATTTTTTAAATTATATAATTATAGTTCATAATATAAATTTATGTTATGAAACTAAATAAAGAACAAGTAGAAATTGTTTTGAATTGTATTTAATAATAATGAAGAAATGTAACAAATTTTAATTCTATATTAATTCACAATATGTGTTTTTTAAAATTAAAACAAAACATGATAGGGTCCTTTAAGTTCTTTTTCTTTAACATGTTGATTCTTTAAGTTTTTTTTTTTTAACAATTTAGTCTTTCAGGGTGACTTTTATCTCCTTTTTCTCACATTTTAATAATTTAGAATTATTGATGGTTGTATTTCTACACTTCATCATTTTTATACTGCTCACAATAATTATATCTACAATTAGCGCATTTTTCTGTTAAAAAATGGGTAACTGTGCACATATTTGATAACTTAAATGATTAAGTTGTTACAAAAGAAAAACTTAAAGGACCAACCTGTTTCATACAAATAACTTAAAGGACCTATGGTATATTTTAGTGTTTTTTTTCACAAAATAATTAAAAAAACTATTTTTTCATCTTTCGATTTTTTTACCTCATACTAAAATAAATTAGTTATCCAGTCCTGAAGCGGTAAAGCGGCAAGTAAAAGTAAGTATTTTTATAATGTTGATATATAGGTTATATCGTATCATCTTCACAAGGATTAATGAGAGGGAAAAACTACTGTTTGACGTCTCGACTCTCTAAGTTTGGAAATAGGTTTGAAGGATAAAATATGGGAAAAGTAAATAAAGCAATAGACAATCATCTTTAGCCTAAGAGAACGCATTATGGAATCGCATTTCACTCCACCCGTCAAATACTTAAATTTGTAGATCAATTGCACTCAACCTGCGATACGCGTCAAAATCATCAGGTATCGCTCACACTAAGGCTGTCTCTAACGCAAAGTGATACCACACCTAAATTGCTCTCAGAGGCGATTTCACGCGCAACACAAACAACCCTGATGCATTTCAAAACTGACAACCGCAACGATACTAGCTCTTAACCTATCTCTAGAGTCAAGAAACTAATAGATATTATTCCCTAACAAAGATTCATGAATTCTTTTTCTAGAATAACCTAGACCCTAAACATAAATGCAAAAAGGTCAAGGAACAACATCAATCAAGATTTATAAAGCAAGCATATATACAATCTAATGATCAATAAATGTACATACAATAAGAGTAAATATATACATACAAAACCCAATATTGGAATGATACATAGGGAAGAAGGAGATGAACATAAAACTTCTCATGGTGTCAACAGGATTCGAGACAATCCATAGCCAAACGACAAGATGCATTACCCAATGGTGTTGGAAAAACCTCTAAAGAGATGATAAAACCTAACAAAGAAATAATAAAACCTACCAAAGATCTACTTGGAACTATAAATACAAAACTGGCTCGAGAGCCATCGCCCCGGCGCTCTAATATCACTGCCCGATGTTTCCCTTCATTTACAAGGCCCGCCTTGCGCCATGTAGGCAACTGGGGGAAAATATGTTGTGTCGCCCGACGCTTAAAACTACCGCCTAGCAACGGTCACTTCCTCGCCTAGCGACCAAGACGGGAGAACAAGACAAAAACTATTGGATTTTACTCAATTCGCACCGCCTCTGCTTCTCCTGGCGAGCGTACTGACGCTCACAACGCCCTGATAACGCCATAGCACCGCTTGACGCTGCTTCAAAAACAATAATTATGGTCTTTTCCTTTCTTTTCCTTCTTCATCTCTTGCCCCAAAAATTCATCTTGAAGCGTTTAGTCCTCTTGGTCAAATCAATGCTCAAATACCTATAAAATGAAAAGAAAATTAATCAACTGATATGTTATGTACATAAAATACAATTTAGCGTATTTACAACAAAATCGGGTTTATTTAATCGATATTATCAACGAAGAGTCGATAAGTACAACAAAAACTATATACAAAATAACTACATTTTTGGACTTATCATCCATTTAATGTGTTTTTTAATCTAAAGTATATTTGTTATTTATTATAATCATTATGGATAATACATATAATAGAGGAGGTGCAAGAAGAATATGAGTTCTTATAATTAGAAGTAGGCTATATTTTTCCCTTAAATTTCCGGTCAATTAGAATTGTTTATAGTGCTTGACTTAAAATATTTATTATTGTCATTAGTATGTTTTATATGACTTTTAAATATTTTTTCATTATAATTTTTTCGTAACCATCATATATTTTATTTTATCTTTAAATGGTGTCATTGTAAATTTAACTCTATTGTGATCATATGTGGGATATGTGATCATATTACGATGAAATATTTTATTTTATATTTGTTATTAGAAATAAGTATCTTTAATTTTATATAACACATTTTATTTTATATATATATATATATATATATATATATATATATATATATATATATATATATATATATATATATATATATATATATATATATATATATATATATAAAAGGTTATGTTAATAATGTCAAAAATTAAGATATTTATTACTGAAAGTACTATATTTTTTTGTATGATATCAAATAATTAACTAATGATAAATAATAAAATACTACATAAAAGAGATAAGAGAATTCAAACACAATAAAATATTTTATGTTATTTTGAACAAAATGGTATAAGAAGCTAATGATTACTCTAACTATATATATTTTCTTATATTAAGAATATCTCTCTCAAAATTTAAAAATAAAAATGATATCAAAATCCAAACACAATAAACTACTTTTTCATTTCATGAAATTATAGAAATAAAATCAATACTTAAAATAAATGTTTTTAATCTTAAAGTAGCTCTTACACAATTTTCAAATATAAGTCACTTTAAGTTGATCTTAAAAAATAATATAGCATGCAACAATCTTATAAAGTTCGACAAAATAGACATAAATTTTATAAAGATATTGAAAGTTTTATTTGATAATAATTATAAATAAAATTTTAATTTTATTTAACACTAAAAATAAATACATATATTTCACAAATTAAATTTAAATCTAAATAAAAGATAGGTGCAAAAAAATGAAAATCAAAACAAAACAAAAAAACCACTTTACAGATATGTAAGTTTTATAAACATTAAATTACGGATATAATTCTCAATTTATACGCATGTATTTTATTTTCAAATAAAATATATATTTATCTACTTGATTAATATATAGGGTTAAATATATAAACCCAATATAATGCTAGCGAATTCTCATTTTAGACCATGGTAATGTTTTTTTTAATCGCCCCCTTAAAATGTTAAAATTCTAAGTCTTTTGCCCCCTAGGCGAAAATATTACCCCCTTGTAAAATATTTTTTTGCCCCCCTTTCACTCCACTTTTAGAAAAAAATTAGTCATAAAAATTTAATGATCATATTTTATCAAAACCAACTCGTAATATATTTAGAATTCAATAAAAAATAAAAATATTTACTATACGGGTCTTAATCTAATTAATATTAAATTTTAGGCTTAAATAGTGCTTTCTTCCTTGTAAGTTAACGTGTTTATGTTTTTCGTCCCTAATTCGGTTTTTTTTTCAAGTTCCCATATGTTCAATTTGCGTTGGCAGCAATCTCTGCTGTCAATGAGACGTTAAAAAAAAAGGTGACTTGGTAGGCAGTGATTAACTGACTTTAGTTGTATCATTGTTTATTTAATTTTGGGTTAATATCTTTTTACCCCCTTCCATATAGGACCTTTCCGGAAAACCCCCTGTAAAAAAAAGTCACATAAATGACCCTAAGTTTTGAAAAAAGTCACACATAAAACCTTTGTGAGGCCAACTCATCAAAATTGCTATGTGTCAATGTTTCTCTGATATTTTTATTTTTTATTATTTATTATTTCCACATGTGTATTACATAAATGTCTTGGACAGGAATACCCTTGAGATAGATGACAAAACAAAAATCAAAAGAAGGAATCAAAAGATGGAATCCCTAATCTCCTTCTTCTTCTCCCCACACTCACGACCTCTAACACAACACCTCTAACGCAACAATGAAAAAATCTGTTTATTCACAGTCAAGCATGTCCAGCATGGATTCAAACGTTAGAAGAACACCTACATGTGGTCACAATCTTCCCATGAAGTTGTTTGTTAAAAAATCAGTTTCAAACCCCAGTAGAAAGTATTAGAAGTGTAAGTTTTGGGGTAAAGAAGAGGATTGTGATTTTTTATTTGTCATGAAATTTTTCTGGTGAACGGGTAAGAGTTACAGATGGAGATGTGTTGGAGATCTTGAAGCAACTGGATAAAGAAATAGCTGGAAAAATGGAGGTACTGAAGAATGAGGTTGAAGGCTTAAGGAAGAAGATGACATTTCTGATTGTTGTAATTTTTGTACCTTGTTGTTCTTTGTTTTAGGCTAATGAAATTGGAAGTAGATTTTGGTTAGTTAGGTTATGGTTATGTGTTGAATTAATGGAAGAATGATTTAGTTACTAATGGAAGAATGTTTTGAAATATATGTAATATATTTGTGTTAATGCAATGATATATGCTCACTTTGTGTTATATCATAGTAATATATTTGTATTAATGCAATCTATTTTGTTGCAGTTGCCAATATATATTTTGTGTTATACCATAGTAATGAAAATCATATGTAATGTAAGACCATATCAGAATTTTGTTATACATAACTTTGTCTTACAAAATAAGGTTTACAAAATAAGGCACATTATGTGCATAAGAAAACTGTTCCAAAAAGGGCACACATTATGTGCATAACTTGTTCCAAAACAGTACTAAATAAACATACAAGCATAACTTGTTCCAAAGCAATACAAGCATAAGTTGTTCCAAAACAATACAAAATAAACATAGTTATGTCTACCGAGTCATTCTCCTAGAAATATCTTCTCACACTCCTTTCCCCTTTACAGTATCCTCTTTTTCTTCATCAATAACCAGTGGTGCATTAGATTTTGAACCAGGCCTATCATATGTCTTACCCAAACCCACAGCTCTTAACCTGTCACTGCTCCTTTTAGGTGCTTGAGTAACAACATTTTTCTTCTTATCAACAACTTTTCATAGCTTCCTTTTCTTCTTCTGACTTGCCTCGGGTTGTGTAGTATGTGATTAAACTGGTGCAGACACAATAGGTCACTCCCTAATAGCATCTTTAAATTCAGACAAGGAATTAAATTCCATACCTAGTTTGAATTGAAAGTCTTTGTTGAGCATCTCACGTATAAACTTCTCATACTTTGGCTTGGCCTTTTCTCCATCATTTTCACTTTCATCAGGGTCAGAGCTATTCAGTTCTTCACTATCACAATCCACCTCTTAACTTCCCATATTATTCCTCCTTGAACTAGAACCCAATACACTTTTAGGAACCGATACATTCACCTTGGGTGACATGCAATTGTCTTTAGTCTTTTTTTGGATCTTTGGATGCCATTTTCGTGAATCTAAAATACTTACCACTAACATTAATCCTAGTGTCTGGTCCTGGTCTGTCTACTTCAACTTGAACAGATTCTTCAGCATCTACTTCAACAGCTCTTTCTTCTTCAATATCATTGAACCTTATGCCTCCACCATCATCAGAGTTGTCATCATCACTACTATCACTAAACCTATCAACAACAGGCCTCGATACTTTGCTATTCATATACTTAACACCATGTTCAACCCATATATGCCCTACTACATTACCACTTATACAATGATCAGCAATCTCTCCAGCTTGAACATCATCAATGAACTAAGTAAAATATCCATCCCTTCCTAGAATCTTTCTCCATAACCTGAATCCTTCATACCCCCAGTCTTTCACCAAGCTAACAGCCTGAAAGTAACTCCACTTGTCAGAGTCTTGGCCTTCGACGTATGTTTCACTCCTTCCTCTGTAAAAAAAGTGTTTATCTTAAACGAAATTACCCCTGTGGTGGAAAACAACCGTGAATAACCCCATTTTCTGTAATGGAAACAATTACTCATGCGAAAGTTAACGCAGAAAAGGGCACGCAAAGTGGGACCACTAATGTCACTGAGAACGTTACCTTTTTGAAGTATTTCAATGGAGTTGTCTTTGTCGTTGAGGTTGTTATCAATGATGATCATTGAAATAGAAACCGTTTACGCTCAGATGGATGAATCAACGATGAAGATGACATTTGAATTTTTGGAAATTAGGTTTGGGAATGATTTTTGTATGAAATTAGGTTTAGGGAATTAATTTTGGGTTTTTGTTTTGTCATCTACCCCAAGGGTATTCATGTCTAAGCCATTTATGTAATACACGTGTGGAATTAATAAATAATGAAAATATCAGAAAAACATTGACACATAAGCAATTTTGATGAGTTGTCCTGACAAAGGTTTTATGTGTGACTTTTTTCAAAACTTGGGGTCATTTATGTGACTTTTTTACGGGGAGGTTTCGAAAGGCCCTATATGGCAGGGGTAAAAAGGTATTAACCCTTTAATTTTCATTAACACATGGGGAATTTTATGTCTTGACAGGTTTTTAAATAAGGACCAAACAAAAAAATCATTTTGTTATTCTTCTTTCACTGGCATCTCCTTGTTGTTCTTCGATGCACCTTCTTCTCCTAAGTTTATCCATGGCTTTTTATTCATCAGGAAACTCCCATCACATTGAAGCCCCAGTTTATGGTTGCAATATAAGCATGAAAATGTTTATGTCAAACTCCCTTGAAAACCCTAAAAGGAGATTTTGGAAGTGTCCAAATTTAGGGTTAATGTCTAGTTGCAAGTTATTTCATTGGGACGATGAGCTTGAACGAAATCCAGGTAGTGATGTTTGAAGTTCATTTGGGTGCAACTTCTCGGATATGTTGAAGGATTTAGGATCAATTATGAAGGAAATAGAGATTGGAAAAAGGCAAAAATGAAGATTAAGTTGGAGAAGGAGAAGAGAAATGAGACTTTATTAAAGCTTTTGTTGGTTGGTGTTAGAACAAGATTTGGCTCTACAATTATGTATTTGAGTTTTGATGATAACAAAGGGCATGTTTGAGTGAAAAAATTTGTTACTCTAATGTTTGTTGTATTTGTAAGAATAAACAAACAGGTTCTGCTTCTGATGGGTGGCGCGACCAAGACATTAGAAGAGAAAATTCCCCGCTTCTAAGCTACAAAGGTTCTGATGAACAAGTAGCGAGGAAAGCTTCAAAAGGATCTAAAGCAAAGTTACTCTGATACGACAGTCTGAAGAAACTAGTTGGAAGATCTAAAGACATAAGTGTTACTTATGTCAAGACGCTGAAGACTCAAGTTTCAGAAGATAAAGGGTTTCGATGACCAAGTTCTTAAAGACTTTGAAGACGTGGATCTGAAGATTCTAAAGATTTGAAGTTATTCTAAACTTATGTTACTATACAAGGTTACAAGACCAAGTGCTAAAGACTTTGAAGACGTAATTCTGAAGACTCTAAAGACTTGAAGTTCTTTCAACCTTATGTTACGATACAAGATTCTTGAAAACTAAGTGCTAAGGACTTTGAAGAGGAAGATTTGAAGACTCTAAAGTCTTGAAGTTTTGATTAATCAGAAGTTAGATTATCTCCTCTTACTCATGATTTTAGAAGCCTCTGAAGTATAGAAGGTTAGAAGATAACGTTAGCATGGTAAAATAGTACATGGTACAAACAAGCATTTCATTCCACTACCATGAAGGAAGGACGCTGCGTACGATCTTGTCCCCCACGTTCTCTCAAGCCTCCACAAATTTCATATTTCCAGATGTACCCTCCAACGGTTACATCACATGCATGGCACTATATAAAGGCTTGAAGACTTGAATAAACAGCTGCTAACACATTGCTTATTCACGAAGAATACTCCACACTCAAACTTTATTATTTTATTTGTAAAAATTTGTATTTCTTTCAAGTCATTTGTACTAAAAATTTGTTTACATATCAGCTTGTGTAGAAGTATATTGACTTGTAAACAAACTTGTTATCAAACTGTTGTTTGATTGTTCTTTGAGAGACTAGTTAGGTCGACTTCTCAAGAAGTCTAGGACAGTTTGTCTTAGAGGTTGTTAGTCAGACACAGTTGGTGTGTGCAATGTTAGTCATTTTCAGTTGGGTTGTGCAAGTGTAATAATCAGTTGGATTATTGGATTAAGTCCTCGTTGGAGAGAGGCAAATCACCTTGGAAGGATGGATAGAGTAGTTTGAGGTTTTCAAGTGAACTAGTATAAAAATAATGTGTTCTTTACTGCTCTCATATTCTTTTAATCTTTATCAAGAGTAAAAGAGTTTAATTTTTAAAGGGGATTATGTTTTAAAAGAAAAGTTTTTCAAAGGAAAACCCCCAATTTAAACCCCCATTTCTTGTGTTTTTCGCACCTTCAATTGGCATCAGAGCTCCAGTTCTGAAGTGATAAAAAGGTTAGAGTTTTTATCAAGCACCTAACTATGTTCAACACCAATACAGTGTAAAAAACAACAATGGTTGCTCGCAACAACAATGTAGTTGTTATTGCTTATAATAAAGAGAGAGATTCTTGCAGTTCAAAACCTTCGATCTTTGATGGAGAAATATTTGATTATTGGAAAGACATGATAAGAAGTCATCTTCTTGGATTCGATATAGATCTATGGGATATTGTAGTTAATGGTTACACCTACCCAGTAGATTAAGAAGGAAGAGAAATTCCCAGAATTTCCTTGACAAACGCTTAGAAGAAGATGTACAAAAATCATCATAAAGCAAGAACAATCCTTCTCAGCTCAATATGACATACATAGTACGAAAAAATCGTAGATAAAGAGACTTCTAAGTCTATATTTGATTCTCTTTAGATGGATCATGAAGGAAATGCTCAAGTCAAGAAAATAAAGGTGTTGGCCTTAATCCAGAAATACAAAGCTTTCAGAATAGAAGAAGATGAGTCTGTGGAAACAATGTTTTCAAGATTTCATATTCTTGTTGCAGGACTCAGAGTTCTAGACAAAGGATATACTATTGTAGATCACGTCAAAAAGATTATAAGAATTCTTCCTATCAAAGGGAGGCCCATGGTAACTGCTTTGAAACTGGAGAAGGATCTTAACAACATCAGTCTTGAAGAACTTGTTAGTTCTTTAAGAAGTAATGAAATTGAGTTTCAACAAGATGAACCTCAGAAGGGAGGTAAATCCATTTCTCTCAAGTCTAAGTCTAAGAAGACAAAGGTTTATAAAGCAATGGTGGAATCATAAGAGTCTGAAGAAGACTCAGATAAAAGATAAACTATCTCTGATATCCAAAAAGATAAACAAACTGTGGAAACATAGACAGAGTAAGTTCATAGGGTCAATAAAATTTAGAGATAGACAAGAGTCTACATCTGACCAAAGAAGAGACTCAGAAAAGGAAGTCATATAATATGAATGCAATGAACCTGGGCATTATAAAAATGATCGTCCTCGGCTCAGAAGAGAAAGAAAACCTAAGGTTTTCAAAGCCAAGAAAGGTCTTTTGGAAACGTGGGATGATTAAGATTTAGAGGAAGAAGATTCTGATGAAGAACATGCCAATGTGGCTCTTACGATGGAGATTAGCACCAACGGATTAGTATCGGAAGATGAACTTCTTTTTGATGAAGAGTCAGACTCTGATGACGACAATGAGGTACTTTATTCCCTTTCTCGTTCATAACTAGAATTAGGATTAGCTGAACTCGTGAAAAGGCATCAGCTTCTTCTAACCAAGCACAAAGATCTGAAAAATACTTTTGTGACTGCCTCTGAAACTTATACTAAGAGCGAGCCAAACATTTTAGTTTTAAATGAAAAATTATTTTCTTTAGAAAGAACAAATGCTGCCTTAAAAGTAAAGTCTCTAAACTAGAAGAAGAGATCACCTCTAGCATATCTGCCTATGATGAAACTGTTAGATATGATAGATTTTTTCAACACTTCCTTGCGAAAGCATAGATAGAACCAAAATGGATTTAATGATCTATGGAGTTAGCAGAAACAAAAATAGAGGTTTATGATGCTCTAGACCACCCAAGCCAATGGATGAGACCGAGAGTATAAAACTAATACCTTTATTTGAATAATTCGTGCTTGTTGGCACTGAATTAGAATGTTAAAAAGCAGAAGAATCAGATTTAGGTGCATCACAATCATTGACACATAAGGAAACTTCTAAACCAAAATATAATGTACGAATTCCATATAATTATACTGCTCCATAAAAATCCAAAGGTGTAAAGACCTATGGAAAGACTAACAAGAAAGGACCCAAAGTATGGGTACCAAAAGATAAAATTGTCTATGTTGCAGATGTTCTAGACAGTAATTCTGAGACACCGGTGATTGCTCTAGGAGAACGGATGCTTGCCACACTTTCTGGAAAGAGAATCTATGTTCCAAGATCTAGAACTTAAATCCAAAAGGCATTATGAATTGTCAGAAAAAATTGGTTTTGAAAGAAGTTGTGAAAAGTTATAATGTTAATCATAAAAAAATGCTTCGGTCATAAGTGTCTCTGATCAGATGGAAAACCTTTGGTTTTCCAAATTTTGAAAATATCAAATGTTTCTCTTAGTCAGTGCAATGATTAATGCGTGTAACTCTGGGGTTATCCTTGACAATCACACGTTATTTAAGCTAGATAATGAATAATATGCTAATTCTTGGAATTGATCCCTCATGATTACCTTCATTAATTACTCCTCATGATTACATTTAAAAAAAATTAATTTTAAGTCATTTTCTCTAAGTTAATGTTTTATTCTTAGTTTTAAGGGTATTCTTTAAATGTTGCGTGATTATAAATTTTCTCTCTCTCTCTCTCTCTCTCTCTCTCTCTCTCTGTGTGTGTGTGTGTATATATATATATATATATATATATATATATATATATAACTTATTTTCTTCTCACCTGTTCACATTCTTTCATTTTCAAAAACCCTAAAATCATTTTCTGTCAAACTATCAAGAAATTTCTCTCTATAATTTTCATCTATTCATCTTCTCATCTCTATCTCAATGAATACCGAACAATAAGAAGCTATCAAATT
Organism: Vicia sativa; assembly: GCA_021764765.1. Taxonomy (NCBI): domain Eukaryota; kingdom Viridiplantae; phylum Streptophyta; class Magnoliopsida; order Fabales; family Fabaceae; genus Vicia; species Vicia sativa. The sequence goes on along the minus strand of CM038794.1, from coordinate 264,361,068 downwards.
TGCAGAAGAAATGGAACAAGCCTCAAACCCCAACATATCTACAAGGGCTCCATCTTCAATAATAGTCACAACATTCGTTTCATCATCAGTACTTGCTCCTCCATAAACTTCTATCAAAGTTGGTTCATAATATGGTAAAAGGATTGATGAAAACCATATCATATCATACAGAAAGCTACTCAAGTTCACTGCAACATCAATCCAAAGGACTTGATAGTACTTAAGGAGTTCATGGTTGAGTTTGAAAATCTTGCCACCAATGGTTGCAGTATAGACGAAGAACTGAAAGCTCAAGGTTGAAAATATTATTCAAAATACTTCATGGTCCTACCTATGAAACCCTTAGTGAAGGAATTCTGGAAGAATGTAGACTGTGATGATCTACACATTGTTTCCCATGTAATTAGGCAAAGGATTATCATTATAGAAAAATCTATTGCAGACTTACTAGGATTAAGGTTCTTGGAAGGGAAGTGCACCTTTTTCCTGGATTTTAAGTCTAATGAGCATAAGAAACGCCTTCAATCTCTTTTATTTAAAAACTACTCCATAGAGAAGAAAGAGTATAAGAGAAAGGATCTCCATAATAATCTCAGAATTTGGCACAAACTCATTCTAGGTTACATAAACCCTAGGCCCTCCACCATCTCTACAGATTACTTCAATGTCGGTCAATAATTCATATTGTTCTATTTTAATGACCAAGAAGAAAGTAAACGTTCCTTTTGTTCTCTTTAATCATCTGAAAGAATTCATTTGAAAAACAAGAACCACAACAAATCCAACAAAGAAGATTCCCAACTACATTCTTTGTGGAAATCTAATTATAGACATTCTTGTTGAAAGCGGTCTAGTAGCATTTTTGATAGACAAAGAAAAGTGTACTGATTATCTGGTTCCTAGCCTTGGTGAACCATTCACAGCGCAAACTCTAAAAAAATATGAAGATTATTTATGATATCAAAAAGAGACACCAGCTTGACTTGACTGGAATTCTCGATAAAGTTCCTATTAAGAATTTTCCTGTGTTTACCCTCTTTAGAAATATGATAGAAATGACTAAATATGTTGAGTCATTGAGTAAGGATGATCATGATCTGACTATCACATCTGATGAAGAAAAAGAGAATTTCTCCAAAGGTAAAAGGAAGGAAAGGTCAGATTGTTCTGATTCTGAGAAGAAGAAGAAGAAAAAGAAGAAGAAGAAGTCAAAGCTTCTTAATGATGTTATTCTAGTTGAGAAACACCCAATTAAGTCATCTTTTACAACCTCTATCTCAATTCGTATCCTTAAAATAATAAATGCGTCATCAATTATCTCCAAACTTAGTTTTTATGTCCCTTTTAAATCTTTTTCATTACGACCATTTGTATCACAACCTTCTATCACCACTCTAGCTATCAAAATCACTCTCTTCAATATCCTTTTCTAATATTGTAACCACCATCTTAACTCCCACCTCTGCAACAATCTCAACCACCTCTAATATAGTTGCTTCATTCTCAATGACTCCATCTATCACAACTCCCATTTCTTTAACACCCATTATTACTTTCACTCCCTTGATTGAGACATTTGTACCTGAATTTCAAACACGACCATCCCTTGTTAGTCACTCTAATAACCACATTGCTCCCCTCAATGAACAATCATCTAATTCTGATCAAAACACAATCTGTTTTGATCTTGTTTCACCCATAAACTTCGCTGAATCTGGAAGAATGGCAGATGAGAATCATGAAACCTTTCAGATTTATCTAACTAAACCAGATCCAATGTCTGAACTTCAGGGACTCACTAAGTTGGTTCTTCCATCTAAACCCCTCTCTTCTGATATGTCTCTAATAATATACGAGAAACCTAGTCCCAAAACTTTGGTTGGGTGCCTCAACATGTTTAGGGATAAGGCACATAAGGAAATCATCAAGCTCAATGAAGAGGCTAGGATTAGCTCTTCTCACAAGGTTCTGGATGCCTCTTGGGTACATTATGAGCAATGGATGAAGCAAAAAGAAGTAGAAGCTAGGGCTCTTCAAAGTGTTGCTGAGGCAGAAAAGAGGAAAAAGGAGGAAGAGGCCAGGCTAAAAGTTGAAGAGAATGAGATAACCCAAGTTGAAAAGGAAAGACTGGCTTATGAAGAAGAAAAAGTAGCAGAATCTTCTCAAATTCATTTGGTTGAACCTTCAACTGAACAACAATTCCAGATTTTAAATAGTGATATTGAGGAGATAAGAGCAGAACTGAAAGAAGTGAAACAAAGTCTTAAAGAGCATAAGGCTGTCAATGACAATGTTCAGAATATGTTGGAGTTGATTCTCAAGAAGCTGTCTGAACCAGACCCTGCTCCCTCCAAATCTTAGATTTTATGCTTTTGAATTATTTTCAATGTTTTCCTTCCAAACTTCTGTCGTTGTTTTGGTGAATGTTTTAACCTTATGTTTTCTAAATCTTTTTGAATGAATGAAAGTGTTTTTATTTATTCTCTTGTGTTATTTTATTTTGTGCTTTTCACACTTTTTAAATATAACTTTTTGATTATGACAAAAATGGGAGTAGTCAAAGAAGTAATTTTGATTCTCAATGATCAAATTCTTTGAAAAATGTTACTTACATTCTAACACAATATAAAATGTTTTTTCTTGTTAGAATTGCGTTTCTTTTCTTTTTCAAGAGTTTTTATGAAATCTGAAGAAAGTCATGCATCTGACTCCTTACACTAGACTCTTGAAGAGTTAGTTCAAAGTCAAGTTGTAATTGGAGAATCTAGAGCCTATCTGAGCGAAGTTTAAGTTCAAGATCTCAGTAGAAAAGTTATGTCTTCAAGAATCAAGACTCTCAAGATCCTTCTATCTAATCTGTTGGAACCAGTGGGAGCTATTGCTTAAATGGTCCTTAGTAAGAAATTCTGATCTTTACCAAGTCTGTGATTCAGGGGGAGTTTCCATGTAAAGGTTAAGTAATCCTTACCTTTTTCATTTCTAATTTCTTCTGATGTTATTCAAAATTGTGTCATCAAAATACATAGTTTTGTCATCACCAAAAAGGGGGAGATTGTTAGAACGAGATTTGGTTCTGCAATCATGTCTCTGAGTTTTGATGATAACAAAGAATACGTTTGAGTGAACAATTTTGTTACTCTAATCTTTTTATTATTTGTAAGAATAACAAAAAGGTTTTGCTTCTGATGAATGGTGGACCAAGACATTATAAGAGAAAAAGCTCCGCTTCTAAGCTACAAAGGTTCTGATGAACAAGTAGCGAGGAAAGATTCAAAATGCTCTGAAGCTAAGTTACTCTAATACGAAAGTCTGAAGAAACCAGACAGAAGATCTAAAGACAAAGTGCTAATTATGTCAAGATGCTGAAGACTCAAGTTTAAGAAGACAAAGGGTTCCGAAGACCAAGTGCTTAAAGACTCTGAAGACGCGGATCTGAATATTCTAAAGACTTGAAATTCTTTTGAACTTATGTTACGACACAAGGTTACAAAACCAAGTACTGAAGACCCTAAATACGTGGTTCTGAAGATTCTAAAAATTTGAAGTTCTTTCAACCTTGTGTCACAGTACAAGGTTCTACAAAACCAAGTGCTAAGGACTCTGAAGACTCTAAAGGCTTGAATTTTGATTAACCAAAAGTTAGATTTTCTCCTATTACTCATGCTTGCAGAATCCTATGAAGTATAAAAGGTTAGAAGGTAACGTTAACATGGTACAAACAAACGTTTCATTCCACTACCATAAAGGACGGGCGCTGCGTACAATCTTGTCCCCCATGTTTTCTGAAGCCGCCATAATTTTTATATTTTCAGATGTACCCTCAAACGGTTATATCACATGCATGGTACTATATAAAGGCTTGAAGACTTGAAGAAAAAGATGTTAACACATTGCTTATTCACGAAGAATACTCCATGCTCAAACGTTATTATTTTCTTTATTAAAAGTTATATATTTTTTCAAGTCATTTGTACTAAAAATATGTTTACATATCAGCTTGTGTAGAAGCATATTTACTTGTAAGCAAACTTGTTATCAAACTAATGTTTGATTGTTCCTTGAGAGTCTATTTGGGTCAGCTTCTTAAGAAGTTTAGGACAGCTAGTCTTAGAGGTTGTTAGCCACACACAATTGATGTGTGTAGGTGTTAGTCACTTCTAGTTAGGTTGTGCAAGTGTAATAATCAATGGATTATTAGATTAAGTCCTCGTTGGAGAGAGGCAAATCACCTCGGAAGGGTGGAGTAGAGTAGCTTGAGGTTTTCAAGTAAACTAGTATAAAAATACTTTGTTCTTTACTGTTAATTCTATGATTTTATGATTGGTATTATGTTTGATGAAACTAATATGCCTGGAACATGTTGAAAAAGAAGTTCCATATGTTGTTTTATAATGATTGAAGAACATGTCGGGCAACATCTCCTATGAAAAGCCATTCAACATCATGCTCTGTACATCATAAACTTTGGACTGGTTCATGATTGTAATTATGGAGAATACTCTCGGAATATTATGCTATCACGTGTGGAGCTAATGTTGTTAGATAATGTTGTGAAAGAAGCCTTGATATGCTGCTGAGCAATGGATTGCAGCTAATGTTAAGGAAGACGTTCTAACATCTTTTTGAACCATTGTTGAACAAGAAATCACAACTACTGTCATGACAAATCTGATGTCATGCTTTTGTAGTGAAGATGTCGTGACATCCTGGTGTGTGAATTCCAGGTTATATTATGCTGTGTTGAAGACTGATGCCCTAACAAGATGTCAGAACATGTTTTTCCAGAACTACAACACATGTTAGATTCTTTAATTCTTGGAATATTGGAGTTTAAAATATGAGAATCTAAAACAGATTTAGTTATCATATATTCACTAATCCAGAAGCCTTTAGTTGGAAGATTTGATTTAATTTCCAACTGTATATTAAGTTTCTAAATTTGGTTATTGAGAAAAATTAGGAAACTTGTTATTGGTTCCAAGATTTAAGGAGTTATTTTCTGCAACAATAAGCTTATGGATTGACAAGATACTAGGAAGAGATTTCAAAGCCCATGGACAACTTAAGCTTATAAAAAGAGACCAAGACCTAGAGAGATAGTGACTTTTGAATTAATAGGTTTTATATTAAAATTAGGATTGCCGTTTTGAGAGTCTTTTGTGCAGATTGTAAGTCGCCCATGTATCGTCTGTAATCATGAGGTTGATAAGTTGTTTCTTAATAGTTTGTTAAGTTATTGTTCTCACTCAGAAGCCTTTAGGTAACGAGTTGCGTATTGTTCTTGGAGGAAGCTTTGAAGCAAATTCAAGTTGTGTCCTAAGTTAGAAGCAAATTGCTTTCAGACTTAGTTATGTTGTGATAGAAGTGTATCTTCTACTTTTCAGGTATTGAAGAGTTGTAGATGAAAGGTCGTCGATGCAGTGGCTGGGATGTGGACTACTAGACATCACTACGGTGATTGGAACTGGAATGTGGATATTCCATATCTAGGGAGGACCTAGGTAGAGATTGCATTGGGTAGGGATTAAGTGAGAAGGTTGTCAACGGGTGTGTTGGCTGTAGAGTCTTTGAATTAATACTACTGATAGTGGATTTCATTCTTGGCTTGGTATGCCCCCCAAATATAGGAGAGTTGCGCCGAAGTGGGTTAAAAATTCTATTGTGTCTTTTATATTTGTTGCACTATTATACCTTACACGTATGTTTATTTCAGATCACATGTCTCGACATGTTATTCGACATCTGAGTCTGCTGTACCAGAATTTCATTTTTTACTTTCATATTCTTTAAATCTTTATCAAGAGTAAAAGCGTTTAATTTTTAAAGGGGGTTGTGTTTTAAAAGAATTTTTTTTAAAGGAGAAAACCATATTCAAATCCCTTTTTTCTTGTATTTTTCGCACCTTCTGTTGGGTCTTAGGGGATCTTCTTTGCTTATTACAGTTGGTGTTGAGTCCTATTTGTTTCTGTCATTTTGATGTATTTTAAATTAAGTCCCTTTCATATTAATGTAATTTGGAAATAGTCCTTGTACCATATGATGAGTGACTTAGTTATTTTAAATTTGGACAATACATATTTGCCCCTATATTGTGCATCTTGTTTTGCATTCTAAACTTGAAAAGAGGGTTAACAATGCTTCCTAAACTGCACTCAACCCTAATTTACAGGGACGAAATGACAAGAGGATTAACAAGTTTTGATGATACATTTTGGGGAAAAATAAATATATCCACATGTGTTAATGAAAATTAAATAAAAAATGATACAATAAAAGTAAGCTCATCATAGTCTGCGAAATCAACTTTTTTTTAACGTATCATTGATCGTAGAGATTGACGCCAATGCAAATTAAACATATAAAAATTTAAAAAAAAAAAAAAACAAATTAAAGACGAAAACCAGAAACACTAACTTAATGGACTAACGCACTATTTAAACCTAAGTTTTTTAATAATTCATAACAAAATTCACTATTGAAGATATGATATCTCAAAATTATAATATTAGGTCCTTTTAAATATATGAAACCTAGCCTATCATGCTCAAAAGGCTACAAAACAAAACCCGTGATAGACAATTACTGACAGGTTATCTTCCTATCATTTTTCATTTATTTAAAAATTTGTTTATGTCCTCTAAGTGGGATCATGTTGAAGAAAAAAGAAAAGTTTTGTTTGAATAATATATTAACTTGAGTGGTTAGTGAGAACTGAGATGGCAATAGAGATGGGAAGTGTCAAGACACATGTTATAGTGTTTAGAGATCACGTACACAACAACACCTGTCGATGTCAACATTTTGGTAACAACCGATAATTGATCTAGTTTTTAGTAATTTATAAATAAAAAAATGGAGAATAAATTGCAGTAAAATATATTAAATACAATATCATCGGAATACAAAATTCAGCCTTTATTGGAACTTATTTTCAGTCTTTATTTGCACCAAAAGTTACAACCCTCAATGCCATGGGGTGCCTATGAAGCTTTTAGCATTGTTGTCATAATTGGGAAATCTAGTGGCAGTTTAAATGCAATTTTATATATGCATTCATTTAAATGAGTACTACAACTATTCCTTTTATTAATTTAATCACGAGATGCTAATAAGTCATCTTATGTGTAATTTATCCAATGAATGCCACTTAGCCGTACTTCACTTTTGCATGCGTAAGAATATATCATCTTCATATTATGTACACGTATATTTTGTTGGGACCAAAAATTAAATTGGAAAGCAAAGTACTTTGTACTAAGATTCCAAAGAGCATATTCAACCCGATATAATTGATCTCAGAATACTTTCTCACACACTAGTGATATTATTAAGGGATTTCTAGAGTAAAACTAAAAGCTTGAACCAAATTATAATTTTTGATGTGTGAGACAAAATAATAATATTTAAAATAAATGAGCTTAAATAAAAATTAATTTGTTAAACAAAGTAAATGAAGGACAGTAAAATTATATGATGAGTACACTAACACAATTGACTATCTAATTCTATCAAAATTGGTTTATATATTGTTTTTTTAGAAGGGATGGGGAGATCAGACGCTTTCAAATTAACCATAGAGTGATACCATAAGAAAGTCTCATATTTTCAATCATTACTGTTTCACACTATCTTATGTTGAAAAAATATTTTCAATCATTAGTGTTTCACACTATCTTATTTTCAATCGTTAGGTTTTCAACGTAACAAATTATTTAAGAAATAATTAGCTAGATTAATGTGATCAAGTGTAAGTGTGCAAGTATAAAGATTAGTATTCTTATCGAAAGTATTCTTATTGAAAGTCAGCTCCGACGGTGCACTGAACATTTAAAGTTGATCAAGTCAATTTTTGATGATCAGAATCTGAATACTCTAGGTTCTAATCAAGTCAGCATCTGTAGATCAAATCAACCTCTAAAGCATGTGATGAATTCGTTCCTCATGGACCCTCTATGTGGAATACTAGTACGTTCAACGCGGTGAGGTTCTCCAATCACCACTCCCTTTATGGGAGATTTCCCAGTGTATTAGTCACTTCTTTGCACATTCACTACTACAAAATGCGTAAACAACATCGTCATAGTCATCACAGTTATTTCCTACACCGCGTGACACCTCTAAACTAAGGTGATCCCATACTATTTTTGTTTTTTGATTTAAAATTAATTGAATATAACAATGGTTGATGAGTCAACCGTGGTGAATTCGTCAAGCTTTCATGGGTTCGAACTTCAATGCCATCATATCGAGTTCTTCATCAGATTGTAGCGAAAAAACTCAAATAAATGAGACTTGTGCGACTAAAACTCAATTGAAAAGATCACAAAGAGGTGTCACAATGATGCCCTAATTCGCATCATCTTGAAACTCATCAGGGCACAAAATTATGATAGAGTTTAATTTGTTCTATAGAGTAGTTGATTGTGAATATTACTCTACTTTCAAGAGTTATGTTGCGCTCCTTGGACTGAGCAAAGTATAAATATTGATAGATGATTAGAAACAAGTGAAAGTTGAAGTGAAGGAAAGCATATGAACAGACGTTAAGGTATTACATACTATAATTTTCATATATTAGATATCAAAGTTGAATTTCTAATACATTGATTTAAATGTAGTTGAATTTTGAGTTTACCGATGACTCAAAGTTGAAGAAAAAGTGGATCTCTTATGTCGATACTCGTTAGAGGACATTTAAGTCATATCTCATAGCTGACTACATTAGGATTGTAAAAAGAATTTAGGATTGTAAAAATCAGAAGTGATCATGGTGGAGAATTTGAAAACAAAGATTTTGAAAAACTTTTTAATGAAAATGGTATTTCTCATGATTTTTCTTGTCCTAGAACTCCACAACAAAATGGAGTTGTAGAACGTAAAAACAAAACTTTACAAGAAATGGCTCGAACCATGATCGATGAGACTAACATTGCTAAACATTCCTGGGCAGAAGTAGTGAGTTGATTGAGACCTCGTTGAGAGAGGCAAATCACCTTGACGGGTGGACTGGAGTAATTTGAGTGCAAACGAACCAGGATAAAAATATATGTGTCTCTTTGTTTTTAATTTTAAAAACCCAATTCAGACCCCCTTTCTTGTGTTTTTCATCCTTCACCAAATATACAACCACACACTAAATAACAACGCATGGTCCCGTGTGGTTATATATCTTTCCCTACCATTGTTAAATATATTTTCTGTAGTAGTTATTTTCTGCTAGATTATCGAACGTACTATAGGTCCAAATTTTTCTGGGCCTTCTAGTAGGGAAAACTCAGAGGAAGAAATATTCTCGTACTATTCGAGAACTACGATCCAAGATAAACTATGTTATGAAAATCTCCAAAGAAGGCCAAAAGGAGATCAAGGCGTTAAGAGAAAAGATAAATTCTTTAAAGGCTCACACCAAGGAAATAACTATCGTGATTCTTGCCCAATTTGATAAGGTGAAGCATCTGGAAAAATCACTCTAAAAAATTCTTAGTACATGGGAAAGTTTGAAGGAAAAAGACTCAACACTCAAGGATGAGGTTGTGGCTACCTCCGTCAAATATTTGGAAAAGGAAAAAACACAAGCTACCTCCAATGTCCAAACTTGACACCACTAATACAACAACACTCTAGTAATTATCCTCATTGGAAGCAAAAATAATATGAACAAAAAATTCATTGTCCCCTTCTTGGGAAAATCCTTATTGATTGACCTGATTTATAACAAATAAATCATTTTAACTTTAACTTGTCGTGTTATTTTGATTTGTACTTCCATTTACGCTCACTTCCTCTTCTTGAGACACCCAAACTTTCACCATTACCGTCAGTCTTCAAATCTTTCATCTTTCAAAATTCTTTTGATCTCATAGCCGTCTGAACTTTATCTAAGATAATAGTATCTTCATTAACATAAAGAAGAACATTCTTAAAAGACTCAAAGTAATAACATCTTCCCACTGTCGCGTTCCCACCCTGTTGCCATGATGACTCAAACATGAGCCTCACTCTACGTTATGTTGTGTTCATAGACTTCAAAGATGATTTTTAATTTCTACAATATTAAAATATGTTTTCTTTCTTTTCCTTACTTAATGTTTTAAGACTTCCTTCAACATTAATTCAATTTAAGTACTTTTTACTAGTTAGTTTATTTACGCCTTGTCTAATAATTTATGTGAGTTTATTAATCCACCCATAATAATGGGGTATCCTATAGAAAACCGAAAAATACCCTTCCCTAAACCGGAAGTATATTTATGTTTCGCACCCCATTTTGCACAAACTAGTCAAAATATAGTGTGATCCCTAAAATTGTAAGAATCTTATCCGGAGATGCACTTCCGGTTTGGAATCAGATGTATACGTCCGAATATAGTAGCAAAAATATTGAATTGTGTTGCCACCTGGATATTTTGTATAAAACCCGAAGAATACTTCTGGTTTTGGCACGACACTGATTGCTTAAAACTGCAACCATGGTTATCACTAGGGATGACAATGGGTATCCATGAGCACAGGTACTAGTCTCCCACTACCCGCCCCATTTAGTAAATACGATATTCGTACCCTCTCCATATCCGTGCGGGTATCCGTTAATTTTGAGATACCCGCTGGTATTAACGGGTATCCATGAATACTATTATTTAAATATATTTTAAAAATATATATATATATATATATATATATATTTAAATAACTATTTTTCAATCTCTTTTAAAGTCAAAAAAAATATTTTCAAAGTTAACACATAATATATATTAATAAAAATAAATCACTTTCATTTTATTTCTTCTTTTATCCAAATAATAATAATAATTGTAATAACAATATCATATTTAAGAAAATAACAATAATAATTTTGATCAAACAAATTAACATTTAAGTATTTTTTTCTAATTATTAACGGAAATGGATATCCACGGGTACGGGTACCATCAAATCCATATCCTTATCCGTAAATAATCGGGTAATCAAATATCCGTTTATTTTACCCATGGATATCCATTAAGCTATCATATCCATACTCGTGACGGGTTTTATCAACGGGTATCCACAGGTACGGGTTTTTTTGCCATCCCTAGTTATCACCACCATAACACACTTTCTCCTTCAAACCTATAAAAAACCCTTTCCATTGTCAATCCAGTTTCCACTCCAAATCCTCATTTTTGTGGTTCATCATATCAGAAATAGCTCAAGAAAGTAGAATTTCAGGTAAACTTTATCCCTTTTATCCCGCATTCACTACATTAATCTGTTACTTTTTGAAGAAATAAGGTTAAGTCTAAACGGGATGTATACTTTTGGTTTCTGGTTGAACAAAACCGGAAGTCCATTTCTGATTTTGTCTCTGTGTTAAATTTTGTATCAGCTTTCATTGTTACATGTGTATAATTATGATTTTTATGTAACATTGCTATGACGCACCCCGATAACATTCCTATACCCGATGTGACTGAAGTTGTTTCGTCGGTCGTAGTTCCGCCTCTCGTAATTAAGGCAGTAGATATTCGTAAACATTTTGAAAATGTTGAAGAATTTGAATTACGAGATGATATGTTGCATTGGATTCGCTTAGAGTAAACGGGACTAGGATTTTGTACTGTGATAGCAAGGTTCGATAACGGTACTGATAGAAGAAATGTGTTTGTAATTTTGACATGCGAAAGGAGCGGAAAATACGTGGCTCACATTCAAAATTTGAAACGCTAGGAAACCGGTACAAAAAAATGTGAGTGTCTGTTTTCAGTTGCGTGGTGCTCTCATGGCCAACAAGAAGTAGAAATTTAATGTGATTAGCGGTGAACAAAATCATGACTTAGCTCCAAAGTTGGCCGATCATCCAATAACATGTCGGCTACTTCCGGATGAGAAGACTTCTGTTTTCGACATGACTTTAAATTTGGCACATCCCAAAAACATTCTTGCAACTTTTAAGCGCAAAATACCGAAGAACACATCGAATATCAAACAAGTGTACAATAAGCGCTATCAAACCAAGTTAGCCCTTCGGGAGGATCAAACCGAAATGCAACATCTGTTGAAAGTTTTAAAAGAGAACAATTATATTTGTAGGATCTGACGGGGTGATGAGGGAGTAACTGTTAGAGACATTTATTTGAATCATCCTGATTTCATTAAATTGTTCAACATGTTTCCTATTGTGATCGTAATTAATTCGACGTACAAAACCAACAAGTACAAGTTATCGTTGTTGGAAATTGTTGGTGTTACGTCGACTGAGAAGACGTACTTTGTTGGTTTTGCATTTCTAGAGTGCGAAAAAGAAGACAACTTTCAATGGGCTTTAGAGGTGTGCAGGTCAATGTTGAAGGACCAAGAGGATATGCCTAAAGTCATTGTTACCGACCGAGATATGACATTAACGAACTCGATTGCAACCGTATTTCCCACTTCTATCGCATTACTTTGTAGGAACCATATTACTAAAAATGTGAGAAGTCAGGTTAAACCTGCTGTGGGGTCAAAACAGGTAGCTGGTGAAGACGGAAAGTTGGTCAAGTTAGGTGTTATTTTGGAGAAACCATGGCTGCAAGGAATATTATTATAAATGCATGTACAAAAGAGATGTATGATGATGCTGTTTTACGATTCTGAGCTGTTTGTGCATGGACCGATCAAGTTATGCACCTCGGTAATACAACATCAAACCGAGTCGAGTCTGTGCATGATTGTCTCAAGAATTGGTTGGGAAATAGCAAGGTTTATTTGATTACAGGTTTGGAATCTATGAACCATGTGACACTAAACCAACATAACGAGATACAAATGATATTTGGTCGTAGTATCACGATGTTGGAACACAGGTTCAAAAATAACATGCTATATTCTTAGTTGGTTGGTAACATCTCTCAGGCGACTTTTAATTATATATTTCATGAGGCTAAAAGAGCTTCAAATGTGGGTGATGACACCTCAAAGTGTGGCTGCACTATTGTGAAAATATATGGTCTCCCTTGTGCTTGTGTCATATCCAAGAAGATGAGTGATAATATCCCAATACGTATGGACGAGGTCTCTAGTCATCGGAAGAGACTTAGTTTTGATGATGATGGGAAAATGAAAAGCGACAAGTCAAATATCTCCATCTTTACCGAATGAGAAGCAATACAAGCAAGACCTTTGAAATCCGATGACGCCACCAAACGCCACATCAAAGAAGAGTCGAGGAAGATTGCGTTTCTGGAGACCACGAATTTGAAACCACCCCCCCAATCGGTAAAAACTAAAGGTGCACCAAAGAAGTTGAAACCGACACCGAGCAGCAATTCTACTACGAGGAGTCCTTCATATTTTGAACATGTTGACAAAGTATTTTCTGATTCACCTACACCGAAATCTCAAAAAAGTGCTTTCAAAGGTGCTCGTATTAGCAAACCACCGCCTACGCCGACTCCATCAAAAATTCCATTCATGGATCACATGTTGGTTTTCATGCACAAGTACGTTGAATAGATCGTCAATATGGGTGGTGATGGTAATTATGGTTTTCGAGTTGTTTCTTGTTTTCTTGGTAGTCGTGAAGAGTATTACAATAGTGTGCGAGATACCCTGATCACAAAGTTGATGGAACATAAAGAATTGTACACACGTGTGCTATGGAGTAAAGAGAAGGTTGAGGAAACATATCACGCACTTGTACCTACTGAGGTTGGATTTGCACCAGAGGATAAATAAATGCGCTTCCCTAAAATGAGTCATCTCATAGCAAATGCGTATAATAGGGTGTGTATTAATCTAACAAGATACGGTTTTTTTGAGACTTATTTTCCTCTACGCACTGCTCCTACACCAAATCCCAATGATCGTATCATATGTGTTGGGTGGATTTCAAATCCATGACATTTTGTTCAAGTCTCTTTAAAACTATGAGATGCCCTATACCACCGACATCACCGAAGTGAGCGCTTCATTTCACAGAACCATCAGAGACATGGCTGGACGAATTCATGGAAAGGATGCAAGAATACAACAAATTGAACCAAATATAAATAGAACAAATAGGGAAAAGTCAAAAGGGGGTCACCGGTGAATTTATCCGACGATACTTTTTTCGACTCTTTAAAGTAGTTAGGTAGCATTTTAATGTTAACTTCATTTTGTTCATGTATTAAGATGTGAAATTTTACTTATTTTTGTAGTTTGACCAAATGCACAACATTTGAATCTATGAGATTTTATGAGTATAGTTGATGTTTATGTTTTGTTTCTGGTTTTTCAACCCCAGGCCGTTTATCGGAAGTTTACTTCCGGTTTTGGTTAAGTTAAACATCAGAATTTAACTTCTGGTTTTATCACTGACAAAAGGATATGATTTCTATGGTCCATGTTTACATCCAACTATTATAAAAATACCTCTCCTCTTATATTTTTCCCATCCACAACACAAAAAAACCAGACATGGACATGAAATTAGACATCACATGGGTTATTGGAGTTGTCCATTTTCCCGACGCCATATCGTCTCACGAATTCAAGATCACTGTTTACACCCCAATTGAAGAGGTGCGTGAAACAATTTAGGAACTTGTACCTTACGGCGACGGTCGAAAGGTAGAGAAGATCGAGTATCGCTCGCCATCGATTGTAATGAAGAAAATCTGCAGTTCATGAACCATGAACTGAAGAACGACACTGATCTACGGGCTATCTGGTCGACTTATCGAAGTTTTCGGGAGAAAGTTCCAATCGAACTAGATGCGACTTTATCAAGAACCGTCGATGACATTATGAGGATGTTGCAACGTCCACCAGAATATTGATTTGTAATGTTTTATTTATGTTTAACTAGTAAATGTATTTGCTAAGTTTATGTTATGAATTATATGTATTTCTATGTTAAACAATGTAATGAAGTTTTCTGGTTTCTTTATGAATAAAATCGGAAATATAATTACGGTACAGAACCGAAGGTAAAGTTTCAATTTGATGTCTATTTTATCAGATAATGGTGCCCAACTTCAGATTTTAAGAAGTATTTTTTAAAATTCGCACAGTGAATAAAAATATCATGGGGTGGAATAAAAAATTGTCTAATTTATTGTTACATATTCTGTTTTCGAAATACAATCTTTCTTACACTAACATTTTGTCACTTGAAGTTAGCTTATTAACTTAGAACTTTTAAAAAGCAAATATAAATTAATAGATACGAGTTTATTTATTGAAATAGATAAAACTATAGAGTTAGCAGACCCACAAAATTCTCTTTATTTACACATCAAAAGTCATTCAAGGATATGCTTTTGATAGCTTATAATACAATTCATCTTGCGTTTGTCCAACTTTGTTCTTACCCTTTTGAGCAATTAACTTACCCAAAGCATACTTTGCCCTCGTGGGTTATATATTTGTAGTTTTTGTTCATCAGAAAGTTATGGTGAACACGTTCAAAAGGTAGAAGTTCTATTGCAAAATAATGAACATGATTTGTTTAATTACTCTTCTAAAAGTTTATTACTTTGCATAATGCCAAGGAGGAGTATATGTTATAATAGATGATATATAATGCTTTATATTATCTTAGAAAAAGTACAATTTATGTCTCTCAACTTTTTTCACATGTCCAAGAAAGAATGATGACAAGGTTGGATTTGTCGAAGATAATAACAATATTAATTTTTTTTTATATATAGTTAATTATAAAATTTTATTTTTATCTGTTTGTCTTTTATTTCTAAATTTAATTTAATTTTTTTATATTATTATATTATTGAAAAAATATTAAATCTATATGACCCTCAACAAAATAGAATCTCAAATCACAAGACACCAAAAACTCTTCTTTGAAATTGGTTCTTCAAATGTTCTTGCCACTATTGGTGAATTTAGCAATTCACTCCTGAAAAGTACAAGAGAAATGAGAAGTCTTAAAAAGATATCACTTTTAAGAAGAAGAAAAACGCTCATTTCCAGCCTTTTCTCTCTATTATAGTGGTAATATGAGAATATTTTATTTTTGTTTAATCAATAACTACATCATACTAGTATTTTAGAGTTTTAACCAAATTAGTTCAATCAATTTGCATTACAGTATATCATGATTTAATCATATAAACTAGTAGCAATTAATAAGATTGAGTTATCGTAATTTATTCAATGTTAAGTAATGAATTAAGTTAACTAAATGACTTAATTAAAATTATATTTAATATTTAACTAGGATCATATATTAAAAAACATTGAAATATATAAAATAGACATTGATTTCAATAAAACTTTGAATGATATGAGTCTTGTGAACTCAGATTATAACTAAATAATTTTGCTGGCAAAAAGTTGTTTTTAGTTGTTTGCAAATAACATATGTTTAAGATTTTTTTCTTGTTATCCTTATTGATGGTCTAGGTCAATATATGTCTCCGATAGATTACCGCACCATCATTAAATATCGACTTATGATTTCTTTATTTTTTTGTCGATGAGATTTGTCGTGTTTTCCGCAAGGCATGTTTAGAAACATTTGTGGAACATGTCATTCATTGTAAGAAGCTTCCAAGATTCAAATATCGATATAAATTTTTTAGGAATGTCTTATTTAATATATTTCGACGTGTCGGGATACATGTGAGGAAAGATGCAATTGTGAAATTTTTTACTGACCCACAAGAAAAAAGATTGACACTTAAGCCACTAGATGTTCTGATATATAAATGTGTAGAAAAACATGTATGATAAACTTGATCAAGGTTTCTTCACTAATAAAACCAGGAACTAGAAGTATTAATTTAGGAGAAACAACTTTTAAAGCTGCGTCAAGTAACCAAGCATGAGACAGTATTTTCTGACAACCAACATATTTCATACCATTAAGCATATTTCATACCATTAAGCAGAATCAATAAATATTTCATTTAGAATACAAAGACTCATGTATAAAAATTTTATGTCTAGAATAATCAACGTAAGTTTTAAGAGAATTAATTTTATTATTTCAAAAGAGATAACAATACAACTTATTTTCTCCATGCTTGCAATTTCTGTATAAGCTTTATTTTAATAAAAATAGATTATATAATAAAATTTAATAAAAAATATAATTTAACTTTATGTAACAATAGCAAATTTATTTTTTTGAGAATTAAAAGCATTTCTTTCTCTATTATTTCTCTCTTTCTTTTGTTGCAATCAATAGGTTAAATAATCTTTCTTTCTCTTTTATACTCTTTATCCCTTTTTCACATTCTTTCTAACTTCTTTTTCTTATTTTATTTCTTCTTACCACAAAAGACACCATAAAGAGAGCCCCATTAAATGGCAATCTCCACTAAATTATATCTCAAAGTCGTTTTAAATATATGAAAACTTATCATGCTAACAAGGCTACAAAACAAAACCCATGTTCGACAACCTCTTACAGGTTACCTTCGTATCATTTTTTATCTAAATATATGTAGGTTTGTGACCTTTAAGTGGGATCATATAAGAGGAAAAAAGAAAAGTTCTTTTGAATAAATATAATTACTTTATTGGTCAAAGAGATGGCAATAGAGGTGTGAAGTGTCAAGACACATGCTATGGTGTCAAGAGATCACACAACAACACCTGTGGATGTCAACATTTTGGTAGCAACTGGCAACTGCTAATGGATCCTGGTTTTATTTTGTTTTCTTCTAATTCTTTTATTCATCACTTAATTAATTAAGCCAATTAATCATTGAGTTCATATCAAGAATGCAATTGTGATAACCTATAGCGACGTCATTTCCTAATGTAATCATAAACAATAACAATTATATTTATAAAACAATTTAAAAACCAGTAAGGCTTTGATACCAACTTTAAGTGTTGGAATCTAACTTAAGTTTATATGGTAAATATAAACACAGATATTAAAGACATATTATGTAATGTAGGGCTATTATTAAGTAAAAGTTCAATAATTTAAATATTCTATTTTTAAAAAGAAAGTCAGTAAAGTTAAAAAATTAAGTATTCTATTGAATGTGTAAATGGTTACACATTCGCAGTAGTCACTTATTATTGTTGTATCTTTTAATTTTTGAAACACCTTTAATGGACTAAAGATTTTGCGTAATTGATTATATATAGTTAGTTAAATTTCAGTTTTGATTTTGTTACATGTACTCCAAGCTATTGTTATTTTGCTGTATATATACTCAAGGAAGTGGTATCTCAATCAATGGTAAATGCAAATGATAATTCTCACCCTCTATTATAATGCCTCAAATATTCTCTATCTCTCTTTCGCAATCTCCACATTCAATTATTTTATTTTTACTAATATTGTGATTCTAAGTTCTAATAATATTTGGTATCAAGAGTTTGATTCGACCACAAAATATCTAATGTGCAACATTAATTTTGTTTTTAATAAAAGAATCCTTTAAAACCTACACATTCTTGATGGAAAGAATTACGATAAATAGTGCAAGCAAATGAAGGTGTTGTTTGGATACCAAGATGTTATAGAAGTAATCAAGAGCGATATGAATCCTCATGTCGAAGGTGCAACATATCCACGACGAGCAACATATAAGGAAGAAAAGAAGAAATATTTCAAAGCGATTATGAACATGGTGTGAAGACTGTTGAAGGGGAAGAACTTGTTGAAAGAGTTATGAGGAAAAGTGGTAGCCACAACTGCCTATTAGTTGAATAACTTACAAACAAAGAAGCTTGAGAAGTTCATACTAGAATAAGCTTGGTTGTGATTCAAACCGAATCTAAATCATTTGAGAGTTTTTCGATTCCGTAGCATATTGACATGTGTTGGGGAAGCTTAGAAAGAAGTGTTAGACGACAACGCCTTATCTAGAGGGGGTGAATAGATCACCAAGCCATAAGTTTACATTAAATTTTGATTTAAAATAAATTGAAAATAGTGCATGTGGAAGGTTTTAATATTGGTCGAAAACGTCGTCTGTACGAACCTAGCTATTAGAAGTCGAATATGCAAAATAAAGTGCCTTATGGAATTAACAACACAATAAACGAATTTATAAACTTGAATCAAGTAACACACTATTAGTTATTTAAATCAAGTTACTAGCAATACTATTTCCAATGGTAACTAGCAAAAATAACAAACTATGCAATTTGTCAAACACTTGTTGTGCAACTGAAATTTGATAATTTTCCTTTGAGTTGTGTATATATAAAAAAACACTTATAATCAAAAGTGATTATAAGCTGATCAACAACCAATTCAAAACAAAAACAATCACGGAAATATTCTTACGAGTCGATCGTTTAATCAATTTTATTTGACAAATTTCTTGAAGAAAAATAAAGCAAGTAAAGTGATAAGTAAAAAAGGCATGAGGATTTTTTTAGGAAGTTTGCAACTCGTCCTCGCTATGGCTATGTCTCCCCCCAATTCTAATTTTAGAATTAGGATAATTTCTTACTATGCAAAAAGTCGTTACAAGAGAAGTGCACCAAGTGCTACTCTACAAACCTTAAGTGTTTGTTGTTGATCCAACCCCTTCTCTTCTTATGATTTTGAGCAAGGCCAAGACACAATAGCATACCAGTTGATTTATGGAATCCTCCTTTGTGTACCAAACTCCAAATCTATTTCATACACGATCAATTATACCGATTACAATAGAAGAGCTTTCAGTTTGATTTGTCGTTCTCGTTCTATTTCCTTAGGTAGCAAACTCCGGAGGCTTTTCACTAGGCCACAATCCTCTCTTGAAACTATTGAATAAAGACCCCTAAATCTACCAAAGATCTTCGAGGAAAAACCCATGATTTTTCCAAATGAAACCCCCTGTAAATCTAAACCTAAATTGTTTTGGCTACACAAGAGCCTAATTGAACGTTATGAAACCTCGCATAGATGGCACCCCGACAAAAGATGATTACGTGTGATTTATCAGTGTATATGCTTAGGTTGGAGGTTGAAGGTATAAAGTAACTGCAATAAGTGTTTATAGTTTTATCAAGTTGAAATGATGCACAAATAATGTATTTATAGTTGTAGAAGTTTGGATGAAAGTGGTAGTTTTCGGAATTAAAAAGAACTGAAAAATTGACCCAATCAAACAGTATGTGGCAACCTGAAACACATATGTGCCAACATATAATTCAAAAACTAACTGTATGTGTCGGCATGAAAAGGAAGATGTGTTCCCCTATCCAAGACAATAGCTATTTGCTTTAATACTGGAGTACATGTGTCGGCCTGAAAATTGTATGTGCCGGCACATAAAATAGAGAAATTGAAAGTTACAGTATGTTTTAGCCTGTATGGATGCATGTGTCATCCTATGACACACAGAATCTACAGGCTTCAATATTGAGTTGCATGTGTCAGCCCTAAGACCTCTAATGCAAAGGAGTTCCACAAGGCATAGAGATATTTTCCAGCATACATAAATTCTAAGTTTTCCTAGTTTTGATATCATGCAGGACATCTAATGGTGAAGTTGCACTCACAAGAAGCTTGATGACATGGGATAATTGACCATGCTTATTTGGTATCACACTACCTGAGATTATAAGTTGTATGATTGTTGAAGCAGTAAAGCGAGCAAGCAAAAAGTAAAGTATTTATTTTTACCGGGTGATATATACTGGTTAGGTTATATCGTATCGTGTCCACAAAGATTGGTTATTGATTCGTCGTTTGACAATTCTATCGTTAATGAGTTTGGGATTAAATTGGTTGTAAATAAAAAACAAAAAGTAAATGAGTAAAATTATAAAGGATAGGCAGCTTGTCCGGAACGAATGCACACTTCCCGTCACAGACTTAAATTTACCATCCAGTTATACTCAGCCTATGATACTCATCCGTGTCATCACATATCTCTCACAATCTAAGCTACTTCTACCCCAAATTGAGAATTCAACCATATCACCTCCATAGCCATGTCTGGCCTACCTCAACAACATAGAAGTCAGTTGTGTCACTTGCACTGACTATGTCTAGCCCGACACTCCTAACATAAAGGCATTAATCACAGATTCTCTAAGTAAATGTCAGCTCTAAACCCATTCCTAGCATTCAGAAACTAACATATAATCATCTTAGGTAAGAATCTAAGCAATCTATGTCTAGCAAAGCTCAAATCCCTAACACAAGGTAAAAACCTAAGACAATCACCAACACAGATTCGTAAAGAAAACTTTATACAATGCCAAGGACGACAAATATACATGAGTTCAAGGTAAATATACATACAAACCCAAAAAATAGAGAAATATACATACAAACCCAACAAACTTTATAAGTGTTTTTGTATCAACACAATTATAAAGGAAAATTTTGAAAATTCAATTGCACAACAAGTGTTCGACAAATTGTTTTGTTAAGTTCTTTTGTTACTTGACATTGGAAATAACATTACTAGTAACTTTCTATAAATGATTGATAAAGTGTTACTTAATTATAGTTCAATTAATTCAAATTATCATATTCATTTAATACGCAATTTTATATTTGTATATCCGAGTTCCAATAACTAAGGTTCGATAGACGATCTATTTTGAAAACGCTTACGGGTGTACCGTTTTCAATTCAAAGTTTTCAAAACAATTTTTTTACATTAAATTTTGGCTTAGAGATCTATTCATTCCCCCTCTAGATAAGGCGTCGTCGTCTGATCCCTCTTGCTTTTGTTCTATTCATTGATTTCCTTTTCTTTTAAAAGACAAAAACCCTTTCTTGAATAAACACTGAAATTCCTGGCAGCAGATATGTGATGTCACAGAGAATATTATGACACACTATCTGACACTCTGTTAACAATTTACACAATAAATTTAAACAGCAGTAAAGAACATAATAAGTTGTTTACCCAGTTCAGTGTCTAACTACACCTACATCTGGGGGCTACCAAGCCAGGGAGGAAATTCACTATTAGTAGAAATAATTCAGGAATAAACCAACCAGTTTATCTCCTTCACTTAAAACCTACCCAATGCAACTTCAATCTAAGTCCTACTTAGACCCGAGTTCCTACTCACTCCCCCTCAATCACAGCAGTGATATCAACCTATTGATTAATTGAATTGTGAAGACACACTTCAATAAACTATCTTGATCTTGCTTCAAAGCTTCAATCAAGAGACAAACACTCGTGCTTCAAAGCTTTGAGTGATAAACTACCCTTACAAACAAATCCTAGTCCAAGGCACTTATCAATTGATAATTGCTTGGATCACAAGAGATACTAGAATTACACAAAATACAACTGTTAAATCTCCTAACGACAAAAGGCACAAAGAAGGATAAGGGTTGAATTCCTTTTATAGAAGCGATCCAAACTTGGGCTTCCATAAAGATAGCTGTGGTTCACTTAATTTAATCCTAAAAACATGGTTTGTTCAACAACCAATTTAGGTTTAACTAAGATTAACCTAGCAGCCACGTGAGCATGCATTCTAGTAACAGAAAAACATAATATAGCAGCTCAACAAACTTCTTGAAAAGTCTCAGGAAAAGATTCGATGAATGTGACAGAATGTCATAACATCCGTATGACATCGGATATTTTCTGCAAATTTCCAAGACTTTAGCTTCCAAAATGTTCTTTAAACATCCTTGTCAAGTAGGATTTATCTTCAATCTCGAATGTCATGACATTTATTAAGACATGTCATAACCTAGTTTTACCAAAAAGTAATGCCAACCTAAAACACTAACAAACTCCCCCTTTGGCACATTTTTGGCTAAAACTACTTAAGTTATCAGAGTACCTATGCAGCAGAAGACAAACTAGTTCTAAGTTATCCTAAGCTTAAAGAAACTAGAACCTAGAGATAAGATAAATTCTACCCATACAAAATCCCACATTCCCACAATTGCCCATACAAATTTAAACATGTAACCAAATTTCTAGTCAACATGTTTCTTCTCCCCCTTTTTAGCCACAAAAGGGCCAAAGGAACCTAGTTCAAAATTCCCTGATCATTCAATAGATAGTTAAGTTCCAGCATTATTAAATGATACATCACAATCAGAAGGTTACAATTCTGTCAACCAAAATGATTACAATCTTTCAGAATACAAACCAAAACAAGTACAGGAAAACATGATTTAAACAACAAGGCAATAAACAACAATGGACAGGCTTCCATCTCAAATGCTCTCTTCTCCAGAAGGAACACTATGAAAGGAAGCATCTTGAACTCCTTACCACATGAACATCCTCATTTTCATCATCACCCTCACTTTATCCCTACATCCTCAACAAGTTGAGATCGCTTGCTTCTTGCGGTAGCTTTGAGCACAGCTAGGGATGGCTTTTGAGAGGTTGCCTTGACATTGGATGTCTCACGGATGTCATGTATGGAAAGAAGTGGTGGGGCGGACGCATCTCTTTTCTAGTATATCGTGAAATTGGTCGTGATAATTCCACACAGGGAGGAAGGCTATGGGTCCTTTGATAGCATAGCTTTCAGATGCTTGAGGGTTTAAATATAAGATCCATAGTCAAATTTAGCGAGTGCATATATGAATCTTCCGGTCCAATAGAGAGGGTGGATTTGTGATTGGTTGGGACCCGCACAATCTTATGCGGGATGGCAAATTTGACACTCAACTTCTTGGAGAGTTTTCCTTGAGAGTTGCCTTACTTGTTTGCGGTGATGGTTTGACAAATCTTGTTGTTGGTCTCGATCTCTGAATCTGTTGATCATACTTGGAGAAACTTTTCCTCAAAGATTTGTAATCAGATCCCATCTCCACCACATTGACTATAAATTCTTTCACCAAAACTTCATAGTTTGAAAATTCAATGCATCGGACCAACCTCTTTAATCAAATCAACAATTTCCTTGCACTTTTTTTCAACTCTCTTTCGAACCACCTCTTTAAGCAAACATACTTCCATCTTCCAGCATTCTGATGATGGAATGAAATGTTATCAATGGCCACTGGCACCGGTTTAAGAGTTTGCTTATTTACGGGATGAATGTTGTGACATTCTCCTCAACATCAAAATCAAAGTCTTGATCCGACGAGGTTCGGTTCCTTCCTTTTTCACAATTGGTGTTCTCTTTGGTCTAGAGCCATCACCAGCGCTCTACATCTCTAGTAGAAGGTCCAGGTCTTACTTTCTTTGCACACATCTTCACACCCTTTTCTTTAGTAGGCTGTGAGACAGTTGTTTTTTTTTCTTGCAATGCTTGGATTGACATTGGCAATGAGGTCATTGTCTGAGAACACTTCATCCAACCAAGGTTTAGTTAAATGATCGGACCCTTGAGGAGACTCTTCTAGGATCTTGTCGGAAATGTAGTCGGAGGTTTTATCGGAGGCACACTGGTGATTCCTCAAGAATACTATCGAAATATGTCAGGAGCTTTATCGAGACACATTTCTGGGATTCCTCAAGTATACTATCGAAATCACATCTTCCTTATCGTGGGGTTTCATTACAAACATCATCATGTAATCTTTAATCAAGAATCCACATTATTCTTGGGGAAGCATCATGATCACGGATGTCTCGACATTCTGACATCTGGATCAACTTCTAAACTAGGGGCGGTTATAGTTTAGGGGATTGAAATCCAGTGCATGGTCTTCATTAAGGATCACGACTAACCTAGCAATGGCTATATGCCTAGACCCTCTCTTCTCACTTTTGAGGGAAGAAGAGGATGGTATGTAGTCTTACTAGAAAGGGATGTTGTGACCTTCTTGTGCCTTGATTTTTGTCAAGGCTAGGAGTAACCCTCGAGCTTGCATGGCTTGATTTGCCCTAGGAGGAGATGAAGATCCAGATTCTTGAGATGAAGAAGATGATGAAGTCATATTTTTGATGGCTTTTGAGAGAATGAGTGCGAGATTAGCGAGAGATTTCAAGGTTTCTTTTGGATGAAGAAAATGATACTACTTTCAAATGAAGAAGCTATTATATGTGGGAGTCTCTTCCTATACTTGGACCTTTTAAAAATAATATGAAAATAATTAAATAACCCTTATAAATAATTGAAGTAAAGGTCCTTTTCATTTTGTTGTAAGTTTAATTGCTACAAGTCCTCATGACAAATACCCAATTTGCCCTTAAAGACTTAAACCGACTAGCCTCAAGAGTTTTAGTAAGAATATACAATGTTATGACATCTGTATAACATTGTGGTCGGATCGCTTTATCCGATCATCGAGCAATTTCTACCAGTTGCTATGTGTTCAGTTTCAACATTGTATAGGAACACACAGTTTTGCTTCTTGCTGAACCAGGGAATAAGATTATTTCTCAAAAAGAAACATCAATCAAAAGGGATTTTACACAAGCTTTGATTACCACTTTCTCCACTTGTTTTCATGGACAACTTCAAATGTGTAGGAGCAGGAGTCCTATTATGGCAGCCATTCTTCATTCTAGATTTCTTGACAAGATTCCTTGCATACTTGCTCTGTGGAAAGAATGTTGAGTCTTCCATCTGTGAGACTTGCAGTCCAAGAGTATAAACTAACTCTCCCATGAGGCTCACCTCAGATTCAACTTGGACTTGATTGCCTAAATGTCTCACCATTGTGTCTGACATTTCTCCAATTAATATGTCATTAACATAAATATGAGTCACCATGATCTTTTCTCCTTTATTCTTGACAAAGGGGGTTTTATCCAAGACTCCTCTCCTATATCCTTTGACAGTAAGGAGCTTGGTTAGCCTTTTATACCAGATCCTAGTAACTTGCTTTTTAGAAGTGATCAGATGTCCAGACATTGAGTGTGACATTCTGGATTCCTGTCCAGCCTTATATTTATCACTGATTCTCCCTTTATGAGAATGAGATCTTGACATCCTTGACTCTCTATGGGCCATCCTTTTCATTCCTCCGAGGTGTAAATGACCAAGTTCTTGGTGCCACAACTTTACTTCCTCTTCATCTTTGTCTGAGAACACACGAGAGCAGTGGTGTTCTCGATTCCCACATGTAGATTGTCCTTTGATCCGACTCCTCTCATAATCACTTCTTGATCATCATTGATTACAAGACAGTCAGACTTAGTGAAGTTGACTGTGAATCCCATATCACATAGCTGACTTATGCTAATGAGGTTAGCAGTCAAACCTTTTACCAACAACACTCCATTCAGGTTTGGAACTCCAGACCAGTTTGAGGTTCCAACACCTTTGATTTCTCCTTTAGCTCCATCTCCAAAAGTAACAAAACTGGTAGAATGAGGTTTAACATCATTAAGAAGATTCCTGTCTCCAGTCATATGCTTAGAACACCCACTGTCAAAGTACTAATCTTTCTTGGCAGACACTCTAAGAGAAGTGTGACCTACTAGAGCTACAGTCTTCTTCTTCCACTGTTGAGTGTATGATACCCTGTTGGTTTTAGGTTTCACATAAGAACCTTGATTAGGATATCCATGTAGCCTGTAGCAAAAAGATTTTATGTGACCAAACCTTCCACAATAATGACATCTCCATCTTTGAAACTTTTTGTTCATGTTTCTATGATTTTGATGTTGAACCCAATGTTGTGACATTTGTTTTGACATTGGTTTATTAGGTCTGTTCTTCCTTTTGTTATTAACAAATTAGCCTCCACATATCCTGATGCAGACCTATTTCCTGTTTTGTGGTGTGACATCTTCTTTGCCATTGACTTGCCAGGTTTGTTCCTCTCCTGGTTATTAGCAAATCTCTTTGCAGCCACATACCCGAGCCGACATATTTCTGTTTATGTTGTGACAACTGTTTGACATTGGTTTCCCATGTCTCTTCTTCTTAATGTCACCAATGGTTTCTTTTCACCACATATCCTAGACCATGCTTATTTCCGCATTTTGTCCAAGTCAAGAATTTCTTCCAACTTATCCGGATGTCAACATTTTGATGATTTAGACATCCGATCAAGTTTGGAGTTCAACATTATAATGTCACTATTGAGGTGATTTATAGTGGTGTGTTTTCCTTTTCTCACCTCGACTTCACATTCTCGACTTCCAACTTGTCAATCATCTTTTCTGCTTCTCATTTTGCGACATACTTCACCATTTTTATACGACTGTAGATTTCAGAAGCTCTTCAAATGTCACTTCCTCATCACTAGAATCCATATCGAATTGTACACCCGAGAGGCGTGACAAGTTTGGCTCCTTCTTCCTTAGATTCACTTCGAATCACCATCGACCAAGTGATGACCATTCATTTCTTTTGTTTCTTTATAAAGGTGGGACATTCATTCTAATATGCCCATATCCTTCACAACCATGACATTGGATTCCACCGCTTGACTTCCTTTTTCCTCGACTTGGATCTTCTGCTGAGTCATAAGATCTGCGATGTCGATGAAATGTCCTTGACATTTGACCTTGACTTTGGATCAATCCTCTTGATGAGCTTGTTGAACTGCCTTCCAAGCATAGCTATAGCTTCAGATATCTTCTTCATCTTCCACCTTGCATCCTTCTTGATTGGATACAAGTGCTATGCTCTTGTTCTTTTTGTCACAGTTTCACCGATTCCCATCTCAAAAGTCATAAGAGATCCAATAAGTTCTTCAACCTTCAAGGTGCTGATGTCCGAGCCTCCTCTATTGCAGTCACTTTCATTGCAAACCTTTTAGGCAAGGATCCGAGAATCTTTCTCACCTTTTCTTGACATCTTTTCACCAAGTGCTCCGAGGTGTTGGCAATCTCCAAAATATTCATGTGAAACTCATGAATAGTCTCATCTTCTTTCATCTTCAAATTCTCAAATTTGGTAGTGAGCATCCAAGTCTTGACAACTTCACCTTGGATGTCCCTCATGAGTAGTCTTGAGAGTGTCCCAAACATCCTTGGCACTCACATTGATGAACTAGTCAAGATATTTACATCAATACCATTGAATAGGGCATTCAATGCTTTAGAGTTCCCAGCTAGCTCCTCTTCCTCTTTGCTCCATTCCTCCTCGGGTTTCAAGACAGTAGTCCCATCTTTCTCAAGCTTGGTGGGATGTTTCCATCCTTTGTCGTGACTCTCCAAGCTTTAATATCCATTGATCTCAAAAGGCAACCATCGAGGTTTCCGGTAATCATAGTTAGAACCATCCAAGATAGGTGGTCTACCTCCAAATCCTCCTTCCTTATCCATTATGCGAAACTATTATCCCTAGATCTCACCCGAAATAACAGTGTGGTGCCCGCGATGCCAATTGAAATTCGGCAGCGATCGTGATGTCACAGAATGTTATGACACACTATCGACACTGTTAACAATTTACACAATAAATTTAAACAGAGAAAGAACACAATAAGTTGTTTACCCGTTCGGTGTCTAACTACACCTACATCCGGGGCTACCAAGCCGGGAGGAAATTCACTATTAGTAGAATTAATTAGAATAAACCAACGGTTTATCTCCTTCACTTAAAACCTACCAATGCAACTTCAATCTAAGTCCTACTTAGACCTGAGTTCCTACTCACTCCCCCTCAATCACAGCAGTGATATCAACCTATTGATTAATTGAATTGTGAAGACACACTTCAATAAACTATCTTGATCTTGTTTCAAAGCTTCAATCAAGAGACAAACACTCGTGCTTCAAAGCTTTGAGTGATAAACTACCCTTACAAACAAATCCTAGTCCAAGGCACTTATCAATTAATAATTGCTTGGCTCACAAGAGATACTAGAATTACACAAAATACAACTGTTAAATCTCCTAACAGTACAAAAGGCGCAACAGCAGTATTAGGGTTGAATTCCTTTTATAGAAGCAGTCCTGAAACTTCGGTTTTGGGATTCCATAAAGATAGCTAGGGTTCACTTAATTTAATCCTAAAACATGGTTTGTTCAACAACCAATTTAGGTTTAACTAAGATTAACCTAGCAGCCACGTGAGCATGCATTCTAGTAATGTAAAAACATAATATAGCACTCAACAAACTTCACGAAAAGTCTCAGGAAAAATAGATTATGCAGAACTGAATGTCACACTGAATGTCATAACATCTGGTATGACATCAGGATATTTTCTGCAGAATTTCCAACACAGCTTTTAGCTTCCAGTTCTGAGCTATTCTTTAAACATCCTTGTCAAGTAGGATTTATCTTCAATCTCTGAATGTCATGACATTTATTAAGACATGTCATAACCTAGTTTTACCAAAAAGTAATGCCAACCTAAAACACTAACAAACACAAAATAATTTTAAATACAAGAGAAATTTCATGCCATGATTCTTAATCAATGGAAAAGAATGAGAAGGTGTATTCCTGACCTTTTTCTTCTTTCATTCAACGACTTCCGTGTGAGTGAATTCACAAACCATTTTACAAATAAAGGTGGAGATGTAGCTAAGTGCCCTTGTATTTAGAAACATTTAATACCATCCCCAACAAAACACTTCAACAAATCCAAACCCTTTTGCCTTTGGGACTTTTTTCTCTTTAAATCCTTTTCAGAAAGCGCATGTTATTTCTATTCTACCACAAACATGTAACACATGAGTTTCCACACACGAGCAGAAAAATCTAACTTTGATAATGCAAACACAATATTATTCACTAAAAATAACCAATAAACCAACATTTTAAAGAAGAACTACGAAGTTCTAATTTCCTTTGGGATACCTAGGCACAAGGTTGCAAGACCTTGGTGAACTCAATAATAAAAACCTTTTGTTTTTCCTCTAATTAATTCATTCATACATTATTAAGAAATTAAGCTCTAGATAACAAAACCCTTAGAAACAAACTGACAAAGTGGATCACATTGAGTACAAAAGATGTGAGGGGTAATAATACATTCCCTTTGCATAACCAACTTTTGAGAAGCAAGTGTTAGAACAAGATTTGGTTATGCATTTAATCTCTAAGTTTTTATTATAATAATATATATTTTATATGTAACATTTTTTTCTTTAATGGTTTCTTTAGTGTGCTGATAAAAAATTCTAATTGATTCAGGATTATTGTCTGAAGTATCATGAAAATAAAGTTTTGGCATGCCTCAACACTATTGCATCTGATTCTCAAGAAACATCATTAGTGATGAAGAATGCTGAATGTTTTCTAGAAAAGGATCTCCAAAGTGTACTTCTCAATTAAGTTTTAGCTTTTGAAGACACAAGTAATTTCTCTAAAAGAATTTCTGCTTGTCTCCCACTATCGTTTTTCTACCATTAAGGAAATTAGCAATGAAAGATACGTTTGTACTATTCAATGATCTACTTTCTTTGCCTATATAAAAGGATTACTACTTCTTTTCAAAATGAAGATCAAGAAAATAGAATAAATACAAAGAAAAGAAAAGTTATCGTGCAAAAAAATTCAAGAGAGAAAATACTCAAGAAAAAAATCACAACACAAAGAGTTGTTGCTCATATTTGTGTTAATTATTACTCTCTAAAAATACAAGAGTTGTTTTTCATATCAACATAGTTGTATACATAAGAGTTATTTCTCATATTGGTGTGTATATATTTGTTATTAATTGTAAGTGTTCAATATGCTTTATAGAAGCATTATTGTAAACACTGTTTGATTCCTAATCTGTTGAGATTTGTTTCCTCAAGTGACTAAGGTATAGTCACTTAGATATTAAATGTGTCTTCACAAGTATACAGACTATTAGACATTTAGATTAGTGGATGAACGTCAGCTCAAAAATCATCACAAAGCCAAAACCATTCTTCTCAGCGTTAATTCGTACAATGAATATGAGAAGATCAACAAAAGAGAAACAACTAAGGATATTTTTGACTCCTTAAGAATGACACATGAAGGAAACGCTCAAGTTAAGGAAACAAAAGCCTTGGCTTTAATCTAGAAACACGAAGCCTTTAGAATGGTAGAAGATGAAACTATTGAGACCATGTTCTAAAGGTTTCAAACCTTATTAGCAAGATTGAAAGTTCTGGATAAATGTTATACAACAGCTAATCATGTTTAGAAGATCATCAGAAGTCTTCCCAAAAGATTGAGATCAATGGTTACTGCTTTAAAGCTTTCTAAGGATCTAAATAACATAAATATTGAAGAGTTATTTATATCTCTTAGAACCCATGAAATAGAGATATAAGAATATGAACCCTAAAAAAGGGGTAAATTTGTCGCTCTGAGATCTAGATAAGAAAAAACCAAATCAGAAAAGTACAAAGGTGTTAAATATGAAGAAAATAACTTAGAAGATTTTGATGATGAAGTTTCTGATGAAGAATATGGATTGTCACTTCTTTAAAGAAGATTCAAGAAACTCTGGAAAAGGAAAACAACTTTCAAAGAATAAGAAATATAGGCAATCATTTAGATTCATCTTCAAGAGGAAGATTCAAAGAGGAAGTTGTGTGCTAGGAATGCAAGGAGCCTGAATACTACATAAATGAATGTCCAAAGCTAAATAATGATAGCTCCATAAAGGAAAATTTCAATAGTTAACTTCAAGGGAAAGAAGAAAGGTCTCATGGAAACATGGGATAAATCCGAATTATCAGAATCTGATTCTGATGAATAACGTGCCAACATAGCATATATGGGTATCACATTGGAAGAAAATTCATTAGAAACTGAGTGTGACGCATAAGAGGTATTTTCTGAACTCTCTCGTGATGAATTAGAATTATGTTTATAAAAATATCTGAGTAGGTATCAGAAGCTTCAACAATTATTCAAGAACCTTCAAAAAGTTCATGAATATGAAGTTCAAGAGTATGGTAAGCTAGAAAAAGAAGTTTCTGAACAAAAGCAAAATAATTTTACTTTAGAAAAAGAAAATGCTTTTCTGAATAATTTTTTTTAATTTTCAAAGAAACCCTTTCTAAAGCTCCATCGTCATCTGAAACTGTCTTATACAGTATGATTAAAAAGTTTAGAAAATCTTGAACAACATCACAAATAGAAGCAAAATGGCTTTGATGATCTATGGTGTTAGTCATAATGGAACATGGGGAATTGGCTTTGTTTTTTATAATAATAATCAGAACTCACCTAAAGAAAACCAACCTATATCTATGTTTTCCTATCTCTACCCTCCTACGTAGACACACAAATTAAAAGTTACACATAGACCAAAGTTTAATAGAAACTCTGGGAAAACTAATTTTAAAGGACCCAAAAGATTCTGGGTACCAGAAGATAAAATAATGTATGTTGTAGATATCATATGCAACATAGTTGAAACATAAGTTATGGTACCTAGACTCTGAATGCTTATGACACATGATCGGAAGAAAGCATATGTTCCAAAACCTAGAACTTAAAGATGGTGGGTTCGTTGGTTTTGAGGAGACTAAAAAGGAAGAATAAAAGTATTTGGAACAATTGGTAATGGATCTCTTCCTTATATATCTAGTGTACTTTATGTTGATGGTCTAATGCATAACTTGTTATCCGTAATGAAATTCTAGTGCAGCAGTCCTAGATGTCACATAAGGATGTCAAGACATATGATTTGGCATTATAGAAATAGACAAGGTGGGAATAAAAGAACAATACAGGAAATAAATAAAAACACAGCAGCATTGTGATTCCAGTTCTGTTCAAACTAACCTACATCTGGGGGCTACCAAGCCAGGAAGAAGACTACACTATCAGTAGTATTATTTTATGTAAACAACCTCCAGTTTAAACGTAACAACCTTCGGCTACCTAATCACTACCCAATGAAACCTTTATCTTAGAAACCCATCTAAGATAAGATAACCTTCGCTCACTCCCTAGTTTTGCCAAAACCTACTGCAAACCCCTGCAACATACACAACCAGTTTGGAGAACATCAGTCCAAACACAAAGACAGTCAAATACTCTTTGACAAAAATACTTGAAGTTACTTCACATTTTCCTTCAAGAACATAACTCAACTCATTGATTCACAGCTTCTGAGTGAGTAAAATAATCCTCTTGCCTACAGGCTTCGAGGTACAAATCAGTGACAATCACACAATCCGGGTGGTTCACTTACATGGCTAACTGTTTACTGTGGAAAATGGTAAACAAGCGTTGGTCCTCCCTAGGTCCTAAAACTAAGGGTTACTCGCAAGATTGACCAGTTGATCTTAAGACACGTGCTAAGATTTTGTTTGTTATACTGACTCTGTCGAAATATATCTTGGCTAAGAAACAGTTTTCTAAGACCAAAGGAAGCAGTACAACGGCTCCACACAGAAGTTTCGGCCACCTGACTAACCGATAGTAGGTTCTGGACGAAACAAGACTCAACGAACTAACTGATTGGTTACTCGTGACCAACAAGTGATGTTGAAAGGTTCATGTAAAGTTATTTGAAACGAAACGAATATGAAAAGTAAAGACATTAAAGAGATAAACTTGAAAAATAAACTGATTGCATTGAAAGTAAAGATGGTGATTCACGTACATCAAAAGCTTAGTGACTCTTTCTTCCTTAAGCGCGAAATTGGGCTGAGTGTTGGTAAGCAATTTGAGAATACAAGTGAACACCCCTAAAATTTACAATGAAGTGACTTATTAATAGTACTTTACAAGATAACCGCTGAAAGCAATCAACGGATGAAATAAAACTAAACCACAACTGCTATATAAGATTTTGCCATCTATTTAGCGCCTAACAGCCACGATCTTTTGAGATAACTACCCACGATCTTCATATTTTGACTCTTTCCCGCTTGTGATTTCAAATGGGTTAACCACTCCTAGTTTCGATGCATCTCAGAAAAGAATAATATTTCTCTAAGTCCCCTAAACTACGCCTTCGACAGCATCATCTGAACTTCGACCAATTCTTTAGCTTAGCCCGTAATATGGAAAATTGACCAACAAAAATTTGTTTGTCCCTCCAGTTGATGCGGATCAATTTCGACACATTTGTCTTGTGTTTATTCCTTCTAACTTCTAATCTTGCCCTTTTCAGGTTCATTTGACACTTTGGTCAAATCGATCGATTTATTGGTTCACTTTCATGGTCGACACCTTTCTTTCTGCCATTTTCGAATTTCCTCACTCTGTCGACTATATGAGACAGTGGCATCTATGAAGCTTTATATCTTCACTCGACTCAATCGTTTCCACTACTTTAAAAAGCAGTTCACTATTATGATCTTTTCGTGACGTCAGGCAATCATGTTGATCATCATTACACTTTAGTGGCAGACATGGCCCACCACACTTCCACTTTAATCTGGCTACACATGTCCTTCGACGGACACGATTTTAAACCTAGGAAATCACCAAAACTTTTCCTTGCTTTTACCACTTCAGTCTGAGCCTATAAATAGGAATCTTGGTCATTCTTCGTCTTTCTTCTCTGCTTCTTTAGTTTTTCCTACTTCCAAGCTAAAACCCAGAAATTTCAAAACCTTGTTTTCCACCATTTTCAAGTTTTTGTTCTCCCTCAAATGGCGAATCAACATACTCAAACGGCTCCAGTAGAAACTTTCCTTATTCATCACGTTGATGGCAAGCCTTATGTTCTAGAACCCACTTTTTTTGCAAAGAAAACCAAGATCTGGAAATCCCAGGTACTTATCCCTTTTAATCTCAACAATGACCATTTGGCTTTCTTAGGTCCATTACTCATGGATGTTCCATATGAAATCTACTTTGACGATGAAGGCGCATTTTTCCCAACTAGTACTCGTAGTCACCCTCTGATCACGTCCCCGAAACCTATTTCCTTACAATTTGTTGACAAAAATTTTCGTACTGTTCCTCCTCTGAACTGCTCTAAATTCAAAGCCTGGATGGAACGGTTGGAACCCAGCAAAGGCCAACAATGGAGAGAAATGGGAATTTATGATCTGCTGGAACTTTCTCGCATCGGTCAGCCCTATTCTGGCGGCATGTTGTTGGCTGCCTTACATTTTTGGGAAGGGTTGACCAACACTTTCCGCACTAAGTGTGGTATGATGACTCCTACTCTTCTTGACCTAGCATCTCTAACGGGGATAAAGCCTGCTGGCAAGGTTTTTAATCACACTGACCACACTCCCATTTCAATAAAATTCGAAGTTGGCGAATCCAAACATCCAACATATATCAACTTTATCAACTACCATCAACAATACTCTGGCGACGTTTCTGATGAGGAACACATTGCATTTTTAACTATCTGGCTATCCCGCTTCGTCTTTTGTTCACGGTTGATGCAGATAACCAAAAATTTTGTTTATTTGGCCACTCTGCTGCATAGGGATGAAAACATTGCTCTAGGCCAATTAATTTTGGCCTCTCGATATGCTTCTCTTACCGATGTAGTCAACCAAATAAATACTTTCGATCCCACTAATCCAAAGAAGAAAAGCGTCCTGGTTCATGGTCCTTTTTGCCTCCTACAATTATGGCTAAACGCTACTTTCTCTAAAGACATAAAACCTCTTCGACAAAAGAAAGTTTCAATCTCCCATAATCGAAATGGGGTCGTCTGGCTATGTTACTTACCTTTGACTCTTGTCGACAAAACTTCTCTGAGTGATGAAGTCTTCAAAATGCTTTTAACCATTATTGACACGAGAAGATTTCAGACCCTCGATGGCTCTATTTTGAGATGGCAAAAGCGGACCAGCGTGGCTCACCAACTCTTTTCAACTGATCAAAGAAGAGAATCGACAGAGGTCCCTGGTCTATTAGAGGAGATTTTTAACTCCTCAATTTATTACTTATGCCATCACCAACGTGAGTCCATGTTTGACAGCTTACCAACCCAACCTGGTAGCTCGACAATTTGGGATCTACCAACTTGTCCCCAAGTCATTCTACACTTCTCATGAACTACTCACCGATATCTTAAGTGACCGACCTTGGGAGTTTATTAAAGAAGACATTGACATCCTCTGGGCTCACAGAGCCAAACTTACTTTTACTCCGTTTAGAGCAGCGTATTAATACACCAAGGAGCTTGAAGCTTGGTGGCATTTATATTTCGTTACTTTTGTTAATGATCCTGCCAGATGTCATACCCCAAAATTTTCCCTCCTACTTCTCAAGACATTTCATACATCCATGCTCAAGGATTCCTCAAGGGTTGATCAGACAAACCCTCTCCTAGGCAATTAACCCAAACTAGGGTTTGGTGTTTCTCAGATCAAGATGGACTTCTAACATCTCTAATGGTCATCATGCCTCCTCATATGCTTCAAAGATTCTCCATGTCAAGTTTCAAGCCTCACAAGTCAAGTTTCCTCAGACAATTGCTCAGATGGTTGAAAATCAGTTGTATTGGATAAAAAGTCAACTGTGGTCAACATACAGTCAAACTTCATGGTTTTTGGTCACCATCCTAATTTTGAAGTTGCATTCATCATTTGATCAAGGGTTGATCATGATTCATCAAGAAAACTCAAAATTTGCTCAAAAGTCAAACTTTCCAAATTAGGGTTTTTGTGAAAAGTCAACTGAACTTTGACTGAGCATAACTTCTTCATACTTTCTCAGAAATTTTTCCACCACCTCTCATTTTGAAGTAAATTCAATTCTCTACAACTTCATGTCTCACAAGAATGTTCAAAAAATGCTTCATTTGGAAGGTATGGATCAAAAGATTACAGGTCTTTTTCAAAGTCAACAAAAAGTCAACTTTTTGTTTTGAAGATTTATTGAGCATGGAAACTCCAATTGAGATGAAACCAAAGAGGTTGTTTAGAGGAAACTTAGAGATTTCTAAAAAGTCCAAGAACACTAAAAAATGTGGAAAATTAAGCAAAATACACCATTCAGAAGTTGGGCATTTTTGAACAATTGCACAAAAGGAGATATTTGTCAAAATCCAATTTTTTTCCAAATGGGCCTATAATTTTATGATCCAAACTTGATCATAATATTATTTGTGACCTATTGATGCCTTGCCATGACCACATTCTATTTTATTGATTTATTTTTGAATTTAAAACCATTTAATTCAAATTTAAATTATATAAAATATGAAAATAAGGTATATTTTCAAAAGGAGTGGATTTTTATCAAACTTGAGGTCCAAGATAGCCCATAACACTTGCGAAATTCGTGATTGCTTGCACATGGAAGAGAAAATCAAATTTTCTCCAAAATTTGATTTTATTTGAAAGGAATTTACTGCACATTCAATATCCAATCTTTTTTCACTCTCTTTGCTCTCATATTACACTCTATAAATACCAAGCAAGCTGCACAAGACAAGACACGAAACCCTAGCCCCAACAACAACCCTTATTTTGCCAAATTTTTTCTCAAAGTTGCAAAAATCGAATTTTAATTTCCAGCAGGTTTCAAGGAATTCTAAGTCCTCCATTGTGTTCCTTGATATCCCAGCAAGCAATCCCAATCCTTACTCGAAGCAAAACCATCCAGAATCGTGCCCTCTAGCTCTCACCGGTTTGCTATTTTTCTCAATTTCGATTTCGATATTCCATGCATTGCTAATCATTTTCATGTGTTTATTTGAATTCAGGATATGCATTAGAGTGTATTTGATGCATTACATGTAAGTTTCTACGTAGAAATCCAAGCATGTCATTGTTAGGGTTTTTAGAGCTGTAAGTTTCGAAACACGAGTTCCAGGCCGTTTCTGGATGAAAGGATTGCACCATCGTGCTCGCAAGGGTCGAATTAGTCGATATGGGCTTTTGTTTTGCTTTAAATGATGCGTTTTGCAGGTTTTTAAGTTAATAGGCCATCGAAGAAGATGAACGGAGCCCTAGCTCCGGCGTTGAAGGTTTGACAGCGTGCGTGGCAGTTTGGCTTGTTCCGATTCGTCCATCCCATCCAACTGGGGCCCGCGGCTGACTGTGCTTTCATTCTCAAAACTCTTGACACGTTTACACTTATATTCCATTGATTCCAGCTTCACAAACACCAAAGACACAATGGCGTAGTGGTTAAGGCGCTGGCATGTGGAGATTCCCTCAAAGGTCTCCAGTTCGATCCCTGGCAAGACCAATCCTTTTTTCTCTTTTACAAACTTAACTTATTTTTTCATATTTTCTTATTTTTTCTTTAATATTTTCCATCTAATTTATTTTATCTTCAATAATTTTTATCATGCATTTAAAAAACACCAAAAATATTCATTTTTTGCATAACCATCAGAAAAATACTTATTTAATTTTTAAAATTAAAATTATTATTTTTGCATGCATATTTAATTTAATTTCTAATTAATTGTTTAAATGACTTTTAATTGTTTTTAAATTATCAAATAATTCTAAAAATTCCCAAAAAATTATTTTATCATATTAATGTCATCATTAACACAAAAACTTTTTCTCATTCAAAAATGATTATTTTTACTAACATTTTCCTCTTATGCAATTTTCTTCCGTTTTCCGATTTTGCATTTGTTCACAGGTTATATCGTTTCAGACAATTTTTATTGCTTTTCTTTTCCAATTATGTAATTGCCTATGGGATGTAATAGTTTAATTAAGACTTTTATCTTCCGCACTTTCAATTATGTATCTTCCCCAAAGCCATGTAATAGCGTAGGATTTATCTTTCCGCATTTTAGATTTCCGCAATTTACTTTCTGCACCGTATGAACTGCTAGTAATTAGGCGTGTATGGCAAGATAAAACCGGACATAGATCACTCATAACTCCAAGATAAAATATCTGAAATCAACACACTCTTCCACACATGCACCCCTTAGGGTAATTCTCTCTCGTTGCCTTTATGAATACAAATGGTCAAGTCCCTCGAACGTAGAGGTATCCTAGCACCGTTGCCTTCAAAACAAATCATCATAGTCCCTTCGATACAAAGATTATAGACCCACGATGTCGCCTACGAATACATGATCTTGACCCTCGATTGTTGCCTACGAAAAATGATGATAGTCCCTTCGAATGTGCTAGGATAGTTCCTACAAGTTGCTTTCTATGACCATCCGATGTCCCTTCGAATGTCCCTTCTACATCCAACGAATAGGGTTACCTACCAACTAATGGTATGGATAGCACTATTCTAAAGGAACGTAAAACGACACGAAAACGGCCAATTCTGTGTAGGTAATAAAGACTTTTAGTTGCTTGCTCAATCAAATACTTTGTATGCCATGAGTTTCATTCTTTTGCATTCATGCATCAACCATGCTCCATTCCATCTTTAGTTGCATTCTAGATTAAATTTTCAACTAGCTTTTGCATAGGTGTTGTATTTGAACAATTTGAAGCATCCCATGACTTAATAATGTGTAATATGAATTTCTTTCCATCACATGTCATCTCCGGTCCCAACACTATTCAACACTTAGCACATGTATGCACAAGCACACACACGCATGCATGCACATGTCTACTCGCGCTTGCCCGAATCGAATGCATTTCTCTTGAGTGTTTTGCTTTTGAATTCTTTGAATGCATGTTTAAATGATTTTGTTTATGAAATAACATGTTTGCTACTGTAACTTGTGTATTTTAATATTACTTGACTCATTTCTCTTCATCTTTGCCTTTCCATGGCTTCTCTTAGATTGAAAACACCTTTTAGGTCAAGCATTTCAACTAGTTTTCGCACCAATGTTGTAATTGCATCCTCATGGTATTTATTTTATGATTGGGTTATTAATTCATTTTCATGATGTTGGTAATGTAATCTCTTCATCTTTACACCTTCTTTTCATGTCATAAACCTCACACACTTAGATGCACTTCACCGCACGCGTTTGTTGCATGTTTGCGCACTCTTGATAGATTTTGGCTCTTGAATATTTGTGGTTTATTTTGCATGATGTAAATGAGAATTAACATGATTAGCTACTGAATTGTATGTCTTTTTATTCTTTAATTGTCTATTAACTTCATCCAAGTCTAACGCTTCGCACAATTAGCTTTTTGCATGCTTTTAGGATTAGTTTCGAACTAGTTTGTGAATTAACTTATTTGTGGGTGTTTATAATGATGTTTGATGTTTGTTAAAGTTTTGTATAACTTGGTAAATGAATTTTGTGTCTACTGACCTCACTTCACATGACACTTTGCATGAGCATAATTCACTCAAATTTCATTACATTTTCTTCTTTCTTCTTCTTCTTTCTTTTTAGCACTTGTTAGTGCTTGGCTTGTGTGCTTTTGCCAAAGCACTTTACTTGATTATACCTCTCTTCTCACTTGGTTTCCCAACCAAGATGATTGATTCTTATAGGTTCCCCTAGGTTTTGCTCGATTAGCTTAGTCATCGAGTTTAGGCATTAAGTTAGACATCCATGTATGATAACTTTAGGTAGATTCTTCCCTTTGTTTATATCCATAACTTAGGAGCGACTTTGTATGACAACATTAGGATTTAGATGTAGGTTAGTTTCCCTTAGACATTTTACCTTTATCCTTTTGCATCCTTAAAACTAAAATCTTGTTTTTGTCAAGTGCATTAAAACACTTTAATAATCTTAAACTTTTTTCAAAGTAAAAGATACAAACCAATTAGTCTAGGATGTTTCGTCGTCCTGCCACTGATATTTCGCCATCTCATCTTCTGATGTTCCGTCATCTCATCCTCTGATGATTCGTCATCTCGTTTGCTGATGTTTCGTCATCCCGTCTCCCGATGTTTTGTCATCCCGTCTGTAGTTGATGTTTCGTCATCATGGAGGTGTTTCGTCATTGTTTGTTGTTTCGTCTGCTAATCTAAAAAACACAAACCAACCAAAACAAGTGAGCCGAACTACGGCGCTCTGACCTTCCCATTGCACGAGGGAATACGTAGGCATCCTGTCGTGGGGATAG
This sequence comes from Vicia sativa, assembly GCA_021764765.1. Classification (NCBI taxonomy): domain Eukaryota; kingdom Viridiplantae; phylum Streptophyta; class Magnoliopsida; order Fabales; family Fabaceae; genus Vicia; species Vicia sativa. The sequence goes on along the minus strand of CM038794.1, from coordinate 264,320,513 downwards.
ATCGAGCAACCTTCGTAAATATTTCCTCCTTTCCCCCGTGTTTTCTTTCTTTTATTCTTTTCTTTATTCCTATTCTTTTCTTTTTGCATGCATTATACCATATACAGATATAGTTAGACCTTTACATCCTTTAGATAGAAAGTAAGAGCGGATACTGTATCCTCCTGACGATGACAATCCCTTCCCCTCGCGTAACAGACTTCCTTACCCGATCTCTCGGTCGCAAGACCGTGATTTCTTCGTTTCAGGTTTACTCGATGTTTACCTTTCCCTCTTGGAGGGATAAAAAATGTTCGATGGCGACTTCATTGATATATAGTTATATCCTTTAATATTTCGGCCGGGTGTTTCAAGAGGAATACGTTCGAAGCTCAGTGATATGCAAGCGAGAAGAAGGTATTAGAGTTGACAAAGCTAATTCACGAGGAGCGAAACATCAACACCTACTTCAACACAAAGAGGAAGCGCCCATGGGAGACCTGAAAGCTTTAGGAACTTTTATTTATTTGTTTAAAAACTGTCTTTTGTACTTAATAGAGAGAAACTAATAAAAATTTGTTCGTGCTTGATTAACAAATTTAAATTCCTAAGGTCCTTTAAAACATTGCATTGCATTGCATAAACATCGCATATCATGGCATGACATTTCATAACAGGTACATTGAAGACTGATTTTCTTATTCTCTCGCTATTTATTTCAGTAGAAGTGACTCTTGAACAGACTGTCAAAGATCTCCAGGCCCAGAATGCTCAATTCCAGGAGATGTTCACCAACTTGGTCCAAGGCCAGAAGGATCTGAAGAAGCTCATTACCAGAAAGAAGAAGACCATCGGTATCCTCAACATGGGAAAAATCATAAGGGTCCAGCTAGGGTGGACAGCCGGTTTGAAATCTCAGACAAGAGCGGTGAAACTGAGGGAAGTGTCAAGAACAGTGAAGAAAGTTATCATGGGTCTGAAAACGAAGATGAAGACTGTGTGAGCGAGCAGTATCCTCCTGACGATGACAAGTACAAGCAGCTCGAAGACCGTCTGAATGCTGTGGAAAATCTAAAAATGTCTGGGCTGAATTTTGATGATCTGAGTCTTGTCCCTGGTGTGGTAATTCCCCGCAAGTTCAAAGTTCCTACCTTTGCCAAGTATGATGGCATATCTTGCCCAAAGCTGCACTTAAAATCCTATGTTCAGAAGATCCATCCTCATACTGAAGACAGAAAGTTGTGGATCCATTTCTTTCAAGAGAGTTTATCCGGAGGAGCACAGTTGGAGTGGTATTATCAGCTAGAGAGAATACCCACATTCATACCTGGAATGACTTAGCAGATGCTTTCTACAAGCAGTACCAGTACAATGTTGAATTAGCACCCACCCGCATGCAGCTACAAAACATGTCTATGGGTCGTGATGAGAAGTTCAAAGAATATGCTCAAAAATAGAGAGATCTAGCAGGCAGAGTTCAACCACCCTTGTCCAATAGGGAGTTGGTTGATATGTTCATGGGGACACTGACAAGCCCATTTTTTAAACATCTGATTGGAAACTCTTCGACCGGATTCACCGAGTTGATATCGAAGCCGGAATCAAGAGCGGGAAAATACAGGCGGAATCATCTTCAAATGCTGCGAAGAGATCTTTTGGTGGTAAGAAAGAAGCCAATGTCGTGTATGGTCAGAAAAGTCGTGATAAAGCTGATTGTACTCAATCTGTGGGGGCAGTTGTGATCTCCAATCCTACACCAGCGCAACCTCAACGAGACAACACGCGTATCTAAAACGCGCCACGAAGACAATTTACGAAGATCAACATGTCATTGTCGCAAGCATTGCAACACATGTTGAAAGCAGAGCTGATTACTTTGAGGGATCCTCCTCAGCACGTCAACACTTCCTCTCCAAAGTACAATCCTAATGCAAGGTATGCATACCACTCCAACAGCCCAGGGCACGACACCAACAACTGTTGGGCTCTGAAGAACAAGATTCAAGACATGATTGAAGCAAGAGAAATTGAATTCGACCCTCCTGTCGAAATTCCAAATGTGATCAACGCGCCAATGCCTGATCATGGTAAAAGTTCCAATGCTATTGACAAAGACTCCTATGTTTATGATGTGAACAAGCTGACCATTTCTCTGATGACTGTCAAGAAAGACTTGCTGCAAGCCGGTGTGTTTTCGGGATGCTCGGATGATTGTCGTTGGTGTGCATCTGAATCTGACGGATGTGCTTGGTTGAGAAGGCGTATTCAACGCATGATGGACAACCACGAAGTACTATTTCTGAAACCTTCCTCTGTGGAGAATCTGTGCGAAGAGATTTCTAAGAATCTGAAGATCGAAGATGTAAGCGAAGCCATACCAGAAGTCTGGGATAGCTTGGGGCAACCAAGTGGAAAGTTTGATTTCATGGTGAAGTATACCGCTCCTGAAAGCTACAAAATTCCTATTGAAGACGTCAAGGCAACCGGATAGGGAGACAATTTCCCAGAATACTATGCTGATGTAAACACAATAAGGATCACCTCTGTCGATCTTGCGCCTAGAGTGGCACCTCTCATCATTACTTCTCCCAGACCAGTTCCATATTCCACTAACAAATCCATAACTTGGAACTATGAAGCCGAAGTTTACTATCATGGTGTCAAGCAAGACCCGTTAATCATTAAAGGCATTTCAGTTGAAGCTACCAATCCTGACATCAGCAACATTACCGGATCAAGTAAGGTAACTCGAACCGGAAGAGTATTCTCTCCAGAGATCTCTCCTCCAAAAGACACTGCTACGCCAGTTCGCATTCCTGCTATCGAACCAATTCCCAAAGCTATAGAGAAAGAACCAGTAACTCATCCTACTCATACATGAGTGCCAAAGGAAGTTGCTAAAGATACCTCCAAGCAAAACATTGGAGGAAATTCTGAAGATCATCAAAAAGAGTGACTACAATGTTGTGGAACAGTTAGGACAAACTCCGTCCGAAATATCCATGCTAGCTCTGTTATTGTGCTCTGAGGCTCATGCTAAAGCCTTGGTAAAGTTTTTGAAGAATGCTCACATACCGCAAGATACTACTGCTGATCAATTCGAAGGTTGTATTGCTAGCTTGACCGCCAATAACGGTCTAGGCTTCTCTGATGCTGATTTAACTCTTGTCAGAAAGAAACACAACGAAGCCTTGCACGTCTCCATTGAATGCAAGGGCACTACATTGTCTCACGTGTTGGTGGATATTGGTTCTACTCTGAATGTTCTACAAAAGAGCGCTTTCGACTGACTTCATGTTGAAGGAGTGGTTTTGAAGCCCAGCGACATAGTTGTAAGAGCTTTAGATGGTTCTAAATGAACAGTGCTTGGAGAGCTCATCCTACTAGTTAAAGTCGGTTCCCAGAATTTTGACTCTACTTTTTTCGTCATGGACATTCGTCCAGCTTACTCTTGCCTGCTTGGACGCCTTTGGGTACATGGGGAAGGCGCTGTTACCTCTACCCTACATTAGAAGCTGAAGTACCCAACGAAGGGGAAGATTGTTACAGTATGCGGTGAAGAAGAGTATATGGTAAGCCATTTGCAGTCGTTCCGGTACATCGAAATGGAAGGAGAATTCGTCGAAAATCACTGTCAAGCTTTCGAAGAAGTTCCAAGAGTCAAGCTTGTTGACTCTCCTGTCACTCCTAAAGTTACTAAAGTTCCACCAAGGATGGCCTCACTGAAAGACGCCCAAGCTGCAGTTGAAGAAGGAGGTCGCACTATTTGGGGTCAGCTGCTCGATCTTCCTTTCAAATCCGACAAGATTGGTTTAGGTTTCACTACCAAAGGTCAAAAGATGATACGCCGCGAATGTGCCAGCAAACTTCCTTTCCACATCAGCAAGAATGGGGTTTATGCCATAGAAGACAACGACAGCAACTTCGACATCAGCAACTAGATTTTCCCAACTCCAGACAATGGACTCAACAATTGGATGACCGAAGACGTCATACCAATCTCCTTTAGACAGGAGTAATTGCTTTTTGTTTTCTGTTATGCTTTTCGTTTTCATTACGTCCGAACAATAAACTTAAAGCCTAATGCCTTGCTCGGGGCATCACGGCTCGTTTGTGAGGGCTATTATTTGTCATTTGCATATTTTCATTCAATAAAACCATTGGAATTTTGCATTCAAATACTTTTCTCTTTCCTTTCTTTTACTTTATTACCCCTTCAAAAAGCTATGTGTTCTTACACACACCCACGTGGTACACTGCAGATTCACTCTGAATCTCGTTGGTAACAGCATTGCTATTGCTAAATATGACTTCGATAATCCGATCTACCAAGCCGAAGATGAAGGTGAGGAAGATTGTGAAGTGCCAGGAGAACTTGTCAGACTACTACAGCAAGAAGAAAGGGTCATACAGTCGCACAAAGAGCCAGTCGAGGTTGCGAATCTGGGTACTGACGAAGAAAGAAAAGAAATAAAGATAGGAGCGGGTCTTGAGAGAAGTGTCAAGAAGAGATTAGTCCAGATGATGTGAGACTATATCTAGATTTTTGCTTGGTCCTACGAAGACATGCCAGGTTTAGACATTGACATTGTGGTACACCCGTCTACCGACGAAAGAAGGTTTTCTCCCCTGTGAAGCAGAGGGTCCGTCGTATGCGTCCTGAGATGACAGAGAAAATCAAAGCCGAAGTTATGAAACAGTTCAATGCCGGTTTCTTAGCCGTTACTTCTTATCCACAGTGGGTTATGAACATGGTCCCCGTACCTAAGAAAGATGGTAAAGTGCGGATGTGTGTGGACTACAGAGATCTGAACAGAGCGAGTTCGAAAGACAATTTCCCACTTCCTCATATTGATGTTCTGGTTGATAACACCGCTCAATACAAAAAGAATTCCTTCATGGATGGTTTCTCCGGTTAAATTCAGATCAAAATGGCTCCCGAAGACATGGAAAAGACTACTTTCGATACACAATTGGGCACATTATGTTACAAAGTCATGTCGTTCGGACTGAAGAACGCTAGCGCCACATATCAGCGTGCCATGGTGGCTTTGTTTCATTACATGATCCATCACGAGATAGAGGTCTACGTCGACGACATGATAGCCCGATCACAGACTGAAGAAGAACATCTCGATCAAGGAGTGCCAGACAAAATCCTCTTATCCTGATTGCCACCTGCCAAAGGAAGACCTCTTATCATGTACTTGACAGTATTAGAGAACTCAATAGGGTGTGTGTTGGGGAAACATGACGAGTCTGGTCGAAAAGAGTATGCAATATACTACCTTAGCAAAACGTTTACCGACTGTGAAATAAGACACTCATAGCTCGAGAAAACTTGTAGCGTTTTGGCTTGGGCTGCTCGCCGACTAAGACAGTGTATGTTGACTCACACTACCTTATTGATCTCCAAGATGGATCCGATAATATACATATTCAAGAAACCTGCTCTCTCCGGAAGAATAGCAAGATGGAAAATGATCTTGACTGAATACGACATCCAGTATACTACTCAGAAAGCGATCAAAGGAAGTGTAGTAGCCGATCATTTGGCTCATGAAGCCATAGATGACTCTCAGTCTATGCAGTTCGAGTTTCCAGATGAAGATGTTTTGCTAGTTACTGATTGCAAAGAACCAGGACCAGACGAAGGGCCTGAACCGGGATCTCGATGGACCATGATCTTTGATGGAGCCTCAAATGCACTTCGCAATGGCATTGGCGCCATCCTTACGTCTCCTATAGGCGGACACACGCCTTTCATCGCCAGACTATGTTTCGACTGCACTAACAACATGGCCGAATACGAAGCATGCATCATGGGTATCAAAGTTGCTATTGACTTAAGAATCAAATTCTTGCAAGTATATGGAGACTCAGCTTTAGTGATCAGTCAGGTTAAAGGCGAGTGGGATACGAGGCATTTGAATCTCATTCCATATCGGGAGCATGTGTTGAGTCTGATCCCTTACTTCGAAGAAATCACTTTCGATCACATTCCACGAGCAGACAATCAGTTGGCAGACGCGTTAGCTACCATGTCGTCTATGTTCAAAGTTAGATGGGACAACAAAGCTCCCCAAATCATCATCGAAAGGTTTGACGAACCAGCATACTGTTGTGAACTTCATATAGAAGAGAAACCTTGGTTCTACGAAGTGAAGAGGTATCTTGAGACTCAGGAATATCCCGCAGGAGAATCTGTCAATGACAAGAATTTCTTAAGAAGGCTTGCATCCAAATTCTTCCTCAGCAACGACATATTATACAAGCGCAATCACGACTTGTGCTTACTCCGTTGTGTAGACCAAAAAATGGAAGAACGAATTATGGAAGAATTATATGAAGGCGCATTCGGTACCCACTCCAGTGGACATACAATGGCTAAGAAAATTCTAAGAGCAGGTTATTATTGGTCCACCATGGAAGCTGATTGCTACCGCTATGTTCGGTCTTGTCACAAATACCAAATATACGCAGACAAAGTGCATGTGCCTCCGTTACCATTGAATGTTTTGACCACTCCTTGGCCTTTCGCAATGTGGGGCATTGACATGATCAGGGAGATCAAACCCACCACTTCCAATGGACATCGTTTCATCCTTGTTGCCATTGATTACTTTACCAAATGAGTAGAAGCAGCCTCGTTCGCATCTGTTACTAAGAATTTTGTGGCTCGATTCATCAAGCATAATCTTATCTATCGGTACGGCGTCCCCGAAAGGATCATCACAGACAATGGTATCAACCTCAACAACAAAATGATCACCAAACTCTACATGCAGTTCAAAATTAAACATCATAACTCTTCTCCATATCAGCCAAAAATGAACAGCGCAGGGAAGCCGCCAACAAGAATCTCAAAAAGATCATACAAAAGATGACAATGACTAACAAATATTGGCATGAGATGTTGCCATTTTCTCTCCACGGTTACCGCACCACAGTGCGATCATCTATAGGGGCAACCCCCTTTTCTCTCGTATATGGTATGGAAGCAGTCCTACCCATCGAAGTTCAGATACCCTCAACCAGAGTCTTCCAGGACGCAGAGTTAGGCGAAGACGAAACGGTCCAGACTCGCCTTGACCAGATCAACTTGATCGACGAAAAACGGCTCGCATCCATCTGCCATGGACAGATCTATCAGAAGCAAATGATTAGAGCATTCAACAAGAAGGTTAAGCACCGAGTCTACCAATTCGGTGATCTAGTAGTCAAGCGCGCCATCCTTCCACAGGTGATCCCAAGGGCAAGTGGACTCCCACCTATAAGGGACCATTTATAGTCAAAATAGTATTTTCCAGCGGAGCTATGATACTTAGCACCATGGATGGAGAAGACTTTCCACACCCTATGAACACATACATAGTCAAAAAATACTATGCATAAATGAGACCCACTAGGTCGATGGGCCTAGGCAAAAATAAGGGCATCCTGGCGAACCAAAAGGTTCGGGCAAAAGTTAAGGATATACAAAAAAAATGTACACCCGGCAAGTCGAAAACCTGCAAAGGCGGCTTGGGCAAAAAAGGGTATCCCGGTAGACTGAAAACCCGAAAGGGCGGTCTAGGATAAAATTAGGGATTTAAGCGTACGAATATGTCTCGTCCATATCACTTGCTTACAAACTACGCTACTATCAACTTCAAGATTCAAAAGGCGCGAATCAGTGCAATCACTTTCTTCTAACAGCAAGGAGATGAGATAGTCGAAAACATATCAGCAATAATATAGTTGAAACTCGACAAGATTATTTCTGCATAGCTTTTCACTATTCCGACAATTTCCTCTTACTAGGATGTTCGTCTCTTGTATACAAACTGCCTGACCATAGGCCACTTTTCAAAATTAATGCAAATTCCCTTTTTACAGTGTTAATTTTATTGTTGTTTGCATAAAGTCCAATGTTTGCTTTGAATGATTATATGCATCTGACAATAAACACCCGTTCAAAAACATATGAAAAGTGAACAAGAACAAGCGATTACTACAGGCTCTAGGAATTGAGATGACGACCAAATTCACCAATGCATCCCCACAGAGTCATAGGAAATACATCCGTAGGATCATCAATCCCCATAGAGACATTACTCTCCCTACAGAGACAAATCTTCTCCAACAAAGTACTAATCTCCTCCCAACAGTGTTCCAACACTTTCAGCTTCATCACGTTAGTCCCCGAGCAGTGATCTTATCAACTCCATCACGTTAGTCCCCGAGCAGTGATCCCGTCAACTTCATCAAGTTTCAACTTCATCACATTAGTCCCCGAGAAGTGACCCTATCAGCCTCGTCAACTCTAATGATCCTATCAACCTCATCACATTATTCCCCGAGCAGTGATCCTATCAGCTTCATCACGTCAAGTGATCTTATCAGATTCATCACCTCAAATGATCCCTATCAGCCTCATCATCTTTAATGATCCTACAAGCCTCACCAAGCTTTAATGACCCTATCAGCTTCACCATGTCATGTCAGTCTCCAAGCAGTAATAGATTATGACATCCCACATTATCCTCGGCAAGATCTACACACAAGATCCCCAGCCGAACATTTCTCAACCACTACTATTCTTCTAGGCAGCATTAATATCCAGACTCGAGATTTGGTCGGATAGTGCATTGGAGGAATCAAAAGCATCTGTTTTTCTCTCCAACCAGGGTTTCCAACAACCCCATCTCCAAGAGACCATCAGAAATCTCCAGCACAACGTTCCTATCTTCTTCAAGATGGATATGTTTTGAAATAATATAACATCTACATTCATGCATCATCCATAAAAGTCATAACATGCGCATATATCATAGTAATATTGTCATGCATCATAATCTGCATAAAACTAATCGTATCCTTTCAAGTTGAATTTCCCCCAACAGGTGAAATTCATTTTCCAAACAGAAGGTCAAAGATTAATGCCCAAAACAAGACGGGAGAACTATCTGAAAGACCACACAAATCATTTCCAGGCAATAGACTATGGATTAATACCGAAGCAAGATGGGAAAATTATCCGCACTCTGCCAAGTATTCATCTCAGAAATAGCCAAGATGAAGGTTGATTCTGACTCTCTCTTATTATCAACCGCCTCGGATGGCATCTTTAAGCCCATCTCCGCTTTCTCTCTTCTATTCAAAAGAAAAATACAGAGTATAGCGTACGACTCACTCTTCAGCATCCACTTCTCCAAATAGCATCTATAAGCCCATTCCAGCGCATCGTCAACTGACGATCCTATTCCATACAACAGCGAGTGCAAATTTTCAGGTGTACTCGAGTGTTTAATCATCTTCTACCTTCAGGTCACGAAAGGCGACCGTGCCAATCTAAACCTTTTGGTACAAGAAGATTGAACAGGGGCAACTGTTATACCCAAAATTTTCCCTCCCACTTCTCAAGACAATTCACATCTCAATTCTCAAGGATTTCACAAGGGTTGACCAGACAAACTCTCTCCTAAGCAATCAATCCAAGCTAGGGTTTTGCTATTCTCAAGTCAAGATGGACTTCCAATGCTTCAAGTGGTCATCATACCTCATCCTATGTTCCAAGGGATCACTATGTCATGTTTCAAGTCTCACAAGTCAAATTTGCTCATCCAATTGCTCAAATGGTTGAAAATCAGCTGTATTGGACAAAAAGTCAATTGTGGTCAACATACAGTCAAACTTCATAATTTTTGGTCAACATCAATATTTTGAAGTGATATTCATCATTTGATCAAGAGTTGATCATGATTCATCAAGAAAAGCCAAGATCTGATCAAAAGTCAAAGTTTCCAAATTAGGGCTTCTCTAGACAAAAGTCAACAGAACTTTGACCAAGCATAACTTTCACATACTTCATCAGAAATTTCTCCACCGAAGCTCATTTTGAATAGAATTCAATTCTCTACAACTTCATGTCTCACAAGCTTGGGCAAGAAATGCTTCATTTGGAAGATATGGATCAAGACATTATAGGTCCTTCTAGAAAAGTCAACAAAAGTCATCTTTTTGAAAAGAAGTGTCCATGAGCATGGAAACTCCAATGAAGAAGAAACCAAAAAGGATGTTTAGAAGACATCTTGAGCTTTCTAAAAAGTCCAAGAACACCCAAAAATGTTGAAAATTAAGCAAGATACAAATTGTGCAAGTTGAGCATTTTTTGAGGAGGTGCATGAAGGAAAATACCTAGCAAAAGCCAAAAAAGTTCAAATGGGCCTAAGATTTTATGATTTAAACTTGATCATAAGGTTATCCATGACTACTATGCGTCATGCCACGCCTCTCACTCTTTTATTTATGTATCTTTTGAATTTAATAGCTTAAATTCAAATTTAATTAAATAAAATGCAAAAATAAAAGATAAGGCAAGTTGGGCTAGATATTTGCATGGCTTGGGGTCCAAGATAACTCATTACAAGCTGTCAATTTCGTGCAAGAAGATTGAGGAAGAGATTGATCAAAATTGGAAAGTTTTTGTGCAAATTTTCAAATCAAATATTCTCCATTTAAGGAGAATATTTTCTCTTAATGCCTTGACCTAATTCCACTCTCCTATATATACCTAGCACTCTTACAAGACAAGAGGACTCTTTGGATAGCTCTTACACGGATTTCCAGCCTATCACAAACCCTAGAATTTTCTCAAAAATTCTCAAAGTTGGCAAACTCGTGTTCTACTTTCCAGCCACTTTCAGTCACTTTTAAGCATTCCATTGTGATCCTGAGGTAAGTCTGAGTAAGTATGCATCATTATACATGATCATAACACGTTGAAACATGCCATATGAACTGCTCTGATTTGCATTTTTCTTTGAATTCGTGTTTTACATTTGAGCGTGTTTTGCTTGCAACTAATGTTTCTAATATGTTTATAGCATGATATAGAACAGGTCTGGGCAGTCGTTTGAAGTTTTCCATGGCTTAATCGCTAGTTGCCATTGTTAGGGCATGAACTGGAAGAGCTTCGTATCTGTAGTTCTAGGCTGATTCAGAACGATTTAACACCACCAATTGATTTGTAGCCCTTGAATTAGTGGGATAGGGTACCCTTATTGCATTCATATTGCTTATTTTGCAGGTTGATGATTGAACACGATCGGAGAAGATGACCGGAGCTTTGCTCCGGTGCTTCTGACATAGAAGCCAATAACTCTTATTTATGGGTCCAGAAGGATAAATGGATGTATCACCGCCCCATCGGTTCACCTTGTGTAACACCCCATTTCTACCCAATGTTTATATAATAATCAGAGTGCCAAAGTTTCAACAATATAAGGCGTTACATTCATAATTCAAAATTGTCATCGTAAAAAAAAGCATATCATAATGGATACATAGCACATATTAATTTCAAAAATTTATAATAATTATTTATTCTTCAACAATACTTTATATTTATTTAAAAACTATGCAGCGGATTTATAATATTTCAAAACCTCAACGGAATATAACATCTTTTAAACAACTTCATTCAAGGAAACAATCTCAAAGTATTAACATCAACAATGCAACGGAAAGTAATATAAAATCAAATAATGCATTTATTCCCCCCGAGTACTACGTATCAGAGCGACGATGCCATAAGCAACTAAATTCCTTACTCCTCGTTACCTGCACATTACCAATATAAAGGTAACAGCCACAAAGTAGAAAGGGTGAGATATCTACCAATATAAACATGTGTATGATAAATAATATATTAGGATTAAATCATACATAATTGCCACGCCACAAATAACACGTCACAATTAAATTCCCAATCAACAACAACACAACACACTTTATTCGTTAGCAACAACATGTAATTACTTCGCAATTAACAACGACATGACTTCCAATGAGACTCAACAATGCACGTGTATGTGGTAGCGGTGGAGTAAACTCCTTCACTAAATTGCCGATTATCGAGGCATAAGGCATAAGCCTTCTTCACAAATCCATGTCTGGTCTTCACAAATGCAAAAATGAAATGCGATGCTACAACATGCAAATAACAACATAAATTCACTTCACAAGGCATACGCCTATCTCACTATTATTACCAATAATCAGAGGTAATTATCGTCACTGAAAACACCCTGCAACTTCACATAATTCAACATACAACAACATATTCATCTCTAATTATTCGCAAACACAATCAACAACACAATACCTTCACACAAATTCAACAAAACAAATAATCATAATCATCTACTAAAATATACAAATCATTCCGACCATTTTTAACTAATTCCGGACAACTATTTGTATCGCTTAATTTACTAAACCGGTTAATTCGGTACTACTTTAAATCCTATTGTTACTATTAATTATTATGAATCTGTTAACTTACTATCAACCATGCTTCCAATATTAATTAATTATCATGCTGCCAATTTAACTGCACACATTATTATTACTACTCAGAATTACATTTCCATTCTCTATTACTAATTAACATTCTGCCATTATCTAACATTATTGTTGTTACTATTTTTTTATTATTTGACCCTGCTACAGTACCATTCTGTTAATCACACCCACTGCTATTTCCATTGGAATATTGTTGTCCAAATGCTATCTACTCATCCTATTACTATTCACTATTATTTCTATTATCCTACACATAAATATATAGCAGGTACCTAAAACAAGTATGCTACACCTGTGACATTTCTGCGATTACTACTTGCTGCCTGATGCACAACGAAAACAAACCCACACAGGTGAGGCGCCCACCTCACAAACTGAGGCCCCTACCTTCCACAAGGGAGGCGCCCGCCTCCACTCTTAAGCCCTTGGAGGGCACCCGCCTCACCCTCTGAGGACCCCGCCTCCAAACTTCAAGACCTCAATCTCATATGCTTGTCTTCTCCTCCGATCGATAACTGTGTTTCACTAATTTCCAACCATTCTTACCCTTCGATTAACACCAGCAATATTACTATATACAATTTAATCATTTAATTCACATACGGTCTACACAAACACAGATAATTTCGTATAAATTCATTCCCACATACGATTTATCATAATCCCGTTTAGAAAGTTAGAATCCCACCCCTTACCTTAGATTTGACGGTGGTTATAACTTCGATCGAATTCCTATTTTCCGGTTCCGATTGTGCACTTCCGGTATCCTCTCCTAGCCCTTGTGCCTCCTCCTTCTTCAATTTGTTTGCTTTTTCTCACGTACAAACCCTATTCCTATTATTTCCTTCCTTTAAATACTCCTTAATATACTCCTTAATATTATTCTCTATTAATAATTAATTAATTAATTATTCTACTCCTTTAATAATTTAAATATTATTCTATCATATATTCTATTTAGCCAATTAAATAATACTTCTCATTCTATTTCTCACATTATAAGAAAACTCACTAAATACTTTAATTAATTAATTTCTACTTATAATATAATTCTCCAACTAAATTGATTATTCACTTAATCCTCTTAAACCGACTTATAAATCCGTTAACATCCCTTATAATTATTCCGATAGTTTCTTCTTCGACTAAATTCCAACAATTAATTCCTTAATACTTCATTTAAATAATTAAGTGATTTTCCGGGTGTTACACCTTGCGCGCACTATGTCATTCTCTCTATCAGGTCGTGGGTTCAAACCCCACCTTTTGTCTTTTCTATTCACTATTTGTTTTGCAGGTTTCCAGATCTCCAGAAGGAACGCCTCCAAAAGCTCCAACTTCTAGGCATCCCCAGCACCAGAAACTCCAGCTTCTGGGCCTCCCCAGCACCAGAAGCTCCAGCTTCTGAGTCTCTGAGAGCCAGAATCCTCTAGAAGCTCCAGCTTTTGGATGGCCCCAGATGAGAAGTCCCCAGAAGCTCCAGCTTCTGCACGCCCCAGATCCAGAGTATCAAGAAGCTCCAGCTTCTGGACTCGTTCAAGCACCAGAATCCCCAGAAGCTCCAGCTTCTGGGATAGCTTCTTCTAGAAGCATGTTTTTTTGGGTTTCTCTCATATTTTCATTTATTTTCTGCTTTAATTTTTTCTTAAAAAATAATTAATTAATTTAATTAGTAATTAGGGTAATTAGAAAACTTCACAAAATATTTTCTTTTAACTAATTAATTAATTTAGGGTCACTAATATTTTTTTTAAATTAATTAAACTCAACTAGAACTAGGTTGTTTTTCACATAAACTCTAATTTTCAAAAATACCAAAAATATTAGGACTAGTTTTCTCTTCTGCTATTTAGTTTTCTTGCATTTTAAATTCTAGAAATGATGTATAGGTCGCAAGTTTTTATCATGTAATAGCGTGGGATTTTACTTTCCGCACTTCACTTTCCACACCTCTTATTATGTATCTGCCCCAAAGCCATGTAATAGCGCAGGACTTTACTTTCCGCAATTTACTTTCTGCACCTATTAAACTGCTAGTAATTAGGCGTGTATGGCAAGATAAAACCAACGTAGATCACTAATCACAAGATAAATATCTGAAAATAATACACTCTTCTCACACATGCACCCCCTAGGGTATTCTCTCTCGTTGCCTTATAAATGGTCAAGTCCCTCGAACGTGGGGATATCTTAGCACAGTTGCCTAGAAATATCATCATAGTCCCTTTGACTTAAAAGATCATAGTCCCTCGATGTTTCCTAAACGAATACATGATCTAGTCCGTCGGTTGTTGCCTACGAAAAGTGATGATCATCCCTACGAATGTGCTAGGATATCGCTACAAGTTGCCTTCTATGACCATCTGATGTCCCTTCGAATGTCCCTTTACATCCAACTATCATACCCCAATTTTTGACCTACTATACCACCTTATATTTGCATCATTGCACCATTAACAGTTCAGAACAGAATTAATCGGGTGTAGCTTTCACAGGTCAAAATTAGGGTTTCATCAAATTTTCATCTGATTCAAGAGGCAAGCAATTAGGGTTTGAGTCTTACTCACTTCATTTGATCTATCTTGATTAAATCATCAACCTCTGATCTTCAGATATCAAAATTTTTCTCATGATCTATCAAGGATCGACCAATTAGGGTTTTTGTCGAGGATGAGTAATCTCTGATTTTCTGATCAATGAATGACTTTTTTGATTAGAGATTGATCTTCATATCTTAAATACAACATGTTGACCTAATTTCTGGATTCAAAACATCACAGAAGTTCACAGGATTCATCAGTCAATTTCTGAAACATCTGATGAAATTTCATCTGCACTGAAAAGTCAAACTTTGACTTTTGGTCAACTTTTTTCAAGACAAAACTTTTTCAATCATCAAAATACTTCAAATGATCCTTCATGATCATAAAAAATCAAGAAATTTGGAAAAGTCAACAAAAAGTCAAAATTTTCAACACTTAGAAAATTTTTGAAGTGTTAAAATTTCATACTTTTTCCAAACTTCATGGCATTTTTTCACATAGTTCCACTTTAAATTGGAAAAAAATCAAAACATGAAAGTTGTAGCCCTTGAAACAAGCTTTCCAAAATGTCCAAGAACTCTCAAATCCATGGAGTCTAGCTATACTTTTGATTTTGAAACATAGAGCTCCAAAATCCATAATTTTCAAGTACAAACTTTCAAATTTATAGGTCATTTTGCATTTTCTTCTTCTAGAACACATGCCACCTTGCAAAGATAAGCTAGGACTGATAAAAATCAGTTGGATGTAATTATGATGGATAGGATCAGAGTTGAGATTTAACCATGGTTAAAAGGAAGCTTCCTTTTGCATTTAATGCAAAAATGACTTCCTTGCTCTCTAAGGCAAGTTGTAAATACCAAAGCCAAACTTTCTCACTTATCTTTCAGAATTTGTGACCTATAAATAGAGGTCTTGTTAGCAATTTCAAACCACACCAAAGCCATGCAAGAACATGCTTTCTCTTTTCTTTCTTAAATTCAAGAAACATAGTGTTATTTGAGAAAACTTGCATTTTTGAAAACTTGTGAAAAACCTTGAGTAAATTGGTGTCTAACATGTTTTAATATCAATATGAAACTTGTTTGAAACATAAAATCAACACAAGCCAAGCTGAAAATCAGATTTTATACTCCATGTTCATAAACTTGTCAAAACTGCCATAACTATTGAAATTGGACATTGGCTCGAGCAACTTGAGTTTTGATCATCCAAACATCATCAACATACATCATAGAGATGATGCAGACCATTAACATCAGCCTGTAACACCTTTAACCACGATTTCCAGTTTCACCTTGAGTTGTATGCAGGTTGACTTGGTCAGAGCTATCCAAGCAAATTCAGAGCAAGCAGACCATTCATACATGATCCTTGAAGGCCGATGGTGCTCTAAGAATCATTAAAACTCAACTGGAAACACTCTAAAGCAGAATTCGATCTCAGCTTGAACAGGTAAGAACACCAACTTCGAACTCTGTGATTTCTTGATTCAAATCAAAAAAACTCTTGGCCGTTTTGTTTATGCACTATCCACGATCAATAATCCTCAATCAATTGATAAAATCATCCACCATACACGATTTCAATTAGATTTTTCAGTTTTAGGGTTCTTCGTGTTCTTCAGAAATTCAATCATGTTTGACTTAAAATAAATGAAATTAAAGAACACCATCATGTTCCTGGGCTTGAAACGAGCAAGTTTCATGTTTACATCTTTTGATTTCATCAAGAAACGAAGATTTGAGGATTGATTGAAGGATTGGAGATGAAGAACAAAGGCTGCGCGTTTTTGAATTCAAATATCGATTTAACATATAATTTCATTATTTGATCACAATACGGATGTATTCCGCTTGATTTGCCACTCACTCTTAAGTCACTTATACCATGCCTTGCCTTGAGGTCCGGGTTCGAGCCTTGGGACCTTTTTAAACTTTTAATTTTCATTCATAATTTTTACAAACTTTGACTTTTTCAAAACCCAATCAAAACTCCTCATTTTGAGGTGATTTTTTGTACACTTGTCAATTAATGTATCTATTTTAAGATAGTATCAAAAATTTTCAGAAAAACTTTCATCCGATTATATTTTGATCGAGCCGAAAACGATACTTTTGAGTACTTTTCAAAACACCTTTAAAGGTGATTTTTTCAAACTTTCGAAGCCCGATTCTTTTCAAAACTTTTCATAAGTATATTTCATCTTTCAAAAACACTTTCCAAAACATTCTTCAAAACTTTTCATCAAACTTACATCTTTTTCCATGATCGATCCGATTAAACGATAAAACCGAATTCGTTTTCTTTCAAATTTTTAACCGATCATGGGCCTCCCTTACGGTGTAAGTCCCAACATTCTTTATGTACATACATATTTTTCTTGTACATATCAAATTCTTTTCATATACATACAAATTTTTACTTGTACACAATACAGATACTTCTGTAAATACTCAAATACAGACAAACTCCGATCGTTTGTTTCCGTTTCGATTGTATATACACTGAATACCATTGGTATTAAAAGGAGAATTATTACCTGTGAACTGCTTTTAAACCAATGGGCCTCCCTTATGGTGTAAGTCCCAACCATCCTATGTACATCCATATCTCCTTGTACATAAATACTCGTTCGTGTACATATTTACTTCCTTGTACACATTCAAACTTGTAAATAATCAAGTTACGCTCGTTTTAAACGTTCGTTTCACAGACACTTGTTTATATTTCCTTCATAAACTCTTGTGAATACATATCACACACACACTTGTTTATATAACTGACTGATTATAACATAACAACTAGTCTAACCAATAGGCTCCCCACAGTTATAGCCTCCTTCTTGGGCTTTGTACAAGGTAACTCATTTCATCTGAGTTCAGCCTCCTCTTAGGCTTCATATAAGAAAACTCATTCATCTGAGTTTAGCCTCCACTTAGGCTTCATATAAGACAACACTCCCCTGCTGAGTCAGCCTCCTCTTGGGCTTCGTTCAAAAGAACTCCTCGTTGAGTTTAGCCTTCTCTTGGGCATCATACAAAGAAAGAGACCAGGAAATCTCTTAACAGCCTCCTATTGGGCTTCCAATACAAAGAATCACCCGCGTTAGGATAGAACCCAAAGAGTATAATTTCCCGGTGAAGTTGCTCTTGATTCCAAAAGGATGGTTTCCCGGTGAAATCCCTTTTAAAGCCAAAACCAGCCATACCCTATAGCTTCCTCTTGAGCTTCATACAAGGACCCTCGATGACCCTCGGAATGCCTCCTCTTGGGCTTACAATACAAGGACTCATGGGCTTCTTAAAAGATTCCCCCTAATCCAATCAATTTCTCCTTGAGATTTAGACGTTTATCATCTCTATGGAAGAAGTATCTCATCTATCACATCACATACAATCAAAAACTTTTCAAACTCTTTTCAAACAAAAACATCTCTTAATCGTAAGTGGTAACGCTTGTACACTCAAGAAAAACACCCAATACTTACAATTAAAAGATTCAATCATCTTTTTCAAACATCTTTCTTAAACATGTAAGTGGTAACGCTTGTACACTCAAGCAAAACACCTATAACTTACGATGAAAGATTCAATCAATCAATCTTTTCAAAATGTATGTGATGAAATAGATTAGATACATTTTTCATTAAGATGACATTTGTCTGTCTTCTTAATAACATCCCGTTGCTTCCACTAGCATAAGTGGGAACTACGATTGCTCTGACTTTCTCAACATCCTTTTGAGAATACGTAGGCATAAGGTCTCATCCTTGGCGAGCAAATTTCTTTCTCCCTCAGACCAAACAAACCATAGATCCATTTAGATCCGAGCTACAGATGCTCTGATTCCCACTAAGGGATATATATGCAGAAGATCCAACGATCTTTGCGAGCACAATAATAACAAACACTAGGATCCCACATAATCTATCCTTCTTAAAATCCCAAAGGAGAAACTTTCCCAATCATAGAAATAGCAATTAAAATACACAAACATATCAAACATATTCATAAATAAAGCTATAGATAACTATATATATTTAGGGTGCTCCATCTATTCCCTTTATATAACAAACCCCCTTACCCGGAATCTCCCCAATGCGTTGCGTCTAGTTTGCGCTAGTCGTTACGCATATCATATCAATTGAGGGTATTAATAGCTTTCCCCTTTTCATAATCATTAAATCATCTTTTCTTGTGTTGAAAATAATAAAGCTTGATGCTCGCGGCATCTTTATAAATAAATCAAAAGAGTAAATCGTTTCGAGGCAGAGAATCTGAATTCATATTCAATTCCCTAGCATGTCACTTTTTAACGCGAACAGGAAAAATGGCGACTCTGCTGGGGAGTACGTTGAACTTTGATTTTAAAAAAAATGTGACTCTGCTCAAGAGCACCAAGCTTTTTTGTTTTCAAAAAGAAAAAAGGGGTTAAGCTTTCATATGTGCATATGTTTGCTTTTCTTTATTGTGTGTTTCGCGATTTCATCGATGGAAAGAAATCCTGGATTTAAGAAACATTTTAAGATCTAGGTGGGGGTATAGTCCTATTAACTTGTGAGAAGTCTCGATACTTACGAGTTAATTTGAGATCCCTCTCTCGTGGAGGTTGTCTTGGGAGTATTTGTGTTTAGCAGTATTTGCGAAGACATTTGGCTTTCAAGGGAACTTATTTGGTGGCATAGAACACATAACCCATCCCGGCCATTTAGGATGTAGTGCGAAATTATTCGTAAGCCTAGAATAGTGTCATGCGACTACGATCGGCGAGTTTTCTTGAAAAATAATATTGGACTTGAGTATTCAACAAATCGATAATATTTCAAAGAAGCGTTGAGCTGTGCTCGATAGAACCGTTTCACGGATGAATAAGCCCTTAGAACTTACCCGTTGATTCTTATCGTTGGCCTCATGCTCGTGACTTCGAACGCTTGACCGTGTGTATAACTACTAACCATGTTTGTAGCATTCATGCATTCATTCAAAAAACTTCATTTTTCTCTTCCCATTTCCAAAGAATTTAGAGATTTTTCTTTATAAATATTTTAGGTTAGAGTGATGGACGTCAGAGGAAGATTCACCAAGAGATACAGTTTTAGAATTCCTGATGTTGGAAAGTTGAAAGAGTTAGCATCCTTGGTAGAAGATCCCTCGGATTTCAGAAAACGCTATGGAACTCTTTTAACTATTCTGAACACTAACGTTGATGAAGGACTTCTCAAAACTTTCGTTCAATTTTACGATCCAGTCTATCGCTGTTTCACTTTCCATGACTATCAGTTGATGCCTACTTTGGAAGAGTACACACACATGCTAGGTATCTCAGTATCAGACAAAGTGCCTTTCAATGGTTTGGAAGCCATTCCTAAGTCACCAGTCATTGCAACAATGACTCACTTAAAGAAATCTGAGATAGACAAAAACCTCACTACCAAAGGAAAACTCTTAGGACTAACTTCAAAGTTTCTAATGGAGAAGGCTCTTAAATTCTCTGAAGTCGGTAGTATGGTAGCCTTTGAAGCTATTTTAGCTTTACTCATCTATGGATTGGTGTTGTTTCCCAACGTCCCAAGTTTCGTTGATATCAACGCCATAAGGATTTTTCTGATTGGAAATCCCGTTCCCACTTTGCTTGGTGACACGTATTTCTCCATTCATCATCAAAATCGTCAAGGAGATGGAACTATCGTGTGTTGTGTACCTCTGTTTTTCAAATGGATTGTCTCACACTTGCCCAAATCTTTTATCTTCCGTGAAAACAAAGACGATTGGCATTGGTCTCGAAGACTCATGTCTCTTACAAACGACGATATCCATTGGTATACCTTGGCAGAAAATGAGATGGAAATCATTGAGAGCTGTGGAGAATTTGCCAACGTACCTCTCATTGGTACAAAGGAGGAATCAACTACAACCCATTCTGGCGGGGCGTCAACTCGGATCATGAAACTCTAGTAAACCTCTTGGTTTCGGTGAAACTACTTCTATCATGAAGGGAGGATTCCCAAGGTTTGAAAGCCAGAATGATCAGAGCTTGGCATCACATCCGAAGGAAGGAAAAAGGGAAAGCAAAGAATTGTGTAGCCATGGAAATCTACACTTCTTGGGTAAAGAAAAGAGCGAAGGAATTTCGAATGCCTTATGCTTATGAGGAACCCATGTTCTCAACTGCTTCCAAATCAAAAATTTTTCCCGTCGAGACTATGGGAGAATACCAAGAAGCTTTGGCCAAGATGAGGCTTGAGAAGGAAGCTTTGGAAAACAAGTTCCTTAAGACTGATCTCGAGAACGAGAAGCTTAAGAAGCAGGTCAAAGATCATGAAAAGACGCTTTACTTCCAGGATGAATGGCTCATGGAGAAAGATGAGAAGATTCGTCAGAAAGATAACGCAGTTGTCATACCCCAAAATTTGCCCTCCATCTACTCAAGAGATTTCATACATCCATACTCAAGGATTCCTCAAGAGTTGATCAGACAAACTCTCTCCTAGACAATCAACCCAAATTAGGGTTTGGTATCTCTCAAGTCAAGATGGACTTCCAACATCTCCAATGGTCTTCATGCCTCCTCATATGCTCCAAATATTCTCCATGTCAAGTTTCAAGCTTCACAGATCAAGTTTCCTCGAACAATTGCTCGGATGGTTGAAAATCGGTTGTATTGGACAAAAAGTCAACGTGGTCAACATCAGTCAAACTTCATAATTTTTGGTCAACATCCTCATTTTGAAGTTACATTCATCATTTGATCAAGGGTTGATCATGATTCATCAAGAAAACTCAAGATTTGCTCAAAGTCAAACTTTCTAAATTAGGGTTTCTAGGTGAAAAGTCAACTGAACTTTGACTGATCATAACTTTCTCATACTTTCTCAGAAATTTTTCCACCACCTCTTGTTTTGAAGGAAATTTAATTCTCTACAACTTCATGTCTCACAAGAATGTCCAAAAAATGCTTCAATTGAGAGTTATGGCTCAAAACATTACAGGTCATTTTCAAAGTCAATAAAAAGTCAACTTTTTGTTTTGAAGATATATTGAGCATGGAAACTCCAATTGAGATGAGACCAAAACGGTTGGTTAGAGGACTCTTAGAGCTTTCCAAAAAGTCCAAGAACACTCAAAAATATGGAAAATTGAGCAAGCTACACTATTCACAAGTTGGGCAATTTTAAAGGAATGCACAAAGAGAGATACTTCTAAAAATCAATTTTTTTTGCAAATGGGCTTGCTTTTTCTTCACCCAAACTTATTCCTCATACAATTAGGAATATCCAAGCCTAATGCCATGAATTTTTGATTTATTTTTCTATTTAATTTGGAATTTATTCATCTAAATACAAATTAAATTTTAAAATAAATTATAAAATCAAAATTAATTGCAAAGATTGATTTTATTCCTTCCTTGGGACTCAAGTAACTTACAAATGCCAGCAATTTTCGAAAATTGATCAATATGGCAAGATTGGATTGAGAATTAATCAAATTTTGAAAATTTGATTTTATACAAAAATCAAATTTGATTTTCATTGAATGGTGATTGATTCTTGCCAATAATGATCCCAAATCCATCCAGTACTTATACCTGATGCATACCACATGAAAGAGAACGAAAAAAATTGCCTTAGAAACCCTATTCCAAGTTCAAGAAAATCGTGACAAACAAGTAAGCAGCGGACCTAGTTCCGGCCCTCCTCAACCGATGTGGGTGTCCATTGCATTCCTTGAGGTCTTTAGAGTCGATCGGACTCTTATATCACTCAAAAGCATCAAGAATCGAGCAAATCAATTCGGTTTGTCATCCTTTTTCAAAATCGATTTTTTATTTCCATGCATTATTAACTCGTTTCATTGTTGTTTTTATGATCAGTGATAAGTTTGCAAGCGTTAGGTTGTTTGATTGTATTTCCATAGCCTGGAGCTCAATATGCCATAGCTAGGGTTTGTAACCACGATTTAGGGTTTTGCTTAAATGGAAAAATTGGACAATAGGACCTATACCATCGTGTTCGGGACGATCTCAGGAATCGAACCATGCCTTTAGAACTTATTTATTTCACGTGTCTTGGATTTTGATTGTAGCCGGACTTAGCGTCGAGCCATGGCCGGCGCTGAAGTCAAATATTTAAAGCGAAGAAGCAAGTCTCCCGTGATGAGGCAAGTCGAGGAGCGGCGTGTGAAAGCCCACTCGCCGTTCTCAAACACGGATGCACACATGCGCGGTTAAGGCATTCCTTTGTTTCGGATACTCTCCCATGTCCTGAGTTCGAGTCCTTCTTGCACCGGTTTTGTTTTGTTTTCATAAACTTTCAACTTTTCAATATTTTTCTATTTTCTTTTTATTTTCAATATTTCCATACATTTTAATTTCTTTTCATAATTTTATTTCTGCATTAAAAAATTATCAAAAATATTTATTCTTTTTACATTTGTTTTCTAAAAATCTTTATTTAATTTAATAAATTTAAAAACATATTTTTGCATGCATATTCATTTTTATTTGTAATTTTGCATTTAAATCATTGTAAATTCATTTTAAATTATTAAATTGCATCCAAAAAATCCCAAAAATTTATTTTAGCATGTTTACATTATTTCCAGCATGTCATATTTTTTCCAATTTAAAATTTGCATTTTTTCTAACATTTTCTCTTATCTCGATTTCATCATATTTTCAGATTTCTCGTTCGTTTCACAGGTTCTTCCAATTCGGACGTTTCTTTACTATTTTCATTTTATTTTCCAATAATGTAACTGTATATGGGATGTAATAGTTTAAAATTAGGTCTTTATTTTCCGCATTTTAAATTATGTATCAAAAGCCTTGTAATAGCGTAGGACATTTACCTTTCCATCTTTACTTTCCATAATTTACTTTCGCACCCTATCAATTGCTAGTAACTAGGCGTGTATGGCAAGATAATAATGAATATAGCCCACTAACTTCAAGATAACATATTAAAATCAACACACTTTTTCACATACCTTAGGGTAATTCTCTCGTTGCCTTCACGATTACAAATGGTCATGTCCTCGAGCGTAGGAATTCTAGCACCGTTGCCTTCAAATAAATCATCATAGTCCCTTCGATATAAAGATCATAGGACCCACGATGTCGCCTCCGAATACATGATCTTGACCCTCGATTGTCGCCTACTGAAGCAACTCGATTTTCAAAAAAAATCATTTAGATGAATTTTCAAAAACAATGAAATCGCCACCTAATTTTATTTGTTCTAAAAAAGAACGGGGAAATATAGATAAAACCCACAAAAATCGGATAAGGCGGTCTACAAGACCAAAAGGATGGATTCGAAATCGGTTACGCAAGAGGAAGGTATTAGCACCTCTTACGTCCATCGTACTCGATGGGACCCATTTAGTTCAAAATGTGTTTGTGTGTGTAATCGCTAATTTCTAAGTTATGAAAAGAAAAGGGGTTTGTTTATTATTATTTTGAGTTTGACACGGTTTCGAAACCGCGTGCCTACGTATTCCCTCGTGCAATGGGAAAGTCAAAACTCCGTAGTTCTTGTTGAAAATGTCTTGGATTGGTTGTATTGATTTTAGGAGAAAATGTTTTTGATGACCGCGTATGAGCGGAAAAGGAATTTGAATGAGTTGAATTGATTTTAGTTGTGGATGACAAGTACCAAAACGTCGGGATATCCTCTAACGATTCGATACTCGAGATTGGCGATTGAGGTCAACCGATCTTCTCTCATCCAAAATCTTTATTATGAAAAGGGTGAGGTGAAACAAAGTTCACTTTTATTAAGTATTATGGAATAAAGTATTTAAGTCATTGGGTTACCCTCTAATGGCCCAAATACTTTACGTTTTAATTAAATCGTTGGGCGAACCTCTAACAATTTAATTAAATACCATAACACTACGTTTTTTGTTTTTTTGTAGAAAAATTGATTTAAAGAAAACAAATTCAATTAATTAATTTAATATGAAAGTGTTTTAAGTGTCCAAGTGTATGGAATAAAGTATTCGAGTCATTGGGTTTCCCTCTAATGGCCCAAATACTTTACATTTTAATTAAATCGTTGGGCAAACCTCTAACAATTTAATTAAGCACCATAAGACTATGTTTTTTTTTGACTTGAAAGGGTGTTGAAAATTGCGGCGTTGGACGTAGAGAAATGATATTTCGGGTTATGATTAACCAAGTATATGGACTTGATTAACCTCGTGAGGATAGGTGCTCTTATCCCCAACCATGAGACCCTGGTGCATGGTGATTGGCATATGGACCAATTATTTTTCGGGTTATGATTAATCAAGGCAACGAGGGCCCTAATTAACCTCGTGAGGATGGCCATGCCCATCCCCAACCATGAGACCCTTAGAGAATTTGGTGTGGGTAACCAAAAATAAGAGAGAGCGGAGGCGTTGTTGATTTTATATTAATGTGAGAGCGGAGTGTAAAATCGCGTAATAAACAAAACAAGCGGATAATGTAATAGCGGATAATAAAAGAAAATAAATTAACACACAATACAAATCGGAATTTAAATAATTATTAGTATAGATATTTTTTTACTTGATAAAAAATCAACTAACAATTTAATTGATAATTCAACAAATAAAAAACTACCATATGCCAAATATTATTTAATACATCATTATATGTAAAAAAAACATGCATAATATTGAATTTAAAAAGAAAGTTTAGGAATGGGCCTGATTGAAGCTTTAAATCTGGGGGTGCAAGCAGCAAACTGAGCCCAAGCCCAAAACCAAGCTGCTAGATCTTGTGTGGCAGCTCCCATGAGGCATGCTGTAGTCCTCCATTCTGGATCGTCGGATCTGGACTCTGGCAGATCTGATGGCTAAAGCAGGAGGGAGCAAAATGGATACCATAGACATATATACACCAGATTTTGAATGAACCAAACAGGTGGTGACAAGTGTCACCACCTGAACTAAACACCAAGACCAAACAATCCTACAACTAATGCTATGCTAAACTCATTTTTATTATGATTTCAAATTAATATGACTAAATCTAATTAATTTTTACATTAATGTTAAACTTAAATTATAAAAGTAAAATAAATAAAAAAACATTAAAAAGAACTAATATATTTTGTTTGACCGAAACAGTTTATACAATAATAATAAAAAAAAAGATAATCAGGTTTAATGAAATAAAACAGAAATTATTTTTTAGAGTAAATTATTTTTTACTGAAGCTATTTATATCAAACAAACTTAAACATATAAAAATTAAAACTAAACTCAAAACTTAAATATAAAACACAACTAAAAGAGGAATGGAAATAAGTTGCTTTCTCTCAAAAAGACACGATATATCTCAGTTTCATCTTCCCCACTCAAGAACCTAGCACGCTCTCTCGATCTATCGCTTTCTCTGGTTCGCGATCCTTACCACGATTTCGCTCAGAAATCGAGTCTCTCACTCTGTTCGCTCATCGTCTCACGATCTCGTCGCTCCGATTCTCGTTCTCTCACTGTTACCGCTCCGGTTCGCTTCGCCGTCGGACTCAACGTCACTAGCGATCTCACCGCGATCTCTCATCTCTCTCGTCCGATTCGCTCTGTTTACATCATTTGCATGTTGTTTTTTTTTGTGTAACCGTTCGGTTTTGCGTTCTGATTTCGACATGGCAAAGGAAGGAAAACCTAGCTCTAAACAATGATGATGACAATATCGATGTTGAAAATGCAAAAAAAACGGAGACAAGGAAGGGAGAAGGATGGCGACACGTTAGGTCCGCAACCTCCTCTCTTCTCAGCTAAACCGGTAATACCTTTCCGCTCTCTTCTTTCTCGTGGCTATTTTCGGCTTTTTTCTGAAGGGGGAAATAATTAGGAGATGATGATTTTGTGTTATTGTTCTGGTTTTTTGACTGTTCTTGGTTGCTTTGTGTTTCTGGGTTTGCTGTTCGTATGAATGTGCTTCTTGTTCTTGTGTTTGGGTTGGCTTTGTGTTTCTGGCTAGGGTTTTTGAAAATGAGCAGTTGCCTTGATTGATTCTGTATTCATTGCTTTTATAATGTCCTCTATTAGGGTTTCTAGCACGTTTTGGGATAAGGGCCTTTGAAATCGAGCGGGCTTAGGTATTATGTTTTTAATCATCGGTTAGAAAACAATAGTGCCAGCTTTGAGTTTTCTGCGTACTGGACTTAGCAACTGATAAGATGGGCTGAAACCAATCTGACACCATTGGGCTGTTTGTAATGTATTTTCTGATTTCTAAGCAGGTGATATTGTACTTGCAGTGGCAATGATGATTTGAGCCCACCCCTTTTGTGAACCAACATGAGTTGTGATTTGCAAAGGGTGGGTTTTGAACATGAATGATAAACACTTCTAACATAACCGATCCCAATTATTTCCCTAATGATGAGATAAAACCGTTTGAATACTTGTTAATGTTGTCCGTTTATTTGCTAACCGTTTCCTTGTTTGTTTCATGAATGTGAGCAATGGTGCAAGCTTGGAGGAATGGCAAAGGAAAGCTTTGGACAAGAAGGCAAGGTTTGAAGATAGAGCAAGAATGTAGAAAGGAAAGCAACAAAAACTTCCATTAGAATACAACAGGATTTGGACATAGAAGAAGAAATTTGCTTGTATTTTTTGAATTCAAAGCCATAGCTTATATTTGTATTCTTGAAGAATTTGTATCAAAAGTTTGAATCTTGTAATCAACATATATCCAAATTGACATTGTAAACTTTGATGATTCATGTAGCAATTGTACAAACCAAAGTTAAACGAATGTTGAATTCGGAAGTTTGATTCCACTTTATAAGCGGGTATTCCTTTAATATCATCTTTGAATTTGAGTAAGACTTTGAAACTTGAATGACAAGGATGGAAAAGAGATTTGAATATTGAATGAGTTTGTTTGAAACTTGGCTTTTGAATTGAAACTTGTTTCCTATGGTTGATCTAAAAAGAAATCCTTGAGAACCCTAAATGGAGAACTCAAAGTTATAGATACAATTAGGCCGTAGAACATAAAAAAACATGAGAGGAAATATATTTGGGAAAAATGCCACAGAAAATGAACCCTCCTTGCACACTCATGAAGTAAACCCGCGTAAGTTGATGAATTAAACACGCAATCTAGGACTTACGGGTGAGAATGAAAACTTAAGATTTGTGAAAATAACATCTTGCAAACAAATCCGATTTCCCATCCTTCTTCAAACTCAGGAAGTGTATTGAAAACGCGATATAAAAGCCGATAATCTTGTAATCCAAAACCCTTGAAACTCAAACCTTCAAGCAAGCCCTTTTTTTAAGAAAATTGTAACCCGTTGTGAGCATAATTCTTCGACTCCACCTTCTAAACCTCAAGCCAGTCCAGACCTAAAAACCCAAGAATCAAAGACACCAATGCACGCATGTGCAACAGTGGGTTCTTTCCAAACACAAAATGATGTGAGTTTGAAATCCGATCGCCTCAGATGTAAGTAATGATGCAGATGTAATGAACGAATGAATGTCTAGAGCGAGTGACCCAATGGAAACGTATGCAAATGAATGCAACACCTACGAAAAATGATGATAGTCCCTTCGAATGTGCTAGGATACTTCCTACAAGTTGCCTTCAATGACCATCCGACGTCCTTGAATTTCCGCTTACATCCAACGAATGGAGTTACCTACCAACGATGGTAAGGCTAGCGCTATTCTAAAGGAACGTAGAAATGCAACGACCAATTCGAGTGGGTAATAAGTCTTCTTAGTTGCTCGCTCTATCAAATGCTTTTCACACCACACTCTTTTCAAAGTTCAAACTCTTTTCAAAACGAAACATTTCGAACACTTTGTATACACTCCCACATGAGTCATTACAAAGTCAAAGCGAAATGCCTTTTTCAAAACATTTTGTCAAACACACGAAAGAAATTTTAAAAGGTGATCTAGAGCAACTAAGAGCCGTAGATAACTACGGATGGAAAGGGTGCTAATACCTTCCCTTTCATAACCATTCTCCCAAACTCGAATCTAAACAAGGTCTTTTACGTACTTTTACCTTCCTTAATTGGATAAAAATAAAAGTCGGTGGCGACTCTTGCTATCCGCACATTTGGATACAAAATCCTACAAAGTCAGTTCACGTATTACAGGCTGGCGACTCTGCTGGAGGAACCTAAAGAGAATTGCCTTAGGGATTTCTAGATAACTTTTATTGCTTTTGTTTGACTTGTATGCTTTATCTTTAAGGGTTGCTTGGGTATTATATTGTTGGGGGATCCTACACCCGGATCCGGGTTTCCTTTTAGGTAAGTAGCATTAGATCGTCGCGACCGCTAGACGTATAACTAAACGGTCAACATGATGGCTACGTTAGCGTGACACTTTGGTTGTCCCGATACTCTTCATTCCCAAGTTAAAGATAGTATTTGGCTTCTGCGTGGTGTCATCAAGCGCTAACTAAAGTTTTAGAACCTTAATTGACCCATCTTGGCCATTAGAAGGTAGTGAGATGGCCGGCTTTGGTGTAGACCGAGGTTGGTTGATACTCGATGCTACGCTCATTGAGATCAGACTTTTGGGACATTTTCGATCGACCACTTGGCCGTCGTATTGAAATAAGCGCCTACGAGAAAGATCTGTGATATGAGATTCCTAGAACCCGGTTACTATTATAGGACAGGATGAACCAACTCAATCTTTTGGTGGGGTAATCACCTATACCTCATGCAAGCCTTAAACCTAGGCTCATTGTGTGAATTGTTTGTGTGTGCTAAACATGACATCATGACATCATCCGCATTGCATATCATTTCTAACTATTTCAAGGACCTAGGGATTTATCTTTGCTCTGTTTTGTAGGAATTATGGCTTCTAGAAAGACAATCCGAATCAACTTTATGGGTATGCCTTCTCAGCTCAAAGAATTGGTTTCAGAAATTCCCGACCATGCTCAGTTCATCAAAAGACATGGTTATCTACTCGACTTGGTTATCTCCGGTTTTGAAGAAGATATGATGCATGTCCTATTCCAGTTCTTTGATCCGAAACACCATTGCTTTACATTCCCAGATTATCAGTTGGTTCCTACCTTGGAAGAGTTCTCTAAGCTACTTGGGATACCTATTCTTGATCAAATGTCATTCACCGGTCTAGAAAAGGTTCCTAAGTACGAAGACATTGCATCAGCCTTACATCTTAAGCGTTCAGATATTGAAGCCAATTGGGAAACTAGAAGTGGAGTTAAGGGTTTACTTTCCAAGTTCTTAATCAAGAAAGCCCGAGAATTCCTCAAAGTTATGAGTTTCCATGCATTTGAGAACATTGTGGCCTTGCTAATTTATGGTTTGGTTCTATTTCCTAACTCGGATCAATTCATAGACATCAATGCCATCAAATTATTTCTTACCCGCAATCCTGTGCCTACCTTACTTGGAGATATCCTACATTCTCTCCACACTGTACTACTAAGAAACAAGGAACTCTCATGTGTTGTATACGTTACTTTCAAGGTGGTTTATTTCGCACCTTCCTCCATCATTTTGAAGAATGAACAAAGATTGAGATGGTCTCAAAGATTGATGTCACTCTCTCATTCGGATATCCGTTGGAATCTTTTCTCTCAAAAGGACTTCACCTTCAGGCGTTGTGGAGAATTCCCTAATGTACCGCTACGGTATAAGGAGGTATCACTTACAACCCTTCTTTAGCTCTCGTCGGTTTGGTTTTGCTCGAAAAGATGGTCCACATGATATGCTTCTCCAAGATGTTGTGTCGACTACAACCACGATCTCCGAGTGCCGAAGGTTCATACACGCTTGGAGCATGGTAAAAGATCGATACCAAGACTTTGGGGCACCAAATCCCATTCCTTGGGAACCTTACCTCAAATGGGTGCGAGCTCGAGCTCAAAACCTCATGATGCCATTCACTCTTGTTCTACCGTAATTATGGAACATTGCTATAGGTGGCGTACCTATATTGTTCTCCATCCGACATGCCTCACGATTTTGAAGAGTTGAAGAGATCCTGATTCACAAGGAAGAAAGGGATACCTTTGAAGCTCATGCTATGCAAGCGAGAAGAAAGTACTAGAGTTGACAAAGCTACTTCAGGAGCGAAGCATCAATGCCTACATCGGCACCAAGAGGAAGCCCATGGGAGACTTAGAGCTTTAGGATGTTTATGTTTTCTTTTATTGTTTGAACTATCTCTTGTACTTTAAAAGAAAAAGAATAATGAAAAGAGTACTAATAAATGTTTGTTCATTGCTTGTTTAACAAATTTAAGTCTCTAAGGTCCTTGAAAACATTGCATTGCATTCGCATAAACATTGCATATCATAGCATAACATTGCATCACGTACATTGGAGATTGGTTTTCTCATTTGCTCGCTATTTATTTTAGTAGAAATGGCTCTTGAGCATCATCAAAGATCTCAAGCTCGAATGCTCGGTTCAGATGTTTACCGGCTTGGTCCAAGGCCAAGAAGATCGAAGAAGCTCATCAACGAGAAAGAAGAAGGTTGTTGGTCTCTCTCAACATGGGCGGGTGGTCCTAAGAGTCGATCGCGCAGAGCTTCGGAAGGAGTGTCAAGGGAGGATGAACAAAGTAACAAGGGTAATGGTGAAGCGGTCGACTGAGCTTGAGAATGACTATGATAATGGCCAATACTCGATGAGGATGACAAGTACAAGCAACTTGAAGACCGTCTGAATCTTGTGGAAAACTGAAGATGTCGGGCTGAATTTTGATGATCTAAGTCTTGTCCGGTGTTGTGATTCCTCCCAAGTTCAAAGTTCCTACTTTTGCTAGGCATTTGAAGTCCTATGTCCGAAGATCAATCCCCTGCGATGAGAAAGTTGTGGATGCACTATTTCAAGAGAGCTTGTCGGGAACTCGGTTGGAGTGGTATTATCGCCTAGAGAATGACCGTATCCGTACTTGGGTGACTTAGCGGATGCTTTCTCTGAGACAATATGAGTACAATGAATTGACACCCACTCGCATGCAACTACAAAGCATGTCTATGGGTCGCGATGAGAAGTTCAAGGTATGCTCGAAGTGGAGATTTAGCGGGAGTTCAACCACCCTTGTCCAATAGGGAGTTGATATGTTTATGGGGACACTAAGGCCCATTCTTCAATCATCGATTGGAAATTCTTCACCGAGTTCACCGAGCGTCTTGTGGGCGTGAAGTGGTATTAAGAGTGGGAAGATTCGGTAGAGTCATCTTCAAATGCTGCGAAAAGATCTTTTGGTGGTAAGAAAGAAGTTAATCTGTGTATGGTCGAGAAAAGCCGAGCCAAGACCGTGCGCTCAATCTGGGGCGGTTGTGATCTCAATCCTACATCGGCAAACCTCGGTGAGACAACGCGTGTAGCGAGCAGCGAAGAGCGGTTTATGAAGATCAACATGTCATTGTGCAAGCCTTGCAACACATGTTGAAAGCGAGTACTTTGAGGGATCCTCCTCGAATGTCAATACTTCCTCTCAGGATACAACCTAATGCTAAGTGTGCTTACCACTCCAATAGCCTGGACATAGTCTTGATGATTGTTGGGCTCAAGAACAAGATTCAAGATATGATTGAAGCTAAGCAGATTGAGTTTGATCCTCTGTTGAGACTCAAATGTGATCAGCGCCTATGCCTAACCATGATAAGAGTTCCAATGTTGTGGTGACGATACTTATGTTTTCAACATAGATGACTTGACCATTCCTCGATGTTAACAAGAAGAATTTGTTGCAAGCGGTGTCAATCCAGGATGCCCGGAGAATTGTCGTTGGTGCCCATACTGATGGTTGTGCTTGGTTGAGAAGGCGTGTTCGATGCATGATGAATAACCGTGAGATACTATTTTAAAACCACCTGCGGAAGTGTGAAGAAATGTCTAAGTTGAAGATTGACAATGCGAATGAAACCTTTACCATCATGGGATACCTTGGGGCCAAGTGGAAAATATGATTACATGGTGAAGTACACTGTCCCTGATAGTTACAAGATTCCTATTGAAGATGTTAAGGCGACCGGATGGGGTGACGATTTCCCTGAAGACTATGCTGATGTTAATACCATAAGGATTTCCTCTGCTGATTCTGTGCCTAGGGTGGCACCTCTCATCATCACTTCTCCAAGACCAGTTCCGTATTCCTCCGACAAAGCTATCCCTTGGAATTATGGAGCTGATGTTTACTATCATGGCGTCAAGCAAGACCCTCTGACCATTGAAGATCTTACTATTGAAGCTACCATTCCTGACATCGACAACATCACTGGATCTAGTAAGGTGACCAGAACCGGAAGGGTATTCTCTCCAGATATCTCTCCTCCCAAAGACACCGCGACTCCAGCTCGCATTCCAGCTATTCAATCCATTCCCCAAGCTAGAGGAAAGAACGGTGACTCATCTGCTCAACCAAGTACCAAAGGAAGTTCTTGAAGATACCTCCAACAAGAAATGGAGGAAATTGAAGATTATCAAGAAGAGTGACTACAATGTTGTGGAGCAGTTGGGATGACTCAGTCCAAAATCTCCATGCTTGCTCGCTCTTGTGCTCAAGGCTCATGCTAACGCCTTGGTGAAGTTTGAAGAATGCTCACGTGCCTCAAGACACTACCACCGATCAATTCGAGTTTGTATTGCTAGCGGCTGCCAACAGCCTAGGTTTCTCGGATCTTGATTTGACTCCTGGGAAAAAACATAACAAAGCCTTGCACATCTACGGTGAATGCAAGGGCACTACACTATCCATGTTTTGGTGGATACGGTTACGCTCTGAATATCCTTCAAGGCGCTTTTGATCGGCTTGATGTCGAAGGTTGGTTCGAGACCCAGTGACATTATTGAGGGCTTTTGATGGTTCTGCGGGCGGTGCTTGGAGAGCTCACTCTTTGTCAAAGTCGGTTCCCGGACTTTTGATTCTATTTTCTTTGTCATGGACATTCGTCCGGCCTCTTGCCTACTTGGGCCTTGGATACATGGGATTGTACCTCTACCTTACATCGTTTAAAGTACCGGTGAAAGGGAAGGTTGTTACAGATGTGCGGTGAAGAGGAATATAGTGGGTCATCTGCGATCGTTCGTTATCTTGAGATGGAAGGCGAATTCTTGAGACTCCTGTCAAGCTTTTGAAACAATACCCAGTCATGCTGTTGACTCCCGTCCTCCGAAGTTACACAAGTTCCGCCTAGGATGGCCTCGCTGAAAGATGCTCAGCTGCTTGAAGAAGGTACTATTTGGGGTCGGCTCCTAATCTTCCTTTCAAATTTGACAATCTGGTTTAGGCTTCACCATCAAGGTCGAAGATGATACGCCCATGACGTGCCGCCAACTTCCTTTCCGCATTAGCGGAGTGGAATCCATGCTATAGAAGACAACGACAACGACTTCGACATCGCAAGTGGATCTTCCCACTCCGGATCATGGGCTCGCAATTGGAAGACCGAGGCGTCATCAATCTCCTTTAGTCGGAGTAATTACTCTTGTTTTGTTTTGCTTTTCGTATTTCTTTATGTTTTGAACAATAAACTTTGAAAGCCTAGTGCCTTGCCGGGCATCATGGCTCGTTTCGAGGGTTATTATCTGTCGTTTGCGTATTTTCATTCAATAAATCGTTGGACTTTGCATTCAATTGTTTGTTTTCTTTCTTTACTTTATCACCCTTCAAAGGCTATGTGTTTCTTACACACACGTGGTACACTGAATCACTCCGAATCTCGTTAATAACACTATGCTATTGCTAAATATGACTTGATAATCCGATCTACCGTGAAGATGAAAGTGAGGAAGATTGTGAAGTGCCGAGAGAACTTGTCGGGGCTACTGCAAGAAGAGCAAGTTATCTGACCACACGAAGAGCAAGTTGAGGTTGTGAATTTGGAGTGTGCGAAGACAGAAAGAGATCAAGATAGGAGCGGGTCTTGAGAGCAGTGTTAAAGAAAGGTTGGTTCGGATGCTACGAGACTACATTGAGGTTTTGCTTGGTCATACGAAGACATGCCGGGTTTGGACATTGATATTGTGGTACACGATTGCCAACAAAGAAGGTTTTCTCCATGAAAGAAAGTTCGTCGCGTCGTCTGAGATGTCGAGAAAAATCAAAGCCGGTTATGAAGCGGTTCAACGCTGGTTTCTTAGTTTCACCTCTTATCCTAGTGGGTTGCAAATGTGGTACCCGTAAGAAGGATGGCAAAATACGAATGTGTGTGATTAGAGATCGAACAAAGCAAGTCCGAAGGCGATTTCCCACTTCCTCATATTGATGTTCGGTTGACAACACCGCTGCATAAGGTTTTCTCCTTCATGGATGGTTTCTCCGGTTACAATCGGATCAAAATGGCTCCGAAGACATGGAAGACTACTTTGTTACGGTGGGGCACTTTCTGCTACAAGGTTATGCCGTTCGGATGAAGAGCGGGTGCCACTTATCGGTGCTATGGTGACATTGTTTCATGACATGATTCATCACGAGATAGAGGTCTCGTCGGCGACATGATAGCTCGATCCGCGGTGAAGAAGAACATCTTGATCATTTGGCTGTTTGACGATTGAAGTACGAGTTGAGACTCAATCTAACAAGTGCACTTTGGGTCGGATCTGGAAAACTCCTAGGGTTTGTCGTCGGTGAAAAGGTATTGAAGTTGATCCGCCAAGGTTAGAGCCATTCAAGAGATGCAGCGCCCATACGAGAGAAGGAAGTCGA
Source organism: Vicia sativa (assembly GCA_021764765.1). Taxonomy (NCBI): domain Eukaryota; kingdom Viridiplantae; phylum Streptophyta; class Magnoliopsida; order Fabales; family Fabaceae; genus Vicia; species Vicia sativa. The sequence continues at coordinate 264,284,974 of CM038794.1, read as the reverse complement.
GGTTTCTTGGGCCGACTAAACTACATTGCGATTCATTGCACACTAAGCTGCTTGTGAGCCAATCTTCAAGTTACTTAAGAAAGATCAAGTAGTAGAATGGGCGATGATTGCCGATCGCTTTTGACAAAATCGAAGGTACCTGGAATCCTCATCTGATGCACATCGCCCGAAGGAAGACCTCTTATCATGTACTTAGCGGTGTTAGAGAACTCAATGGGGTGTGTGTGGGGCAACATGGCGTGTGCAGTCGAAAAGAGCATGCAATATACTACCTTAGCAAAAAGTTTACCATTGTGAAACAAGATACTCACAGCTCGAGAAAACTTGCAGCTTTGGCTTGGGCTTTCATGACTAAGGCGTATATGTTGACTCACACTACCTTGTTGATTTCCAAGATGGATCCGATAAAATACATATTTGAAAACCAGCTCTCTCGGAAGAAGCAAGATGGCAAATGATCTTGACGAATATGACATCCGGTACACTTCTCGACGATCAAAGGAAGTGTGGCGACCGATCATTTGGCTCACCAAGCCGTAGATGACTATCGATCTATGCGGTTCAATTCCGGATGAAGATGTTTTACTAATTCTGATTGTGAAGAACCGGGCTCGGATGAAGGACGAACAAGGATCGATGGACTATGGTCTTTGATGGAGCCTCAAGCGCACCAATGGCATTGGCGCCATCATTACATCCCTACAGGACGCCTTTCACCGGATTATATTTCATTGCACTAACAACATGGCCAGTACAGGCGTGCATCATGGGTCTTCTTGCTTTGACTTAAGAATCAAGTTCTTACAAGTGTATGGAGACTCGGCTTTAGTGATCGATCGGATAAAGGCGAGTGGGATCTGAAGCATCCGATCTCATTCCGTATCGAGGCATGTTAGAGTTTGATCCCTACTTGAAGAGATTACTTTTGATCATATTCCACGAGAAGAGAATCGGTTGGCGGGCATTGGCTACTATGTCATCTATGTTCAAGGTTAGATGGGACAACGAGGCTCCCGGATGATCATTGAGAAGTTCGACGAACCAGCATATTGTTATGAGCTTGAGAAGAGAGACCTTGGTACTATGACGTGAAGAGGTATCTTGAGACTCGGGAATATCCAGCGAGGCATACATTAACGATAAAGTTCATGAGAAGATTTGCATCTAAATTCTTCCTCGTAGCGACATCTTATACAAAGCGCAACCACGACGTGCTTACTCTTGTAGACGAGAAAACGACAAGCGTATCATGGGAGAGTTACGAAGGGCATTTGGTACCCACTCCAGTGGACACACCATGGCTAAGAAGATTTTGAGCAGGCTACTATTGGTCCACCATGGAAGTGATTGTCACCGCTACGCTCGATCTTGTCACAAGTGCGGTTTATCGACAAAGTGCACGTACCTCCGTTACCCAGAATGTTTTAACTTCTCCTTGGCCATTTGCAATGTGGGGCATTGACATGATTGGAGAAATCAAGCCCGACTTCCAATGGACATCGTTTCATCCTTGTGGCAATTGATTACTTTACCAAGTGGGTAGAAGCACCTCGTTCGCATCTGTTACCAAGAATGTAGTGGCTCGATTCATCAAACATAATCTTATCTGTCGATATGGCACTCCAGAAGGATTATCACGGATAACGGCTCAATCTCAACAATAAGATGATCACCGAACTCTTGCAGTTCAAGATCAAGCATCACAATTCTTCTCCTTATCGGCCTAAGATAAATGGCGCGATGGAAGCCGCCAACAAAACATTAAGAAGATTATCTGAGAAGATGAGGTGACTTGACAAAGATTGGCATGAGATGTTACCATTTGCTCTTCATGGTTATCGCTTTCTGTATGAACATCAACAAGGGCAACCCCTTCTCTCTTGTATACGGTATGGGCGGTCCTACCCATCGAGTTCGAGATACCCTCAACTAGAGTCCTCAGGACCGAGTTAGTGAAGATGATTGGGTTGGAACGGCTTTACAGTTAATTTGATTGATGAGAAGCGACTCGCATCCATTTGCCATGGACAGTTTATCGAAGCGAATGATCGAGCATTTAACAAGAAGGTCAAGCACCGAGTCTACCAAGTCGGTGATCTAGTAGTCAAGCGCATCATCCTTCCACAAGGTGATCCCGAGGGCAAATGGACTCCCACCTCGAGGGACGTTTGTAGTCAAGGCAGTATTTTCGGCGGACTATGATACTTAGCACCATGGATGGTGAAGACTTCCCACCACAGTGAGCCTTGACATAGTCAAAAATACTACGCATAAAGAGACCGCTAGGTCGGCCTAGGCAAAATAAGGGCATCTGGCGAACCAAAGGTTCGGGCAAAAATAAAGGATATATACAAAACATGTACACACCGACAGTCGAAAACACGAAAAGGCGGCTTGGGCAAAAAGGTATCGATGGTGTGAAAACCGAGAAAGGCGGTCTAGAGCAAAGTTAGGATTCAAGCGTACGACTATGTCTCTTCGGATCACACCTTCGAGACTACTATCGCATTCAATGTTCAAGAGATCAATTCACTCACTTTCTCTTGTGAGGAGATGAGATAGTTGAAATATAGAGTACTAACAGTTGGAACTTAACGAGATTGTTTCGCAGCTTTTTACCTTTCTTGTGTACAAAACTACTTGGCCATACACATTTCAAATTAATGCAAGTTCTTTCTCTTTACAATTTTCACTATTGTCGTTTGCATTAAGTCCAACGTTTGCTTTGAATGATTATCGCACTTGACAATAAGAATCTAATCGCAAACATATGAAAAGTGAACATACAAAAGTACTTACTACAGGACTCGGGAATTGAGATGACGACAAAGTCACCAACACAACTTCCCAGTGAGCAAAAGGGAATCCCACAGCAATTCCACTTGACCAAGCAATGTTTCATCGACCTTAACGATAAACACCTCATCTCGGTCAAGGTATTTATCCCCCAAGGGACATCCCTCAGTCCCTTCCTCTCTTCCACAGCGGCAATATCCAGACTCGAGACTTGGTCAGATAGTGCATCGGAGGAAACTACATCCTCATCCCCGCCAAAGATCTAGCAGGATCTTGACTCTCAGCTAGGTCTCGGCAACTATCAATTGCTCTCCGTGAGGTCTACTCAAAATCCCCAGTGGGCGCTTCCTAAATCTCCTCAGTAGGGTCTATATATGAGATCCCCAACAACGAGTTTCTCAAACCTCTACCTTCCTCAACAATATCTAGGCCCAAGACTTGGTCAGATAGTGCATCGGAGGAATCGGGATATCTTTCTTTTCCTTCAGCGGGGTTCTCACCTACAATTCCCCATGCGAAGTCAAAATCTTCAAGCGAGCGTCCACATCTTCTTCAAGATGGATATGTTTTGAAATACCACAACATCTATCATTCATACATTACTCATAAAGTCATAATTCATGCATATATCATTCATATACACTTTGTCATGCATCATACTTATAAAACTAACAATATTCTATCAAAGTTCCTCTTGTTTTCTCCAAAGCAGTATGATCCACGGCAAGCAGGTCCAGTTAAGCCCGAATCGTGGAAAACTATCGAAAGACCGCCCATGGTTGTCCTCAACGGTCGAGTTAAGCCCGAATCGACGGAAAACTATCTGAAAGACCGCCCATGGTTGTCCTCCGACGGTGGTCGAGATTAAGCCCGAATCGCGGAAAACTATACGAAAGACCGCCATGGTTGTCCTCCGACAGTGGTCAGATTAAGCCCGAACCGTGGAAAACTATCGAAGACCGCCTCTGGTTATCCTCCGATAAGGGCAATGGATCAACACCGATGCACGTGGAAGCTATCCACATTTTTGCCCTACTATTTCCCTCGGGTAATCGGCACGATTTATTACGATTCCTTATTATCAACGGACTCTGAGTCTAGCGTGCGACTCGGTTGCCTGGATGGCATCTTAAGCCCATCTCCGACTACTTGTCAACATTTCTTCACTTTCGAATCATATATGGTTAAAAATCAATACAAACCAATAACTTCATTCAAAATGAACACGAAGTCTAACATCGACTCCCTCGGATGGCATCTTAAGCCCATCTTCTCTCCTTTCAGGCACGCCCGAGCCTAGCGTCGGCTCACTTTCCGCAATCCTCGATATCAAGTCTAACGTCGACTCATTCCGACTTCTCCAAATGGCATCTGTAAGCCCATTCCCACATCATCGACCAACGCGAGTGCAAATTTTGGGTGTACTCAGTGTTCAATCATCTTCCACCTCGGTCACGAAGACAAGCGTGTCAATCTAACCCTCAGTATAAGAAGATTGAGCAGGGCAGTGTCATACCCAAATTTGCCCTCCATCTACTCAAGAGATTCATACATCCATACTCAAGGATTCCTCGAGTTGATCGGACAAACTCTCTCCTAGACAATCAACCCAAATTAGGGTTTGGTATCTCTCAAGTCAAGATGGACTTCCAACATCTCCAATGGTCTTCATGCCTCCTCATATGCTCCAAAGATTCTCCATGTCAAGTTTCAAGCTTCACAGATCAAGTTTCCTCGGACAATTGCTCGGATGGTTGAAAATCGGTTGTATTGGACAAAAAGTCAAGCTGTGGTCAACATCTGATCAAACTTCATAATTTTTGGTCAACATCCTCATTTTGAAGTTACATTCATCATTTGATCAAGGGTTGATCATGATTCATCAAGAAAACTCAAGATTTGCTCAAAGTCAAACTTTCTAAATTAGGGTTTCTAGGTGAAAAGTCAATGAACTTTGGTGATCATAACTTTCTCATACTTTCTAGAAATTTTTCCACCACCTCTTGTTTTGAAGGAAATTCAATTCTCTACAACTTCATGTCTCACAAGAATGTCCAAAAATGCTTCATTTGAGAGTTATGGCTCAAAACATTACATGTCATTTCAAAGTCAACAAAAGTCAACTTTTTGTTTTGAAGATATATTGAGCATGGAAACTCAATTGAGATGAGACCAAAAAGGTTGGTTAGAGGACTCTTAGAGCTTTCAAAAGTCCAGAACACTCAAAAATGTGGAAAATTGAGCAAGATACACTATTCACAAGTTGGGCAATTTTGAAGGAATGCACAAAGAGAGATACTTCAAAAATCAAATTTTTGCAAATGGGCTTGCTTTTCTTCATCCAAACTTATTCCTCATACAATTAGGAATATCCAAGCCCAATGCCATGAATTTTTGATTTATTTTTCTATTTAATTTGGAATTTATTCATTTAAATACAAATTAAATTTTAAAATAAATTATAAAATCAAAATTAATTGCAAAGATTGATTTTATTCCTTCCTTGGACTCAAGTAACTTACAAATGCCGCAATTTTAAAAATTGATCAATATGGCAAGATTGGATTGAGAATTAATCAAATTTTGAAAATTTGATTTTATACAAAAATCAAATTTGATTTTCATTGAATGGTGATTGATTCTTGCCAATAATGATCCCAAATCCATCCAGTACTTATACCTGATGCATACCACATGAAAGAGAACGAAAAAATTGCCTTAGAAACCCTATTCCAAGTTCAAGAAAATCGTGACAAACAAGTAAACGGCAGACCTAGTTCCTGCCCTCCTCAACCGATTTGGAGGTGTCCATTGCATTCCTTGAGGTCTTTAGAGTCGATCCAGACTCTTGTATCACTCAAAAGCATCAAGAATCAGCAATCGGAATCGGTTTGTCATCCTTTTTCAAAATCGATTTCTTATTTCATGCATTATTAACTCGTTTCATTGTTGTTTTTATGATCAGTGATAAGTTTGCAAGCGTTCTGGGTTGTTTGATTGTATTTCCATAGCCTGGAGCTCGATATGCCATAGCTAGGGTTTGTAACCACGATTTAGGGTTTTGCTTAAATGGAAAAATTGGACAATAGGACCTATACCATCGTGTTCGGGACGATCTCAGGAATCGAACCATGCCTTTAGAACTTATTTATTTCGTGTCTGGATTTTTGATTGTAGCGGGGACTTAGCGTCGAGCCATGGCGGCTGAAAGTCAAATATTTAAAGCGAAGACGAAGTCTCCCGGTGATGAGAAAGTCGAGGCGGCGCGTGTGGCCCACTCGCTTCGTTCTCAAACACGGATGCACATGGCGCAGTGTTAAGGCATTCAACATTTCGGATACTCTCCCATGTCCGAGTTAGTCCTGCTTGCACCGGTTTTGTTTTGTTTTCATAAACTTTCAACTTTTCAATATTTTCTATTTTCTTTTTTTTCAATATTTCCATACATTTTAATTTCTTTTCATAATTTTATTTACGCATTAAAAATTATCAAAAATATTTATTCTTTTTACATTTGTTTTCTAAAAATCTTTATTTAATTTAATAAATTTAAAAACATATTTTTGCATGCATATTCATTTTTATTTGTAATTTTGCATTTAAATCATTATAAATTCATTTTAAATTATTAAATTGCATCCAAAAAATCCCAAAAATTTATTTTAGCATGTTTACATTATTTCCAGCATGTCATATTTTTTCCAATTTAAAATTTGCATTTTTTCTAACATTTTCTCTTATCTCGATTTCATCATATTTTCCGACTTCTCGTTCGTTTCACAGGTTCTTCCAATTCGGACGTTTCTTTACTATTTTCATTTTATTTTCCAATAATGTAACTGTATATGGGATGTAATAGTTTTAAATTAGGTCTTTATTTTCCGCATTTTAAATTATGTATCTGCCCCAAAGCCTTGTAATAGCGTGGGACATTTACCTTTCACATCTTTACTTTCCATGATTTACTTTCCGCACCCTATCAATTGCTAGTAACTAGGCGTGTATGGCAAGATAATAATGAATATAGCCCACTAACTTCAAGATAACATATTACGAAATCAACACACTATTTCACACACCTTAGGGTAATTCTCTCGTTGCCTTACGATTACAAATGGTCATGTCCCTCGAGCGTAGAGGTATTCTAGCACCATTGCCTTCCAAATAAATCATCATAGTCCCTTCGATATAAAGATCATAAGACCCACGATGTGGCCTCCGAATACATGATCTTGACCTCGATTGTCGCCTACGAAAATGATGATAGTCCCGAATGTGCTAGGATACTTCCTACAAGTTGCCTTCAATGACCATCCGGCGTCCCTTGAATGTCCGCTTACATCCAACGAATGGAGTTACCTACCAACGATGGTACGGCTGGCGCTATTCTAAAGGAATTAAAGTCAACGACCAATTCAGGTGGGTAATAAGTCTTCTTAGTTGCTCGCTCTATCAAATGCTTTTCACACACACTCTTTTTCAAAGTTCAAACTCTTTTCAAAAGCGAAACATTTCCGAACACTTTGTATACACTCCCACATGAGTCATTACAAAGTCAAAGCGAAATGCCTTTTTCAAAACATTTTTGTCAACACGAAAGCAATTTTAAAAGGTGATCTAGAGCAACTAAGAGCCCGTAGATAACTACGGATGGAAAGGGTGCTAATACCTTCCCTTTTCATAACCATTCTCGAACTCGAATCTAACGAAGGTCTTTTTCGTACTTTTACCTTCCCTTAATTGGATAAAAATAAAAGTCGGTGGCGACTCTTTATCCGCACATTTGGATACAAAAATCCTACAAAGTCGAGTTCACCGTATTCACAGATCAAAAGATACATCAAAGAAAGGAAAAGAAAGCTTGAGGAAATGACAATGATCCTGCTCCCGGCAGTGGAAGAAAGTCATTATGGTGGCCGAGAAAGTGAGCAGAGCTCACTATGGAAAGGAAATCACGAAGTTGAAGCTACATCAAGCCTTTGGATCTTCATCCGACGAGGACGATTAATTAGTTTAATTTGTAATTTTTATCATTTATTTTATCATTTGTGTGAGCAATGCTAAAAAAAAAAACATAATTGTTGTAATCTTCTTTCAATAATTAATAAAATATGTGTTTTCCATCCAAATATTTGCCAGAAATTTCTCTTTTAGTGTAAATTCTTTGGAAATTCCCTTCTCTTTGCATTTATAATCATGCATCATACTTTGCATATCGAGTCTATTGTCCAGAGTTTGATCTTTTGGAATTTTTTCCAGAAAGGAAAAGATCGTCAAGCTGTCGCGTCTTAGAGTTTCTCGACCGCGTCCACAACCAACTCGAATATACAATACACGTTCAAAAAGAAGGAAAGTAATGGAAGGATTTGAGCAAGAAAATGTTGAGCTTCGTAGCACAGTAACAACACTGCAAGAAGAGGTGGAGAGACTCACTTCTTTGGTCAATTAATTGGCAGCAGCAAAGTCGAAAGCGACATCGACGTCAAAATCAGCGGCGATTTCGAGAAGACACTACTACTCCGGTTTCAAGCGTTGCGTGATGAGTTCACTCTTGATTATGCCAAAAGGTTATCCATGGGGCATGCCTTTCAATTCGGCATCGGTTTCGTCAGCCGACTTCTCAAGTACAAACAACCATGCGAAGCGCCTACTGCAGAACTCAATACCTCATGACATGGAGTAACTTTTCCTGAAATTACTATGCGGTTTCTCAACCAATCATGCGAACTCGGCTTCCGTAGTTCACACTACTGCAGACGAAGAAGTACACTATAGTCCAGGCGACAACACGAATCCTCGTGGCCAGATGGAGACTCTCCAGGAACAGCTCCTCAAGATGCAGCTTGAGATTAAAACAATCCGAGGAAAGGAATGTTTGGGAAGAACGCCCATGATCATTGTAGTTCCTCGCGTGGGATACTGCAAAGTTCAAAGTCCCTGACTTTGAAAAGTATAAAGGAAATTCCTGTCCATAGAGTCATCTTACGATGTATGCCAGGAAAATGTCTACGTATAACGATAATCACCAATTGTTGATTCACTACTTCCAAGACAGTCTCACAGGTGCTGCACTGAAGTGGTACATGGGACTAGGTGATGCGAATATCAAACATTCAACGACTTAGGTGAATCCTTCGTCCAACAAAACAAATTCAACTTGGATATGGCTCCGATCGGGATCAACTCCGCTCCATGTCTCAAAGGAAAGAGACATTCAAAGAATCGCTTTCAGCGATGGAGGAAATTCTTTTGGTCAACCCCACCATTGGAAGAGAAGGAGATGACCAAGGTTTTCTTAAACACTCTTGGTCCATTTTACTCTGAATGAATGATCGCTAAGCGCTCCGGAGATTTCACCGAGATGGTAAGTATGGGAATGCGGCTAGAGGAAGGGAGTTGAACAGGGGCCTAACTAGAGAAATAGGAACTTCTAGTGGAACTAAGAAGGTTGGAACCGATTTTCAAAGAAAAAGAACATGACATAGGATGGTATCCAGGAAATACCACGAAAGAATGTCGATCAACGGCGACAGTGGCGCTACACCGCTGACAACCACAAGTCAAAATGGGGTTGCTCCAGATTCCGGCAAACTCAACAAACTCGATAGCCAAACCAGGCTCGGCGGTTTAACAATCAAAACAAATGCGCTTGGGTCACAATTTGACCCAATTCAATGACGTACGGAACTATATCCTGCATTAATAGAAACGAATCTTGTACAGACAAGGTCGCCACCTCCGGTTCCAGAAAAATTGCCATGGTGGTACAAAGCGGACGTATCTTGCCCTTTTCACCAAGGGGCACCAGGCCACGATCTTGAGCATTGCATTGCCCTAAAAGCTGAAGTACAGAGATTAGTAAAGTCTAATCTTCTTTCCTTTAGAAATACAAATCCGAGCGTGCAAGCAAATCCACTTCCATCCGATTACATACGGTGAATTTGATACTAAAAATACTGGTCGGTATCTCGTCACGGATGTGAATCGATCGGAGGAAACTTGGTACATCTCCGATGCAATGCAGTTACAATGGTATTTCACTAAACACGATTCACGCGACTTGCAACATCGCTTCAAGGATCCGGTGTCCTACCATAAGAGCGGACATTCAGCGATTGCTGAACGGTGACATACGGATCTGAAGCGGAGATGACTATGGCGTGAATACGGTAGGGCATTTTCCACATGAGCTTTTAGTCTCGGATATCAACTCGGGAAAATCCAAGTAAGCGTCATTATCCCTGTTTCAATGTACCCCAAGCATGTGGAGATTGAATACAGCGGTTCAAACGTTCGGGGTCTCCTTTGGTGATTTGCTTACGGTCCTTCCGTGCAGTTCTAATAAAGCGATTCCCTATCAATACAATGCAACATGATAGAGGATGGAAAGGAGAAACCCATGCCAACTTTTCCGGCTAATGTCAACATAAGCGAGATAGGACGAGTAACACGAAGTGGAGTACATACTCCGTTGCCACCAAGACCACTTTGTTCTGTTATTAGACAAAATCCGGTTAACATATCTCCGAGAATCCCACAATGATTCCATTGTTAATCCAAGCACAAATATTGGTCCACGTGGAACTAGCGTCAAAATGATTTTGATGAGATCTTTGAAGTTAATCAAGAAAAGCGAGTACAAGTCGTGGACCGGTGATGCAAACTCCTTCCAAGATTTCTATACTATCTCTACTCACAGACTCCGAGAGCTCACGAGAAGCTTTGATGAAAGTACTAGATCATGCTTATGTAGATCGATGTGACTACGAGACCGGTTTGGAGGTATTGTGGGAAACATAAACACGTAATCTAAGTTTCAATGATGAGAACTTCGAGAAGAAGGAAAGATCACAATTTGGCTCTGCATACGTCGATGATTTTCAATCGATTCTTTGTCCAATGTATTAGTAGATACCGGTTCGTCCTTAAGCGTAATGCCAAAAGCGACTCTCGCTCGTTTGGCTTACAAAGGAACACCGATGAAGTTCAATGACATAGTGGTAAGAGCCTTTGGCGGTCAAGAAAGTGGGTTATTGGGAAGTCGATCTCGGTGACAATTAGTCGCATACCTTCAAATCACTTTCGGATCATTGATGTGTCATTGCTTACAATTGTTTGCTAGGAAGACCATGGATCCACGGCGGCTGTGACATCCCTCTCCATCGGTTGAAATTCACGATAAATGGGAAACTAGTAACCATCATCGGTGAACAAGCGTTGCTAGTAAGCCATTTATCGACTTTTCTTTCATCCGCATTACTTGACGTTGAAGGACACATCTCGGGACATCCGTTAGAAGATGAATCTACTAGCAAAGTAGATCATCTATCTCTTCTTATAAAAAGGCACAAATAGTAAAAGATGGCAATCTTTGAAGGTTGGGGACAGTAATCTAACTTTGTCAACAGCGAGACAAAAGCAGGACTCGGGTTACTTTGTATTCTCCAAGACAAGCAAAGGGATGAAGCACTTATCAGGTAAAGTATTCAGGTGGGGTTTCTTAAACCTGTCTTCAAGAAGGTTAATGTTATTACCAATGAAGGTGATGAAGGCGACCTCTGGATCTGAGAGTGGAGCACTTATCTAAAAGCGACCGAATATGTGTCTCGGGAAGAATCTTATGCAGGTACTATCCTCCGAGCTAATCAATTCAAGACATGTCCCTCGAAAGAATAAAAATCCACATCCCTTGAAGTTTGGGATGGGAGAACCAAGTGGAAAGTTTGACTACATGGTGAGATACAACTGCGCGGAAAGCTCAAAAATCGAGGTGAAGACATCCGACCCCGCTGGGTGGGTGATTCTTTGAGTATCTAGTCAATGGAAGAGGGTGTGCATCTTCGATCTCATCAACAAATCGAGGCCCGACGAAGATCTCTTTACAACGCACTGTAGTTTGTTAAACGGATCTTGATTATCACTACATCAACGTAATTACCGAAGATCAGGGGTATGACTCGGGATACGAACTAGAAAGTGTCGCCGACAATGAGTCTCTTCACTCGGAAGATTGGAGGGTACATCCCCAGAATTCAAAGCAAATGCCGATAGAAAATACATATGAGGTATCCCATGCTTCCCGATCTGTTCATCAAGCAGAAGAAGACTGTTTTAGCAGCACAAAAGGCAAGGTCCGTCGTCCAGAATCTTCAAAGGCTGCTCAACCAACGACCAAAGTCTACTCGAGTTAAGCCAAGTGGAAAACTACGAATACCTCGACTTCAAGGAGTTCGCCACTGGAAACACATTGAAGTTCGAACTAATGTTCATAGCTCTAAGTAGTTTATCTTTGCTTTTGTTTGAACTCTCGCCCATGCGAAGAGATGTTTTATAGGGTTTAGCTTTTAAAGAATTTCTCTTTGTCTTGCCAGGCAGATGAGTTTGTATTTTAGGGCCTGTTTCATATTGTGAATCATAAGTAAAGCGTTGTTTAATTCCACACTTTGTGTTTGTTTTCATTTTACCCTTTTCTTGGAAATGATAATCCTAAAAACACAATAAAAAAATATATAATCGCATACACTTTCACATTAACTTTTCAAAAAAATGATGAAAAAGAAAAGTTAATTAATCAAACATAAATCAAATATGCAGATTAGGATGGACAAATCCATTGAGCGCGATAACTCTATGCTCTCTTCCAACTTTGAAATCCACAATAAGTCGCCGAGGAAGAAGTTGAAGAAGAGATCCCGGATGAGATTTCTCATTGCTAAAGCACGAGAAAGAATCATTCAACCCAAAGAGCCTTTAGGCATTAACTTGGGTTACGAGGAAGACAAAAAGTAAATATCAGAGCTTAAACCTTCAATAGCGTCAAGAGCAAGCGATAAATCTTCTCAAAGAATATGTTGATGTGTTCGCTTGGTCTTACCAAGACATGCGGGTTAGATACGATATCGTGGAGCATCATTTGCCATTAAACCGGGTGTCCACCAGTTAAACAAAAATGAGAAGAGTTCACCCGATATGGTGACAAAATCAAAAAGGAAGTTCAAAAGCATTTCGGCTGAGTTTCCTCGTCACCAGAATATCCCCATGGTTAGCCACACATAGTACTGTCTCCAAGAAAGATGGAAAATTCAGTGTGTTGACTACGAGGTTTGAACAAAGCAAGTCAAAAGAAGATTTCCCTACTACATGTTGACATGCTAGTGGATAACCTTTGCAAAATTCAACGTCTTTTCCTTCATGGATGGTTTATCGCTACAATCGGATCGAATGATGCGCATGAGATCGAAGTCTATGTGGGCGACATGATAGCAAAGTCGACCTTTGAAAGAAGAACATATAGAATGTCTCTTGAAGTTGTTTTGACTAAGGAAATTTCACTCCTTTGAATCATAACAAATGCACCTTTGGGGTAAGATGCAAGCTCCTAGGTTTCATTGTCGGTCAAAAGGTATTGAAGTTGACAGACAAAAGTCAAGGCTATTTAAGAAATGCCTATGCCACATCTGAGAGAAAAGCAAGTAAGAGGATTTCTTGGGCCAGTTGAATTACATCTCCAGTTATCTCTCAAATGACCTTTGTGGGCGATATTCAAGCTTCTCGTAAAATCCAAGAGGTTGTGTGGAGATTGCCAAAACGTTGTGATATCAAGGAATACCTGTCGAACCTCCGATATAGATTCCTCCATTGAAGGAAGACCATTAATCATGTACCTTACCGTGCTAGAAGATTCCATGGGCTGCGTGCTTGGACATCAAGATGAAACCGGTGAAGGAGCATACCATACTACTTGAGTAAAAGTTCACTGATTTGTGAAACTCGTTACTCCATGCTCGAAAACATGTTGTGCTTTGGTGTGGGCTTGGGCTTGACGTCTCCGCATGATACATGATCAATCACTGCGACTTGGTTAATCTCCAAATGGATCCAATCAAGTACATTTTGAAAAACTGCCTTAAGGAAGAATTGCTCGATGGCGGATGCTATTATCCGAGTATGACATCGATTACCATGCTCAGCGGTCAAAGGAAGCATTCTGCCGATCCTTGGCTTATCAGCGCTCGGCGAATACCAATCTCTCAAGTTTGACTTCGGACAAGGATGTTATGAAGATGAAGATTATGAACATTTGCCGGAGAAGGTACGATCCAGAATCCGGATGGGGCCTAATTTTTGATGGAAGCGATTAATGTCTTTGGCAATGGAATTGGGGTGATCATTATCACTCGAGGGGTTCTATATCCGTTTTCGGCCAGATTGCTATTTGATTTCACTAACAACATGCAGAATATGAAGCATGTATCATGGGTATTGAAGAAGCCATCGACTTGAGGATCAAGATCTTTGACATATATGGACACTCGGTTGTGATCAATCAAATCAAAGATAAGTATGAAACTCATCATCTTGGTTTGATTCCTTACGGAGATTATGCAAGGCGTTTGTTGACTTTCTTCCAACAAGTAGGCGCATCATATCCTCGAGATCAAAATCGAATGGCGGACCTTGGCTACCTATCTTCCATGTTCAAAGTCAACGATTGAAATAAATGCCTAAGATCCGTATATCGGGCCTTGAAAGACTGCATATTCGTGGTAGGCAGGTCTTGACGATAAACCGTGGTTCCACGACATCAGCGTTCCTTCAAACACGAGTACCCACTGGGCATCGCACAAAGATAGGAAAACCTAAGGAGCTTTCTAGAAATTTCTTCCTGAATGAAGATGTGCTATACAAAGAAATTTCGACATGGTTACGCTTTCGGATGTATCGACGGACAAGAAGCGGAACAATCATCCATGAAGTGCATGAAGGATCCTTTGGAACCCATTCAAATGGACATGCAATGTCCGGGAAAATCTTAAGAGCAGGGATACTATTGGATAACGATGGAATCTGATTCTTGTAAACACGTCAAAAGATGTCACAAGTGCGGATCTACGCAGATAAGATCCATGTGCCACCGACTCTACTCAGTGTTCTCTCCTCTCGTGGCCTTTCTCCATGTGGGTATCGACATGATTGGGATGATTGAACCAAAAGCGTCCAGGACATCGTTTCATTCTAGTGGCTATTGATTACTTCACCAAATGGGTGGAAACAGCGTGCATTACAAGACAAGTGGTGGTGAGGTTCATCAAGAACAACCTCATTTCCGATGGAGTTCCAAGCAAGATCATTACAGGACAATGGATCAAACTTGACAACAAAATGATGAAAAATTGTGTGAGGAATTCAAAATCGAGCATCATAACTCATCTCCTTACAGGCCAAAGATGAGCCAGACCTTTGAAGCGGCCAACAAGAACATCAAAAGATGGGTCCGGAAAATGGTCATCACTTACAAAGATTGTACGAAATGCCATTTGCTACTGCATGGGCGCCATTACTTGATCGCACTTCAACAGAGCAACTCCTTTTCTCTAGTATACGGCATGGAAGCAGTGCTCCCGTAGAAGTGAGATTCCATCAATGAGGGTTCTCCTGGAAACTAAGTTATACGAATGGTGTCAAAGCATATATGACCGGGCACGAACTTAAAGAAGAAAGCGTTTGACCGCTCTGTGTCATGGACAACTATATCAAGAAGATGAGGAAAGCTTTTCGACAAAAGGTCCGACCTCGTGAATTAGAAAGCGACCTCGTGCTTAAAAGATTACATCTTTTCACTGATTCTAGGGCAAATGGACTCCTAATTCTGAAGGCCCACACCGTCAAAAGAAGCTTTCGCTGGTGCTATGACTCTCACAACCATGGGTGATGAACTCCCGTATCCTGTGAATATTGATGCGATCAAAATACTTTGTCTAAAAAAAGAACAACTTCGATGGTGAAAACACGAAAAGGCGGCTTAGGGTAAAAATGGCGTCTTGGGTGACACAGAAAATTAAAGGGAAAATTAGAGACAATAGCCAAATTATCATTAGATTGAAAACACGAAAGGCAATTTGGCAAAAATAAGGATACAAAATGACAAAGTAACTACATTAAATACATGCTTAAATCAATTTAGAAGATTTATCGCGGATCTTCAATCAAATCTTAAAACAACAACGATTTAAATTCAAAGTTATTAGGGATAATAGCGATTATTTGCTTTCAATGTAGCCTTTTCGATTACATTATCATTTCCAACTTTTGTAAATAGTTCATGGAATCACTTTTGGTCGATTACCATTCTATCAATAAATTTGAGCCTTGTGCCATTTGTTTGCAAGTCTTGCTTTATTACATTTTGCAAAATAACACGTTTTATTGTGAAAAGTCATTTTGAAACTAAAAAAGTTTTAAATGAATTTTACTTCAAAATTTGAAATAAAAGCGAAATTTTCCTTTGAACTATGAACAGGAAGGAACTTCAGATTTTCTCCATAGTGTTTCGATCACGAGAAAGATAGAACAGCTGCCTAAAATGCGTCTTCCTCGTCAGCGAGATCATCGAAGGTATTCTTATCCAAAAAGAATTCCCAACAAATTGCCAATAAAATTCATTTGAGAGAAAGTTTAAAGCATGCAACTCAAATTCATCAACAAGTAACATCTACGCCATTGTTGTGGATTTCTTTGGTATTTGTTGAAGCGTAGCGTGGTAGTTTTCCCAAATACCTCTTATTTGTCGTATCGAATATTGTCAGTATGCACATGACATTCATCATTCATACAACATAACATCATTAATGCATTCCTGCATTCCTCAATGTTTGTTTTCATATCACTGGTGTAGATTACATTTACTCATGTGGGTGTGTCATCTCCCAGTGAATCATCTAAGCAGGAAGGTCATATTTTTTCTCCTATTCCCCAGCTGAGATCATTCCTCATTGGGAATAAAATCTTGATTGACCGTTTCTTTCCAGTTCATTCCTGGATAGAATCTTGTCTCTAATCATCTCAGGTTTAGATTTCACAGAAAAAATCTACCAACAAAACACTAAACAATAGTCTCATCATCCAAAAAGCTTATTTATTTTTTATCTTGGTAGGCATAAAATGATTGTTTCTTCTTAACAAATTCAAATCATGACAGTTCAAAATTTCCCACGAGTTGTCTTTCTGTCTAAAGAAAAACACATGTCTTTTCAATCAAAATGCCCGCATCTTCTCGAGAGATCCCGACAAGATTTGCTTTGTGAAAATAGAAACTCATTTGAGTTCTATTTCCCTCAACTTTATACATTATTCACCGAGCTGAATACTCAACAAAATATCTCAAGAATTACCTTGTTATAGTTATCACTTATTTGATAATTGGTAATATCTTGAACTCGTTTGAGATCTGTTTCCATCATTTTCTATTATTCACAGGGCTGAATACTCGAGGAATTTTCAAAGATTACCTTGTTATAGTTATCCAGCGATAATTGGTAATCTTGAAATTCATTACATGAACTATCACAAAGTGATAATTGGTAATATCATCTTAAACACCTTAAACATTGTCACAAGGGCGTGAAGGTAATCTCCGTTTCCCAAAGCGAAACAGATATTCACATGTTTTGTGAATCTCTTTTTTCCTAGCGAGACATATTGCATGTTTCCCAACAAACAGGATCCTATTTTCTTAAACAGATCGAGTCATCCTCATAAATTTTTCCCCACCATGTCATTTCTTTGATATCATCTGGGTAAAACTTTTTACAATCATTTTGCATCATCCGTACTTTTGGTATCTTAGGTCCAAAATTTGCGTATTCTGATATTTAAGTCTCTTAACACCTATCAAAATGAAGATATTCATCTTCATATCTCAGGTTAAAGAAACTTAAATAGGGGCATCTGTCATACCCCAATTTTTGACCTAATATACCACCTTACATCTGCATCATTGCACCATTAACAGTTCAGAACAGAATTAATCGGGTGTAGCTTTCACAGGTCAAAATTAGGGTTTCATCAAATTTTCATCTGATTCAAGAGGAAAGCAATTCGGGTTTGAGTCTTACTCACTTCATTTGATCTATCTTGATTAAATCATCAACCTCGATCTTGATATCAAAATTTTCTCATGATCTATCAAGGATCGACCAATTAAGGTTTTTATGAGGATGAGTAATCTCGATTTTACGATCAATGAATGACTTTTTGATTAGAGATTGATCTTCATATCTTAAATACAACATATTGACCCTAATTCGGATTAAAACATCACGAGAAGTTCACAGGATTCATCATCCAATTTCAAACATTTGATGAAATTTCATACACCTTTGAAAAGTCAAACTTTGACTTACGGTCAACTTTCAAGACAAAACTTTTCCAATCATCAAAATACTTCAAATGATCCATCATGATCATAAAAATCAAGATTTGGAAAAGTCAACATTTTCAACACTTAAAATTTTGAAGTGTTAAAATTTCATACTTTTTCAAACTTCATGGCATTTTTTCACATAGTTCCACTTTGAATTGGAAAAACTCAAAACATGAAGTTGTAGCCCTTGAAAAAACTTTCCAAAATGTCCAAGAACTCTCAAATCCATGGAGTCTAGCTATAGCGCAGTTTTGAAACATAGAGCTCAAAATCCATAATTTTTAAGTACAAACTTTCAAATTTATAGATTCATTTTGCATTTTCTTCTTCTAGAACTGCCACCTTGCAAGATAAGCTAGGACTGATAAAAATCAGTTGGATGTAATTATGATGGATAGGATCAAAGTTGAGATTTAACCATGGTTAAAGGAGCTTCCTTTGCATTTAATGCAAAAAATGACTTCCTTGTCCTCTAAGACAAGTTGTAAATACAAAAGCCAAACTTTCTCACTTATCTTTGAATTTGTGACCTATAAATAGAGGTCTTGTTAGCAATTTCAAACCACAAAGCCATGCAAGAACATGCTTTCTCTTTTCTTTCTTAAATTCAAGAAACATAGTGTTATTTGAGAAAACTTGCATTTTGAAAACTTGAAAAA